>NQII01000073.1:1392310-1475618 GCA_002778355.1 Clitarchus hookeri | reverse complement strand
AACCAACCTTCCCCAGCCTTCAGCTACTTGAACCCCCAGGAACAAGCTCACTCGCCGCCCGCCAACTGTTGAGGTCTCACCTTGCAGTCCCCCCTCCCTCCCGTAATTTGTTTGGCACCTTAGTGAAAACCCCTGGAGCTGCTAATTCTTTCGTCCAGTACCTCTGCCTGGTACTGGGCATTGAACCAGCCCAGTCAGCAGGCAGGATGCCTGCCTCTGCGGAGCCACCTGCCGACACCATCACCATCAAGCAGCCGGGTTGGGAAACCGCTACCAAGACACACGCCGACATGCGCTCGACCCACGGCAGTAAGGCACATCAGAGATAAGCCAGCGCCTCTGCCAACGTCAAACACCTGCAAGTCCAATCTAGCCCAGTTAGACTTTGTGCCGAACAGGTGGCCTACCTACCAAACTCTATACAAGGCCAAGGGCCAAATACTGTGCAGACCCTGCCTCATTAAAGTCTGACCTCCCGAGCTTGTGTGTCTAGTCTGACAAATTAAAAACCTAGTAGAGGCTGACGCGCTCCTGCCCCTAAGGCCGTCATGCGCCACTAGCAAGGGTTAACTGGGGAGTTGGGAACATTATAAGAAAACCCTTAAAACTGCAGCAGCATCTGGTTTACTTCCCAAACAAATTTCATGAATTTATTTGTTGTTACGGATTAAAGCGGGGAACCCGGAGGCAGGAGGCTACCATATCATTAGGCCAACTATTAAAGTCAAAGTTTATCTTCCCCATGTTTATTTTTTCTGGATCAGTTGACTTACTCCATTAAAGAACAATTATTACAGAATGTGAAACTGCTTGGCTTTTAATTAATTTGTTTGCAATATAAATCTGACTGTCTGTGCTCTTTGCCACTGTTTGCTGTCTTATGTGCAGGCAAGTTCACGAGACAGTGGAGTGGTTGTTCTCAGAGCAGATGATTTATTTCTACATAAAGAAGTTCATCAAATCGTGGTGGCCCAATGGCCAGTTAATCCACACACCTCCAAGATCACAGGAGCAGAAGGATAGCACTAGGTAACAACACATGCATTCTGCATGGTGCAGCCATTATTCTGGGGCATTATAGGTGCGTTATTCCATGAAATAACTTAGAATCTGAATAATTTCAAATTGTTTGTTTGTAGCTACAGTCAACTCTCTTTTCTAAGACCCCTGGAATAGACACACACTTGAAATAATTTTCCCTTTTTGGGGAACTATATAGGAAAAACTTTTTCAATTNAAGACCCCTGGAATAGACACACACTTGAAATAATTTTCCCTTTTTGGGGAACTATATAGGAAAAACTTTTTCAATTTAAATTTTTCTCAAACTTTTTTGAAATAACATTCCTTTTCCTGTGAACCATGCAAGGTCTTAACAATTGAGAGTTTACTATATTCTAAAAGTGGCACTGCAGGAAGTTGTCTTGTTTTTTTGCAGTTTGAAACATTTTTAATTTAATTTTCCCAAAATAAAAATAAAAGCTGATAACTAAGGTTTTTACTACTCTTATTTTCCCANGAACATTTTTAATTTAATTTTCCCAAAATAAAAATAAAAGCTGATAACTAAGGTTTTTACTACTCTTATTTTCCCACGTACTTTTCACAATGCTTTTAAGGAGACTAATGCGACCTTCCTCAATAGTATTCGGTAACCAGCCGCAATGAAAGCAGTATTATTTTTAATGTTGGCAAGTGGATTGAGTACTTNTAAGGAGACTAATGCGACCTTCCTCAATAGTATTCGGTAACCAGCCGCAATGAAAGCAGTATTATTTTTAATGTTGGCAAGTGGATTGAGTACTTGAGAATAATCTTAATTGTGGACGTCCCAGGAATTGTCAAATGTGTATGATGATGGATGGTACAAGGGCTTCAGTGGCGCATGTTGTGTCCGAACACCTGCATGCTTGGCAACAACATGGTGCTTAAAGAACACACAAGCTTGTGTCTATGCATTTACTGGCACTGCTTCTATGCAGAGAAATAGTAGGTGCCCTGTAAAGTGCTGGCCATATGTCTGGGAATAAAGTACGCAATGAAAATAAGGAAGGCATTGTGCGGTATTTGTAAAAGCCTCTTGTCTCGGTGAAGAAATGACAGTCAGCCTCACTCCACGCATAATTTGGAACGCCACCTTGAGCAGATCCTTTAGAAAATTAGGGCTACATGCTCTCAAGACGTGCACAACTACATCTGAATTTGCAGGGCAATTAGCAGTAGGGGTGCACAAGGCTTCAAAAATTAGAAGTCAAATTGAAGCTTAAAAGTAACGAATATTCACTTTGGATACACGATGAAGCTTCAATGCTTGCCCAGATATTGCACACTATTCACACGTCTTGTTTTACAACAGAGTTCACCATATGGGTTTTCAAGAAACAATTACATCTTAAAATTACCATAATTACAATACAAATGTTACCTTTATTGGCATATAATCTTAAATACCTAAGACTCGCTGCAGAAATACAGCTGCCACTCATGTTTAAATCAGTAAACGTTATGAACGTAAACAATAGCGTTAGTGAACAGTGTTTTGCTTGCTTTGGTTCTGAGAGGAAGCAGGAAGTTGAGTATAGGGTTGTGGCTGTTGCAGTGCGGAGGCACGAGAGATGCTCCTGAACAACATCCCGGAGGTGCTATGCAGTCTCGTCGGGCAGCAGAGTGCTCGTCGCGGTGCAACCAAGGTGTTCCTCACACTGCAGGACCAATGCCTTAACAAGCAGCTTTTATATGTAAGCATCCATCCACATCATTTTAAATAACAAGGGCCCGATGTGGGTTGTACGGATTATTTGAACGTTTCCCAACTTCACTGATACTATCGGAAACGAAGCACTGTCACTTAAAAATCACAGAAACATACTGGAGGTCCTCAATTTTATTAGTACAGTAGAGCACCCCTTAACCGGAATTCCCTCGAACGGAACTCCCCTTATCCGGAACTAATTTTCCAAAAAAAAAATTCAAACGTTGCAAAGTTGTGCCATAACTTTCCCGCGCTCGCAAGAGGTCTTTCGTTGCTCACACCAGACTAGCACGATGAAGACAGCCGGCCCAAGTGGCACAGCTACAGCTATGCTGCATAATGATACAAGTGACAGTGACTAATGGCAATGTGCGACACATGCCATTGGTTTTAGCGGTGCGACTTTCAGAATTTAGTGTTTTAACGTGTTAGTGTACATGTGCCGTATTTTGGCATGTATAGGCCGCATCAGAAGTTTTTGATTAAAAATTAGGGATAATTAATATTTCAAGTATAGGCCGCACTGAATTTTTGTATTCCCGTAAATATTGCAGGGCCTCGTATATTTATGTCAAAATGCCTCAACACTGCGTTTAAATTGCGGAAAATGTGCGCTGCGAACCTGCCAGCTCAGCCGGTTGTTGCCGCGGGCAGGCAAGGTAGGATGCATGTGTGCGTGCGGCGTCACACACACACACACACACACACACACACAGAGAGAGAGAGAGAGAGAGAGAGAGAATAAAGAGGAGGAAGGAGGGAGAAAGAAAAGAAAGGGACCGAGCAAGCTTGTTTGGTGCTGGATGGCTGTTGTTACTGTCAAGGGAAGGGGGACGGAGGGTTGCGGTGGTTGAAAGGATGCAAACCAAGCGAGAGGGTGAGACTTCCTTAGAAACTAAGTTAAAATATTTTTTTTAAGACAATATCTCATAAATAACCCGCACCCCACTTTTTGTCATTTTTTTTGTTTAAATATGCAGCCTATACACGCCGAAATACGGTACTCTTCAGGAAGTTTTATCAGATGCACATCAACACAAACAGTAACATGATTTCCAGATCAGATCTCGCTTACTCAGGCAGACACACAAGCGGAGAGATAATAATCTCCCCTAGAGGGTTGAGAATGAAGGTCATTAACGCAGCACCGGGAGTTTTACGACTCATATTCATAAACAGAACGTAGTGTTTTTTAAAAATGGTTTTGTAAATTTAAGGATAAAACTAATAATTTACACTCATTGATTTCTTCAGTTAAAATTATGTGTCGCATATACACGAGTTCAGACTAAAAATGTGTTATTTTTCCCACCATCCCACCCTCATTTCCCATAACCGGAATAGCCCTTCCCCCGACGATTCCGGTTGAGGGGTGCTCTACTGTACAGTAATTCTTTATCATCAGCCCAGGTGTACTCGAAAATGGGCTTCTGTGGTACAATGACATTGAGTTCTCTCTCTCTCTCTCTCTCTCTCTCTCTCTCTCTCTTTTTTTTCCACTGCAGTGTAACGCAATAAATACTGCCCACCAGAGGCTCAACAGGAGCCGTCTTTCCAGTTCTTGGCTCTCAAAACTGATTTTTCACTTGCTTGCAGTTAATTTATTCCTAATAGATGCCGTAAGCACACACTTGGAGATTCTACGTACAAGGGTACAAGATTGTCATATTTGGCAAACGTCTGCGTTTTAAAGTAATAAATACTATTTTACTTCAAAACGTGATTTGGGAGGCCATTAGATCAGTTTGTCATTTCCTCGCTACATATGGGACTGGGATGCACACCTCTCTTTTCCTTCGAAACATCATGGTACGGTGTTGAGGGGTGGCACGTGTTTTGATAGTCAATCTTAATAGTTCCCCAATACGTCGAGGCATAGCGCTGTGGTATTCTCAACACTCGTCCAACTGGTGTTACATTACAGCAAGCTCATGCGAAATGTGGCCGAATGCATGCACAAAGAGACATTGCATTCAGCTTGCTAGCGAGCGAGTTTATTTATCTTTAATCAATTTTTAATGACAAACGGATTGCAGGTTCTGCAGTTACATTTGAATTCGTATTTTAAACAGTAGTTTCACTAGATATTAGATGAATGATGACTGTAAAAGTGACATTGTAATAAGTGCATTTTAAAAATTTCCGTTGTGCTAGTTTAGTGAGAAATAAGAACTTTTAAAAAATGAGAGACAAACGCCTGCTCTCAACAATTTAAAGGCAGGAACCTTTAAAACATTGTTCGGTTGTGCAGTAGCGAAAGTAGTAAACTCTTCTGTTGATAATTTATAAACAAACTGTAAAGGTTACATTGGAAATAATTCTTGAAAACTTTAAAATTTAATTATGTTTTGTGAACTTTCAGAAGTAATTATATTTTTAGACAGGCAAATATTAACATTTACAACAGATTTTAAATTATTCTTGTTAACAAGCATAAATGTAACTTTGCCCTNTTTTTAGACAGGCAAATATTAACATTTACAACAGATTTTAAATTATTCTTGTTAACAAGCATAAATGTAACTTTGCCTTATTAGTGAGTGTGTTGATTTAGATATTTTTGTAATACTTCACAACTGACACTTCACGTACGTCTATGTGTGGGCATTATATAAACCTGGAGAAGCTTTTGAGCTTCATGTAGATACAGTAATTGAATTTTGTGTTATAGAGTCATTTGGACATTGTGTGTGTATAAAGTAACTCTGCTCACCAATTTGGCTACTGCAAATGTTCAAGTCGAGGCGGTGGAAGAAGGTGGCAGGGGTCAGGCAAGAAGAGGGGAAAGGTGATTATGTAGGGAAAAGGTCAGATGATGCAACTGATATCCACAGATACTACACTTTCCCTGGGCACAGCAGATACATTGAGAGATTGTAATGCTCATAATATTTAAATTTTTTGTTTCCAAGTTAAAAGGGTAAAATATATGCCAATTTTTTCAAATGATATTTAATAATATATGGTTTGCAGGAAATATATCTGATGGCTATAGCCAACGGGGAAGAGTGGTACTTTATTAAGAATAAATTATGGACTTACTTTAAAAGCATGGTGAAAAGGCATTATGGAGTTTTACCAGTCAGTCAGTGGTTGTGCGGGCACTGCAAATAAATATTCTTTTGAAGAAAATAAATTAGTTTAATTGATCGTTGAAAACTTGTCTTCCTGATTAAGGCAACTAAATGTTGGGCATGATACACCTCTAATGTTAGACCAGTTACTTAAATGGGCTATTGAGGTGTATGTTGCAACGTTTCACACTTGCAAAGAAGTGTGTACAAAATAAAAAACTGATTGAAAATAATGTTGACACATTGCGTAATCTCCACCCTTTTAGATACTTCTGGCTTAATGAGCCAGAAGCTTGGAAGCTCTTTAGTAAAAGAATTTCCTGAATTAAAACGTTGTAACCAAACTGGTTTGCCGTCTCGGTCTCTCTTCTTATGTTTTGTCAACAGAATTTACCGTCTAACAGTTACTAAACATGGCTGTAAAATGAAACTGCAGAAGAGCTCCATGTTGTTGAATTTTTCGACGAGCAGATAAAATTTTACCGCTTAGCAGTTGCTGAATATAGTTGAGAATGTTTTAAGGTGCTCAGCGTGTTTTGTTCACTATGTACCATACAGTGATGTGAAGGTGGATATTATGTACAATATCTCTTACATATTAGTGGGTCATCGTTTGCTTTTAAAGCAAGGTGTTTAAGCGTTTTATGTCTGTAAGATAACAAAATATACGCAAAATAACTCAAAATTGACTTGAGTAAGGGCTGTAGCTGATGGTAAATGGCGACAGTGTATGAACTGAGGAGTTTTTATTGTGTTTTGTGAGATAATTCATACTATGTTATATCTTGTTTAAAAATGAGCAAGTTAAAACAAAGGCAGTACTTTCAAACATACAGAATGAGTCGTATAGTACCTATTTTCTGTATGTACAAAAGACTCAAAAGGGCAAGAGATTTGTGTTCTGCACTGTGTGTAGGTATGAGTTTAGTATTTATAGCACACAGTGCTAGAAACAACATAACCGGTCATATGAAGTCTCAAATACGTTGGGCATGTAAAAAGCCTGGAAGAAAATAAGATAATCTCCAGCTTTTAGTTTCATTCTTAGTGAAGCATAATAGGACCTGTATTCAGAAATACGTCTCCTGCATTTTTACAAGAATAACTTTTGTCCAGAATGAAATGACGGCTGATACAATGTCCGGAGTTGAGGTTGCAAGTAGGCCGGC
Source organism: Clitarchus hookeri (assembly GCA_002778355.1). Taxonomy (NCBI): domain Eukaryota; kingdom Metazoa; phylum Arthropoda; class Insecta; order Phasmatodea; family Phasmatidae; genus Clitarchus; species Clitarchus hookeri. The sequence goes on along the minus strand of NQII01000073.1, from coordinate 1,468,623 downwards.
CGCTGGGCTACCAAAAGCATATAAAAGGATAGGAATTAGAGTACCCACCATGCAGTACTTGTTGACAGGCACACACACACACACCCATGGACAACACCGTTTCGCTGGATAGGCCAGTTTCATCAGGTGGTGAGTTGTAAGACGCTGCTGTAAGTTGGAAGGGCACTGTTGGTGGCAAACTAGCGTGCGGAGGAAAGATTTGCCTGTGTAGCTGATGAGNGCTGCTGTAAGTTGGAAGGGCACTGTTGGTGGCAAACTAGCGTGCGGAGGAAAGATTTGCCTGTGTAGCTGATGAGTGTGGTTTGGGGCTGTGATTATCTTATGTTGAGGCCTGGTGGCTGCCTGGATTTTGTTACAAATTCATGAGCTAATTCCAAGCGTCGAAAGTTCTGACGGGGTAAGGCTCTCACAACTCTGGTATTATAGCAGGTATCAAAATCTTTTTTGTGTAGTACTGCATGTGCTGCAACTGGTTTGTCTTGTAGGTCGTTGATGTAACTATGCTATGGCTTGTTTGGTATTTGCTCTATGGCCAATCAATCTCTGATTGTGTTAGTGGTTAGGCCGAAGTATTCTGCATTAGTGTAGGTACTGTAGCTGATAAATCAGATTTTGTTTGCACAGTTGTAGTTGCCTTGGATATGGTATGTACGGCTAGTGAGTCTGTTATTAAAAGAAGTTGAGGGCTAGGATAGCACAGGAACCAGAGTGAGCTATTGCAGGAATGGGATCCTCTGCGGGCAATAGTTTGGTTGGCATTTGTGGTAGGCTTTGAAAAAGCCAGTTTGTTGCGGAAGTTAGGTGAACTTTTGAAGACCAATTTGGGTGGTTTGGAGAGCAGGTCTTGTGTTTGTGGTGAGGAAACAAGAATTTTGTATCTAGAGTGTAGAATCGCTCTGAGTTTACTTAGGTCTTCATGATATGGGATTACCAGGGATGTATCAGAGTTGTTGACCCTGGTATTTGTTCTGGTATTTGATATGGCTTGCAGAATCTATTTGTGATTGAGTGTCGTGGAGTAGTGCCTGTCGTGGAATACTGTTGCTATTTGTTATCACTGTTGGTGGAGCAGATACGTATGGCTTTTGTGGCATGGTATGGGTGGTAGCTGTTGAAATGTAAGTATTGGAGGTTGTTGGTGGGTACAGCAGTTTGAGTTGTTACATTGCGGAGAGTTACTTAAACATCCAGAAATATGGCATGTGTTTTGGAGTATGACCCGGTGAACTTGAGTGAACTGTGTGCATGTAAGTAGTTCAGAAAGTGAATTAGGCAGTGATCAGTGGAAACACATCCAGCAGTGTGGTTGGTTCTGGAAAGTGACTTAGGAAGTTTTCTTCTAACAACCCATAAACAGATTGGCATAGGATGGGGCCATACTTGTACCCGTCGCTGTGCCTTTGACCTGAAGGTAGTGTGTCTCTTGAAATCGTAAGTTGTTTCTGAGGGTTAACCTGGCGAGTTCAACATGGAATGCTGTGTGGGGTTCTTCGCTTGAGGTAATATTCTATGGCAGACAGTCCAGATGAGTGGGGGATGTTGGTATAGCGAAATAACATCTATGGTGACCATGTAAGCATCGTGGGAAATGGAGCCCAGTTGTCTCAAGTGTTCAAGGAAGTAGCCAGTGTCCTTGACGTAGGAAGAAAGCTGCTGTACGCAAGGTTGAAGGTGGGCATTTACAAAAGTGCTGCAATTCTCTCAGTGGGGCTGCCAATCCTGGAAACTATGGGAGTCCTGGGGGTGGCCGTTGTTTGTCATGTATTTTTGGAAGCAGGTATAGAACTGGTGTGGTGGGTTTATCTGGGGTGAGCACTTTAATTGAAGCCTTGAATAAGTCTTGGAGAGGGACCTGGGACACAAGCAATTGATTGATATGGTCGCAGAATCTGGTGGTTGGATCTTCTCGTAAACGTTTGTAGGTGGATGTGACCCTGAGATGATTTTCTGCTTCTAGAATGTAGTGTGTTTTGTTGAGAATCACTGTGGTTGTGACTTTGTCGGCCGGAAGTATCATTANTTTTCTGCTTCTAGAATGTAGTGTGTTTTGTTGAGAATCACTGTGGTTGTGACTTTGTCGGCCGGAAGTATCATTAGGTCTGGGTTGTTTCAAAGATTTGTGATGGCTTTTCTTTCTGAAAAGGTTATGTTGCTGTGTTGGTTAATGAGGTGGCAAAATCAGGGTCTGTAATGTTGACCAGGATGTATGTGATGAACTGCTCTTCCCCTACACTACCGTGTTTTTCGTTTGAACCAGTCACGACCTACAGTGGGACTAGTGTTATGGCTTGGCGTGACGAGGTCAAAAAATTGCTTGGATCTGAGATTGTTTATGCAGTTTACGACACCTTTTACAGTGGCAAAGTGGCCACACTTTTTGGATGGGAAGGAGAAACCATTTTGTTGAACGTTGTTCTTGGGAGTAGTGAGGTTATGGTTGGACAGGACCAGTACATGTGATTTACTTTTATGGGGTGGTTGTTTGTATTTTGAGTTTATACATGGGAAGGTTGGAAGTTGTAGCGAGTTGGGGTTTCTGGCCATTTAAGGGTGGTGGTTTCTTGAGAGATAATGTGTTACGTAATGGGCTGGTTTTCAAGGCTTCCATGCACATTTTTACCAAGCTTCACTAATTTGATGTGGTGCCCATGCATGGCCTTTTGTGTTGTGGCATGTTGGCTTGGACCAGAAGAGGTGATTTTGTAAGAATGAGAAGCTTGATGTTCGATGCTAGTAAAGTGCGGTGATGATTTGTAATTGAGATATAATCTTTATGGACAAGGTCTGTCATTGTTAGAGAATGCAGGCTTGATGACGTCAAGTCTCTACCACTGACTTGTGATGGAATGACAAAAACTGGCAGTTTTGAGGTTAGGTTTCGTGGTTACGAGCCAGGGATGAAGACTGAAAGTTATCAAACCTGCATTCTCAAACCATGCCAGATCTCATCCATAAAGAGTATGTCTCAATTACGAATCATCACCGCACCTTACTAGCATCGAAAATCAAGCTTCTCATTCTTACATAATCACTTCTTCTGGTCCAAGCCAACATGCCACAACACAAAAGGCCATACATGAGCACCACATCAATTTAGTGAAGCTCAGTAAAATGTGCATGGAAGCCTTGAAAACCAGCCCATTACGTAACATATTGTCTCCCAAGAAACCACCACCCTTAGATGGCCAGAAACCCCAACTCGCTACAACCTCCACCCTTCCCACGTATAACCACAAAATAGAAACAAACACCCCATAAAAGAAAATCACATGTACTGATCCTGTCCAACCATAACCTCACTACTCCCAAGAACAACGTTCAACAAAATGATTTCTCCTTCCCATCCAAAAAGTGTGGCCACTTTGCCACTGTAAAAGGTGTCGTAACCTTCATAAACAATCTCCAATCTAAGCAATTTTTTTACCTCCTCACGCCAAGCCATAACACTAGTCCCACTGATCCAGCACTGACCAAGTTTGCTTTTTGTGCCATCACATCCCCTTGAGCAGTTCATCACATACATCCTGGTCAACATTACAGACCCTGATTTTGCCACCTCATTAACCAACACAGCAACATAACCTTTTCAGAAAGAAAAGCCATCACAAATCTTTGAAACAACCCAGACGTAATGATACTTCCGGCCGACAAAGTCACAACCACAGTGATTCTCAACAAAACACACTACATTCTAGAAGCAGAAAATCATCTCAGGGTCACATCCACCTACAAACGTTTACGAGAAGATCCAACCACCAGATTCTGCGACCATATCAATCAATTGCTTGTGTCCCAGGTCCCTCTCCAAGACTTATTCAAGGCTTCAATTAAAGTGCTCACCCCAGATAAACCCACCACACCAGTTCTATACCTGCTTCCAAAAATACATGACAAACAACGGCCACCCCCAGGACTCCCATAGTTTCCAGGATTGGCAGCCCCACTGAGAGAATTGCAGCACTTTTGTAAATGCCCACCTTCAACCTTGCGTACAGCAGCTTTCTTCCTACGTCAAGGACACTGGCTACTTCCTTGAACACTTGAGACAACTGGGCTCCATTTCCCACGATGCTTACATGGTCACCATAGATGTTATTTCGCTATACCAACATCCCCCACTCATCTGGACTGTCTGCCATAGAATATTACCTCAAGCGAAGAACCCCACACAGCATTCCATGTTGAACTCGCCAGGTTAACCCTCAGAAACAACTTACGATTTCAAGAGACACACTACCTTCAGGTCAAAGGCACAGCGACGGGTACAAGTATGGCCCCATCCTATGCCAATCTGTTTATGGGTTGTTAGAAGAAAACTTCCTAAGTCACTTTCCAGAACCAACCACACTGCTGGATGTGTTTCCACTGATCACTGCCTAATTCACTTTCTGAACTACTTACATGCACACAGTTCACTCAAGTTCACCGGGTCATACTCCAAAACACATGCCATATTTCTGGATGTTTAAGTAACTCTCCGCAATGTAACAACTCAAACTGCTGTACCCACCAACAACCTCCAATACTTACATTTCAACAGCTACCACCCATACCATGCCACAAAAGCCATACGTATCTGCTCCACCAACAGTGATAACAAATAGCAACAGTATTCCACGACAGGCACTACTCCACGACACTCAATCACAAATAGATTCTGCAAGCCATATCAAATACCAGAACAAATACCAGGGTCAACAACTCTGATACATCCCTGGTAATCCCATATCATGAAGACCTAAGTAAACTCAGAGCGATTCTACACTCTAGATACAAAATTCTTGTTTCCTCACCACAAACACAAGACCTGCTCTCCAAACCACCCAAATTGGTCTTCAAAAGTTCACCTAACTTCCGCAACAAACTGGCTTTTTCAAAGCCTACCACAAATGCCAACCAAACTATTGCCCGCAGAGGATCCCATTCCTGCAATAGCTCACTCTGGTTCCTGTGCTATCCTAGCCCTCAACTTCTTTTAATAACAGACTCACTAGCCGTACATACCATATCCAAGGCAACTACAACTGTGCAAACAAAATCTGATTTATCAGCTACAGTACCTACACTAATGCAGAATACTTCGGCCTAACCACTAACACAATCAGAGATTGATTGGCCATAGAGCAAATACCAAACAAGCCATAGCATAGTTACATCAACGACCTACAAGACAAACCAGTTGCAGCACATGCAGTACTACACAAAAAAGATTTTGATACCTGCTATAATACCAGAGTTGTGAGAGCCTTACCCCGTCAGAACTTTCGACGCTTGGAATTAGCTCATGAATTTGTAACAAAATCCAGGCAGCCACCAGGCCTCAACATAAGATAATCACAGCCCCAAACCACACTCATCAGCTACACAGGCAAATCTTTCCTCCGCACGCTAGTTTGCCACCAACAGTGCCCTTCCAACTTACAGCAGCGTCTTACAACTCACCACCTGATGAAACTGGCCTATCCAGCGAAACGGTGTTGTCCATGGGTGTGTGTGTGTGTGCCTGTCAACAAGTACTGCATGGTGGGTACTCTAATTCCTATCCTTTTATATGCTTTTGGTAGCCCAGCGGCCGGCCTACTTGCAACCTCAACTCCGGACATTGTATCAGCCGTCATTTCATTCTGGACAAAAGTTATTCTTGTAAAAATGCAGGAGACGTATTTCTGAATACAGGTCCTATTATGCTTCACTAAGTATGAAACTCAAAGCTGGAGATTTTTTATTTTCTTCCAGGCTTTTTACATGCCCAACGTATTTGAGACTTCATATGACCGGTTATGTTGTTTCTAGCACTGTGTGCTATAAATACTAAACTCATATCTACACACAGTGCAGAACACAAATCTCTTGCCCTTTTGAGTCTTTTGTACACACAGAAAATAGGTACTATACGACTCATTCTGTATGTTTGAAAGTACTGCCTTTGTTTTAACTTGCTCATTTTTAAACAAGATATAACATAGTATGAATTATCTCACAAAACACAATAAAAACTCCTCAATTCATACACTGTCGCCATTTACCATCAGCTACAGCCCTTACTCAAGTCAANGACTTCATATGACCGGTTATGTTGTTTCTAGCACTGTGTGCTATAAATACTAAACTCATATCTACACACAGTGCAGAACACAAATCTCTTGCCCTTTTGAGTCTTTTGTACACACAGAAAATAGGTACTATACGACTCATTCTGTATGTTTGAAAGTACTGCCTTTGTTTTAACTTGNTCTTTTGTACACACAGAAAATAGGTACTATACGACTCATTCTGTATGTTTGAAAGTACTGCCTTTGTTTTAACTTGTTAGTTTTTAAACAAGATATAACAAAGTATGAATTATCTCACAAAACACAATAAACACTCCTCAGTTCTAACACTTCCGCTACAGATAATCTAAAATCATAACATGTAAAACCGTCGCCATTTACCATCAGCTACATCCCTTACTCAAGTCAAGTTTGAGTTATTTTGCGTATATTTTGTTATCTTACAGACATAAAATGCTTAAACACCTTGCTTTAAAAGCAAACGATGACCCACTAATATGTAAGAGATATTGTACATAATATCCACCTTCACATCACTGTATGGTACATAGTGAACAAAACACGCTGAGCACCTTAAAACATTCTCAACTATATTCAGCAACTGCTAAGCGGTAAAATTTTATCTGCTCGTCGAAAAATTCAACAACATGGAGCTCTTCTGCAGTTTCATTTTACAGCCATGTTTAGTAACTGTTAGACGGTAAATTCTGTTAACAGAACATAAGAAGAGAGACCGAGACGGCAAACCAGTTTGGTTACAACGTAGGAAATTCTTTTACTAAAGAGCTTCCAAGCGCCTGGCTCATTAAGCCAGAAGTATCTAAAAGGGTGGTAATTTGTTTTCCTTTGATTTGCAGGAGCACATATAATATATTGCTTTCATTTTTATGTCATCCCACAACAGCAATTTGCTCACTATGCCCCTTTCTCTACATCCCTATACGTCTCAGTCTTTTCATAAATGCTCCTTAGCGCAGTACTTACGACACTTCTGCACCCATTTCTTGTTTCTAGAATATCTCACCAATTGCCCCTGTTCACCACATTCAAAGCAACAACTATTATAATTGGCCAGTCTTACGCAATGTGTCAACATTATTTTCAACCAACTATTTATTTTGTACACACTTCTTCGCGGGAGTGAACCGTTGCAACATACACCTCAATGGCCCATTTAAGTAACTGGTCTAACATTAGAGGTGTAGCATGCCCAACATTTAGTTGCCTTAATCGTGAAGACAAGTTGTCAACTATCAATTAAACTAATTTATTTTCTTCAAAAGAATATTTAGGGTGCCCGCACAACAACTGACTGACTGGTAAAACTCCATAATGCCTTCACCATGCTTTTAAACTAAGTCCATAATTTAGTCTTAATAAAGTACCACTGTTCCCCGTTGGCTATAGCCATCAGAAATATTTCCTGCACTAAACCCATCCACTTGTCGCTTTACTGCAAGCCATATATTATTAAATATCATTAGATAAAATTGGCATATATTTTACCCTTTTCACTTGGAAACAAAAAATTTAAATATTATGAGCATTACAATCTCTTAACGTATCTGCTGTGCCCAGGGAAGAGGTGGCGAGTGAAAGTGTAATATCTGTGGAAATCAGTTGCATCATCTGACCTTTTTCCTCCAGAATCACCTTTCCCCTCTTCTTGCCTGACCCCTGCCACTTTCTTTCACAGGCTATAGATGATCTCCACCTCCTCCTCATTAACATTTGCAGCAGTCAAATTGGTGAGCAGGGTCACTTTATCCACTTTACACCCATGTTGACATAATGGCACTGTAACATAAAACCCAAAACAACAGCATCGAGTTGAAAACAGCAGAATGGAGCAGATTTGAGACCGCCAAACTAGATAGGTTAAGGTTTTCACACTTGCTTCAGTCTGGATGGAAGAAATCAATAAGATAATACAGTTCATGGGTTTTATTTCCTTTCACAAAATAATCACTTTAAAAACATTACTAATTGCATTACAAAAAATAGTTCCAGTTATTACAGTCAGTACATTATCCTCTTTTTATACATTATTGGTAACCTAGTGGCATATTTGTCACCTTTACTTATGTCTGTTTGTTGCCTATCCATGTTTTATATACATATGTTGTTTTCTTTATTGTGTGATCTTAAAAGAAAATCAATTGGCTCTTAGCATAATTGCCAGCACTAGTAAGAAAAGTTTTTTCTGTAAGAATTACAAGTCTCCAGAATTGTATCAAGACACATTCACAAGAAATTTTTCTCGATATTTCTCAGTTTTCCCTGCCTGTAGCTTCTCTGAGCATTCTGCTTCACACACAACAAATGCATGTTCTTTGTTCCCAGGACCTCCTGGAAGTGGTGCTGTATGAACTGTGCCCAGAGCTGAAGTCTCACCACGTGGCCCGAGAAGAGGCCCCAGTAGAGTTGCCTGACATCGCAGAACCCTCCCGTTCCCCGTCTCCTGCCCACGCTCAAGTGTTGTAGACACACTTGTTCCACTACGTTATGCATTCCATTGTGCTGTAAATGTTGTGTGTATATGTACATATATAAATTGTATGTTAGCCATCCTGCATTTATATACCTTGCCAACTCCAGAAGTACAACCAAAGAATAAAGTATTGTGATCATAACCACTTTGATGTTGACTGTTATTTCATTTATAGAGAATACATATCCTAACATTTTTAGTCTATCTGTTGGGGGAATGAAGTAAGAAAATAAGTTTTACCCTGCTATTAAATTGCACAATACAGTTACTACTGTATATACCCAGGTACTCCTGCACCCATATTTTTTTAATCAAATATGATTGGAACGTGTGCGTGTCATGATCATGAACTTTATTTAAAAGTATATGTTCGCAGTCTTTTTAAAAGCTACACTAAAACAGCACTGCACTGTGTCGACGTCGCGCCAGAGGGGTGAGAAAGGGCGGCATGTTGCCTTTGCATTCTCCTCCCTGGTCCCTCACGTGTCGTATGACCTCGTCGCAAAAGAGATAGCGCTACTTACCCCAGTCAATGTACGGGATGTGTAAACATTTTTGGTACATTTTCTGCTCTGCATAACAGTTTTGAAATATACCTGCTGTAAACACTGAATGCATCGCATAAATATTGTAATTTTAGACACTGATAAACAATCTAGGTGCATGTATTTATGTAAGCGCATTAGAAATTATACTTTTTTGGTGTAACCACGGTTATGTTGACAATGTCTTCGTAGTTGGGTCATACCCCTACCACATTCGCTGTCGAATTCCGTTAAAATGTGCACGTGCCAAAAGAAGTATAACTTCAAAAATTTACTTGAAATACCATATTTACCCCCGAGTAAGACTCGCACCTTGATTTTCAGATTAGAATGCTGGGGGGAAAAAAAATAAAAGAAAAAAAAATCAAGAAAAATACACCCATCTAAAGTAAAACTGTGCCCCAAATTTATCTTCAAAAACGTAAAATATTCCGCTACAACATCGTTTCTAAAAATCTAACTGGCAAAGGCATTAACATAGGTAGCTGACGAGCGGGACAGTACGTGCTAGAATTTTGACCTCATTCGAGGCATTGGTTTTGTTTTTACAATTTTAAGTTCATTTCAACTAGGATAATATTGCAATTTAACAAACTATAATGTATCACAAAACCATTTGGTTAACTACACAAAAAAAAAACTGGTATAGGCGTGCGTATGGAACCAATCAGGGTAACGCAATGTGTTTGGCAGCTAGATCGGTTACTGCTGCTACAATGGCAGGTTATCAAGATTTAAGTGAGTTTGAACGTGGTGTTATAGTCGGCGCATGAGAGATGGGACATAGCATCTCCGCCGAGGTAGCGATAAGATTTGGATGTTTGCGTACGACCATTTCACGAGTGTAACGTGAATACCGGGAATCCAGTAAAACATCAAATCTTCGACATTGCTGCGGCCGGAAAAAGATCGTGAAAGAACAGGACAAACAACGACTGACGAGAATCCTTAAACGTGACAGACGTGTAACCCTTTCTCAAATTGGCGCAGATTGGATTTGTGGACTGCCCTGCAGGATTCATGGTGTGAATTGCCTCCTGCATACATTCAGACATTAGTAGAGTCCATGCCACGTCGTCTTGCGGCACTTCTACGTGCTCTGGGGGGGCTCTACACGATATTAGGCAGGTGCGCCAGTTTTTTTGGCTCTTCAGTGTATATTGTTTGATTTGAACACAGTTTCAGTTTTCAGCTTCTATTCAATGAATACCTAATACATGGTCTAGGGATGGGATCCTTGATGCTGTGATACCTTGATACTTTATAGTATTGAGTATAGCATAAGAATATCCAAAAAAATATTGAATTTTAACATTGTGCTAATGCCATTTACCATGAACGTACAAAATTCTCATAATATTAGCAAACTGTATTTTATCGCATAATTATAGCTGCCTCATAAAAGTCTCACAATAATGTTTAAATACAGAAAAGTGGAAAACTGTCTAAGAGTCATTTGTAACTCCAGCCATGTCACAACACGTGGAACAGACGGGAGAAGAAGAACCGAAGCTGGAGTGCCATGACAAGTTGTAGTTTCCCTCCCTTGAGAAGAAACAAAAGTGGGAAGGGTGCCACTGTAGTTGCTAGGCAACCATTTCCCCTCTCGCCGGGCATGTAAGGGAGGAAGTGAGATTGTGCCTGGCCGGGACAAACTACAACCGAGCGTACCCAAGGGTAGCGGACATGTACCCACAGAGAGAGAATGCGAGGACGGCGCTCTAGTTGCTATGCAACCACTTCCCCTCTTAACAGGCGTGTAAGGGGAGGAAGCGAGACCACACGCACATCTTGTGCTGCTGCCACGCTACCAGCTGCATACAAAGGCAAATATTGAAATTTCCAACACAAAAATATTATTTATTTATTTCAGTCGGATCGCCATCACGTGTTCGTCGTCGCTATGATCTACAGCAATGTTGCCAACCGTAACGATTACCAGTAGCCACATAAAGAAAGTTTTTTACACGCTCAGTTTTCTTCAATAGACTATCATTGACAAACTATTATTACACAGAGAATGGTTGCGTGCTGTCTGTTTGCATCTTCAGGAGCATAATAAACTAATCGCATATATAGGTATTGTGTGAAAAACGGTTGCTGGCAAGCGCGCGCTGGCATATACCACCATGCAAAACCGACTTTGAACCGCCTGCATGCAAAAACATCTCAAGTGGCATCTGACCATGATACCATCTGCACCCTGTTTATGAGAACCTAATTTTTGGGGAAAATGTGCGGGTCGTACGTGGATAAATACGGTATTACATGCCATGTGATGTTATCACAGGCATCACTTCAAAATGTCAATCTAGCTGCAAAAAAGTACCAAGTTACATCTGCACGGTTACCAATAAACTCTGCTTCACCTACATTTTATTTATTTTTCTACCACTGTGAAAAAACACAACCTTTTACTGCTCATCATCTAGCAATCTCGCAGCAACTAAATATTATAATCGCTGATCCCCTTGTGCCGTCACTATCTAGTCACACGCTCGCCAGTACCACTGTAAAAAAAAAAGTGACAAGTGTAAGGACTCCGCCACAAATACACTGACTTGTTCAGGCCTAAATTTTCGTGGGTACATTTTAATTAAAACATTTATGCACTAGGAAGCATAAATGTGGCTTTTGTGCATTGAAAAACATACAAAAATACTGTAAAAGGAACTGCGCACAGAAGTGCACGCCATTACACCAGGGTGCAAAAACGACTCATCTCGCATATCCCCCGCAACCAGGTTTTTGGCTCTAATTTAAAGGGGAAAATGTGCGGTCGTACATGGGTAAATACAGTACAGTGAAACCTCTATGTATTGAATACAGATGGATTGAAAGTCAGCATCCATGGAACATATTATGTGGTCGCATCTTTTATTTAACTGCATTTCAAGACCACATGCACTGAAAGTCCACTGTATTGAAATTTTCGTCAGTCACCTGAAAAACAATGGATAGAGAATCCACTGTATTTCATACCCAAAATAGTAAAGTCCATATGAAACTAGTAATGGTATGATCGGTTCCTCGAACCCGCCAATTCTTGAAGGAACCAAACCGGAACCGACTTGATTATACCGCTGGTTCTCTGTATCAGTCAAACCTTACCTTGTCTACTACGTAGCTTCACATTTGTATTAAAGTCGTTGTTTACTCTTATTTTCGGCGCTAAATGAGGTCTAAATCTTTGCTAGCAGTACCATTGTAATATACAATAACGACCCTTTAATGATAAATTAACACAACATTAATAAATTGTCTGGTTTTCCTGTTTTATGCTACAAAAAGGTGAATTGCGTGGCTACGGCTTTATGCCGGTACACGCTCTTTCGCACTTCCATGCAGAGTACCTTTTAGGCTTGGTTTTATTTTTGTGTTGAACATAAACAAACATTTATGCATCCTCGTGTATTAATATTTTAATTAAAGTGTACCAATGTCTGTAGCAGAGTCGTTACACTTAACACCGAGTAGTTTGATGCTACGCGGGAATGTAAACAAAGTAAAAATGCACTGTTGGTCTTGATGCAGCCCTTACAGCCACAGAATTCAATTTGACAAATGATGCAAGATACGCAGTCATAAATTGGTATTTGACGATATCAGAAACTGTTAAAACAAATTTTGTGGTGTGGTAATCTGTTTCGTAATTTAATTTAGAAAACCTGCACAGTGCAAAGCGCCATTATTTCTCGCTCACTACACAAAATAATATTTTTTCCTCAAGGCTTGCTGAACATGTTTTGGCTAATCTGACTATTTAAACACAACAATTCAAAGTTTTCTTGCTGCAACGTATCCTCTTTTGCAAGCGAATAATGTTACTGTGACACAGAAAAATGTTTCAATATTACAAAGGCTTTGCTATATCAACAATAACGCACAACGTAAAATAAATTTGACGGGTCCGGGGCTGGAACTTAAATGGTAATTCATTGTAGAAGGGTAAGTTATAAATTTTCATCTTTGCATCACAGCACTAGACTTTGAGCTACTGCCTAACTGTGTAGCGCCATTACAAGCGCGTGTTTTAGTTTTTCTTTCAGCATGGAATAAATTTAGTTGGGAACCGTGATAAATTTTAAACATGTCAGAGGTGTGGAATAATTTCATGGTTGACATTAACTAACATGAACTATATCAAATATGCAATTTGCAATCACTGGTACATGAATCTCGCGAGGTGTGTCAAAAAGCTCTTCTAACCTCAAACAACATGTTAACACGCAACACAAAGACATTGTCGTGGAAAACTTTGTTTACCCCCAGCACTAGGAAATTTTTTTTAATAAAGGTGAAAGACTCAGTTTTGGCAGAAATCTTGAGACAAAATTAAATAAGTTGGTTGCTCACTATTCTTGAAGTCCTTTAACAAGTTTGAGCAGTGAATGTGCAAGTATAGTGTCAGCCAGTACAAGAACCGTATCAGAACCGAGAACCGGAAAATTGTGGAACCGTCCCCATCACTGCGTGAAACATTTGCAGAAGCTCAGTATGTCAGCTGTTCAGTCCGTGCAAGTATAGATAAACCCCTAATATATTATTCCCGAATTTCAATGCTTCTTCGAATTGAATATCTTTTTTATTTGTTAACTTATGTTAGATATTACACACTTTTGTAAATAAAAATGACATTTTATTTTTCAATGCAAATTTTTTAATTCATGATTATGTGATATTTTAATTTTCGCACATTTTTAACAAAAAATTATTTATAGCATTTGATACATGTTTCAAGAAGTTTATGTAGACAGGGGCTTACAGAAATAAAGAAAGTCCCAATAGTTTTACAATACACAGGATGCCGCTAGTACACCTAAAAACAACACAAAATGTCCTTTTGAACGTGTCCTAAAGTCGAGTTGTAGGCCTTCCAACAATGTACCGCACGTATTGGTAATTGGTAATAGTTCGTCTTTTACAAGGTGTGCCTGTTACATATGAACGGAATGTTCGCAACATCAATTAAAAGAAAATATCTTTGAGGAAAAAAAAAACTGATCAGACTTATTGCATTTTCAGACAAAACCATCTGCTTTGAAATACATGGTTGATTAAACTATTTTGAGAGAAAATTATCTTGATAAAATTTTTGTGGTCCGGGATAGAGCTGGAAATAATAGTTATGTACTGCCGTGACCTTGTTAGAGGCACAAAAAAAAAAACATTGTGTCAAATAAGAAGTTCTCATCAAAATTTAATATAAATAAAATATAGGTGTTTATATGTTTTTGCCNAGTTTGGAGTGAGTGTCATCAGAGAGAGAGCTACACGCATGGTTACAGCGGACGGACCATGCTGTCCCTCCACAGATTCTTTTACCCCACCCGGTCGGTCAAGTGAAAGAGGGAGTGAGGATGCCACACCCATTTGCCACCTATGTAAGGGGAGGAAATGAGGTCATCCAGGGAAGCTTATCCCTCCAACTCCAAGCTGGTCACTCGTACATTCACACAGACGCTGCTCGCTAGAGCTTGTACGCAACATTACCGTACTATGTATTTAGCAGATGCCCGCCTTTTAAGCAAATAATATTTCATTTAAAAAAAATCCTTACAACCAATATAGATTGTTCCATTGAAACAGCAAATAAACATCATAAACCTAGCAAATAATTGTCATAATCTGACAACTAAACTGCATTATCCAAGCAGCAATAATTTATTAACAAACACTACAAATGTAATTAACAAATATTTACATAATATACTGTATCCAATGAGTATAAATATTTTTACATCACAGAAAGAATACACAATCTGATGTTTGAATTCTAATTACTCGAGTGCTGCAGAAATTCTATTTACATTTTCAATTTACCTATGTAATTTTGCTGTTTGATACGTGCCTTGGTAGCTTGCAGATATTCACCAATATGGTGTTCTGCAATCTTCCACAGTCTTCTAGGACTTTGTGCTGTCAAACAAGTCCTTGGCCTCATTGATCTTGGCAGCAAGGTACGGCGATCCACCTCTATCAGGGTGGTTTAGCAGCATCACTCTACGGTGCGCCTCCTACAAGAAACACACGCACCTCACTGCAGCAAGTTACTGTCAGCCACATTTGCGGCACACAAGAGAAAGACAAATCTGAGCTTTATTTAACAGCTGGGGTCTTAAGCACCAATGGGAGCGAAGCGAGGTAAAGATGGAGCAGCAATGAAATGCCATGGTGAGAAACAAACAGTACACTGACAAGACCCTCCAGCCAATAGCAGCATCTGCTACTTTTTCCCATGTGAAAACCAAGGACTGGCCCTGCCGAGAATCAAACACTGGTTCATTAATTCATTTATTGTTCCAAAAGACTACAAAATTAGTGCAATATAATGCACTAGTAGTATGGAAATTCATCAACAATGGTTTGATGCGAATGGTCTGACGTAAAGCATCACCTAATTGGGTTCCATTTAGGCAGTAATATAAACAAGAGTGGGGAAAATTAATTGAGAAAGTGTTCCGATTTGTTTTGTATTTCATAATTTGTATTAGGATTTAGTAAGGTTTAGTAGGAACAAGGAACACCACAGCATTCAACTGTCTTAGCATGCCACGCTGCTCTTATTTTGGTGTATCATGATTCCAAAATTTAAAGTCCACAAAGTCTTAAAATAAATAGTCATTATTCCTGGCAGTTGTTACAGGGCCAATTAGAGTTATTAATAAAACCAAACATATATGATATGAAATTGCTACTTAACAAAAATTGTGTAGTGAGAAAATACATAATTCAAGAATATTTCAGTAACTTGCTTTGTGACATAATTATTGTGAATACAATACACATTCCTTAGCATTTACAATGGGCGACTTGATTATTGCGACATCGTGACAAGAAACTCACAAAAAATGCCCAAGATCTTTAAAAGCAGATTCGTCTCTTTCAAGGTTTGGGGTGAAGGAAAATAACGATGTGATTGATGCCAAATTATGTGGGCCAATTCGTTTGCGAAAACAACCTGCCTATAAATTTAAGCGCTGAATTCACAAAGTTGGTGTCAAAAAGGTTTCCTGACAGTGTCAGCCTCTCAAACTTTCACTATGGCTGCACCACAATAACGCGATGGTTCAGCAACAAATAATTTTTAATGACTTTCAATATTTAATTACGCCTGGATTTTTCGCTGTATTTATGGTTAATGTTTCCAGGATTTTTGTTGGTTGGATTTAGAATTTATGTTCAGAATCAGCCGAACCAGTGAGCAAGCAGTCCACAATTTTTTTAATTCTTTATGTTTATAACAAACAATCAACTTTTTAAACAGTAATTAATACAAAAATGATTAAGTTTATCTATTTCAGCAATATTTACACTAAAGATGTTTTGGGGTACTGTCATAACTTATAAATAGAAATATAACTTAGAAACACATAAGATAGAATTTTCTATGTTATGTCTGTTCTAAATTACGTGGTTCTAACTTGTGAACTTTCTAACTTGTGTGTTTCTAACTTATGGTAGTTTTAAGTTGTATGTTTCTAGGTTATGACTTTCCATGTTTTTCCATGTGTTACAAGACAATCACAGAAATAAGAAATATGAACAAAACCAGCATTATTTAATTTTAATAGTTGGTTGAAATCAGTTGAAATTTGTTAGTGCTTCAATTTCAGTTCACTACAAATGCCACATACTAGATGCAAATACGCTGACCTAATGGCCTTCGAACTTTTATATTTTTACATTGCGCTCTTAGCCAGTTGGCCATCCTTCGCTACGACTGCCCAATTGGTGGGGAAGAGGGACTACGCCCTCTCATCGCAGGTGTCCCAGCCATGCACCTGGGGTAACCAAATCCAAAGCCCCAACCTGATTCACAAGTACGGCCGAGAACACCCTTCCACAAGGTTCTGAGACCCTCGCCCTCAGATACCCCAAGCGTGTGGTCTGGCCGGAGCACTATCCAAGCCCCTAGTGTCTTACCACGACACAACCGGAGCGGGTTGCCGCTCACCGCCCGGTCTTTCTTTGAGAGGGGGAATCTCTCCAGACCTCCCCCAGCATACGGAGTTAACCACTGCCAGCACGAGTTCAACCTCTAGTGATCGGTACACCAGAGAGAACACCTCTAGCGGGGCCAACGCCATCAGCCCGTGCTCCCACTTATTTACCATGGCACTAGTGGGTTTTCAGTGTCAAACTGTCCCACCAATAACCTGCATGCCCACCAGAAGGGTGGAGTACGATCGGCTCGGAGCGGCATATGTCCTAGATTCCTCTGGGAATACCGAAATCGGGGATGGCAGCCCTCGCTATGAATTGGAAGAATTTTCATTGTGTTAACTCATGCAGACGCATGAGTTAACACAATGAAAATTCTTCCATGCTGTCATCACAGCCTCCAAGCCATCGCCACCACTTCCTACCACTAGCAGTGCAGTTGGAGGAGCCATCATTGGACACTGACCATTACCATACTTTTGAATTTCTTCACACATGAAATTCCAGTATTGGGCCCCATCAGCCTGAATGCAAAGTGGTCCAACACCCCGCCAAGTGGTCGGGCCTAGGTACCAACTATCCGCCCAAACCATCACGGCAGATACCCCTGACCAGCCACGAGGAAACTGGTTCCCATAGGGAGACGGGCGGCGGAGCCCAATTTGCAAAGCACAGGGGTGGCTACAAATGTCACAGCAATATTTTCAATTTCCATGCAGTGGGACTTGGGACAAGAGTGCAATCACCTACATGCCTACCACCCTTCTAGCTAGGCCTGCTGCCAAACTTTCCTTCAACAGGCATGTATATTGGCGTTGAGTGCACACCATTAAAGCTGTAAACATTTCCTTTTGCCAAAGACTGAATGCCCGGGTGGATGCTCGGCAAGCTGTAGGACTGGAAATCTCGGGCGATCACCCAGCAATAGTTCTAGTTCTGCCTTGCACAATACAATTCTGTGCTGTGGAAGGTACGCTATTGGCTAGGCTGCTGGCTGGCGAGTAGGTTACAAGGCGCTGATTGGATAATGGCATTCGCGATATATGCGCCAGTTGCACCTCTCTAAGAGCACGGTGAAGCCAATCCACGAATGAGCAGGTCCATATCAAAGGAAACACCACATCATTTCATTTCTGTGTGCACGCCTGTTCTATGGCCACGACGTTCACCTGGAGCTACTGTTATTGTAACTGCACGCATAACAATTTCTAGAAACAGCTGAATGGTGCTTAAAGGTGCATGTAGAGATGGGCTACCTTTCATCTCATCATGTAATTACAATTGCGTACTCACTCGAATTTTGACCTTGCTTGCAGATGGAGACACTCCCAGGATAAGACTTGCTTCTCGTTTCGTCATTTTCGGCTCGAACCCGCCCTTGTAGTATTTACTGCTGGCTAAACTCTGAAAACACAAGCCAAGATGCATCTCCACACTGAACCACCATCATCGCCTGTTGTATCAGTCAACCTCATAGATGTGGACTTTGGGCCACCCCACTCCTTTCAAAGTGCAAGGGACACACATTAATGCTTTAGAGTTTAATTACATTTTACAGTTTTAAAGAAACAAACATCGAAAACAAAAAAAGGAAATCTTACATAATTGTTTTTACTAACTTCGCCAACAAGTAATTTACCACAGTGATGTATTTCTGCAAAGCTATTCCTTGCTATGGAAATTTTCACATCACTGACAAGACAATGATAAATCAATGTGTCGAATGAACAAAATATTTTATCAGAGTTGGTAAAAATCATGCACTTTCTTAGTTTCTCTATGTTGGTTTCTACAATCTAGTACACTCGTTTATATCAAACGCCATACAATCAGTTTCCCAGACTTTCCTTAAGCTACACACACTGTCCCCATGGCCATCAACATTTCTTCTGTGCATGTGGTTACTAAACTCTCGTACAAAGCAAGGTCAAACAACTAATGCTTAATACACACCTGCCCGGAGCTTAGCTCAAGGCCAGAGCACCAACTCAATAACCACAGTTGGGATCTTGTGTTGTAGATATGTAAACACAGTGTTGTGCGACTGTGGCTATTTTAAATCCCCCTCCTCGTGCTGCACTACTGTTGGCAGCACAAGGCATTGTGGGAACTCACCAGTCTCCAGTCCTGCTCAAGTTGGTGCCCAGGTGAGCTTCGTTATTTTGCACCCTCAGAAAATTAGTGCAAGCCACAGATGTTTTCGCCCTTTCTGTTTACAGTCAAATACACCAAACTAGCAATCCAAATGACCTTGAGTTGACTGTAATCAATTTGTGAGGTGTGTGGGTGAATGTACTTTTACTGTGAGATAAATTTCAATTTTAATAAAGTTTTAGATGTTTTTGTTATTTTCTTTCTTTACCCATATATTTATTCAGTTTGACTTAATGCAAAAAAATGTGGAAAGCAGTGGGTTGTTGTGTATCAGACGAGTGTAATGCTTTTGCTTTGCATGAGAACTGATTTGACGGCAGTAGCAAAACAAAGATAATCATAATAAATACATGAAACGAAACAGCAAATTAAAACTTTGGCTCAACACAAAAAAAAATTCTGACTCTGAAGTAAATAAATCCACCACAACTAATTTCATATAGAAAATAACATAAAATGTGATAAAGAGAAATTTAATGTTAATGTTCAGGTTAAACTGAAACAAGTTTTAATTCATAAAATAATTATGTCAAATGTATCAAGTTCCTGCTGCCCTCATGAAAGTGAATTAGAATTTTGACCTGGTTTAGAAAATTACTTACAACATTCGTTAAGGGGATAAGTTGAATAATTTTAAAAATAAATAAATAAAATAAAATACTACATTGTGAAGCGTGCTACGCACATAAAATCTTGCATCGCCACGCTTAGGTAATGCAAACAGAAATAATTTATCAAACAATAACTGCTAATCAAATTAGCGGCTGTGTACTGCCATATGCCCACGATTAACAACATAACTGCTATACCAACTATTGTCTGGCGAACCAAGAGGCAATTATCCTAAACAGAGATGAGTTTATTTTCAAGACAAGACGAGAAAAAATGGGAGAAAAGTTTATTCTTTCTTGTAATTTCAGTTGATAGTCTGAACAAAATATTAGCTTTTTTTTTGTACTTTCGTAGAAAGGTTTATCACGATGACAGTAATATGTAAATCAACTATTGTTCACAAATTTACGTCATTATTCCAAGAAAGAACTAATGTGTACTGTGGCAGTAATCTGAGTATAACATTTGTTTATGGTTGCAAAGAGGACCGATTTAAGGCAACTATTTTGTTATTCAATTTTATATGTTTGATTTCACCACATTTATTTTTGGTAACGTTATGCTTCTATAGTCACACACCAGACAGTTTAATTTACTTTTATTTATTTTCATTTCATCAATACTTACAGTGTATCATTTGTAATGTTTATTATATTTTTGAAGTTAAATTGATACTTTATTTGGCAAATTGATGGAAACCGATATTTCATGCTCTTTGCATTTACTATTTTGATGTACTGGACTAGGAGAAATTGTTTTCTCTTTGCTTTGTACATGTGAGTATGTTATTTTGTTTATTCGGTAATTTTCTAGTTTAGGGGCTTTTCTGAAAATAAGAAAAAAAAACTCCAGAAAGTGGTATATTTCGACTCTACTAATAACGTAGAACACGAATATACTAGGGGCATTAACGTACGACGAATTTCCTAACATGTACCCACCTAACCTAACAGAACCTAACTCCACGATGGGTGAATCACTATTTTACGTTTTTAAACTAACCTAGGATTGTACGGCTCTAAACTAACCTAGGATTGTAAGGTTGTACAGTAATATAAGATTATACAATATTACAAAAATCTCGGATCAACACCCTACAATCACAGACTACATGGTAACCCTATAATCCTACGTTATTTTAAGTAACTACAATCCTAGGTTAGATAAAATCGATACAATCCTAGGTTAGTTTAAAAATGTAAAATAGTGATTCAGCCATCGTGGGGTTAGGTTCTGTTCGGTTAGGTGGGCACATATTATACAATTAGTCATACGTTAACGACGCTATTATAGTCGGTTCTGCGTTACCTACGAATAATCCAAGGTTAGTATAGAAAGAATGTGAAATTGTGCTGTATAAACGTCCGGAAAAAGCCTTGTTTGACTTACGTAATATAACTACATTTGCACGTTAAGCTACCGGATAGGATTTGTGGGTTTCACACTAAACTACGAATTTAGGATTTTAGGGATTTAAAGGAACGTAAAACCCACACAAATAATATAAATGCACTCACCAATGTAGGCGGGTTGTACATACTCTTGTCAACGGCCCATTCAACGTCAGATCACTCGATGAAATCACAGTTTTCACGAAGCACCACATACGCGAATATAACGCACTGAAACACTCATTTACAGCCGAATATATATACAGAAGCACTCGTTAATAGGCTAATATAACGCAGAAACGTAGTCTTGCTTGCTTTTTTTCCGTCTTAAATCACGAACGAAGCACCATCGAACTGACCACGACCGCTGCCTGCATGCATACTAACGTAAGGCCGGCGATGACATCTAACGCCGGTAGATTGCGTGAAATCTGCACTGCGTAGCCATTAATAATGGCGGCACACGTTAGTCAACGTAAACATCAGTTACTCGTACATGTAGCGAGTATTTTTAATATGTTGTACTTATTTTAACAGTACGGCCGCTTCAATATCAACTAGGTAAGCTATGCTGAATTCATTAAAACAACTTCTGTTGACATAAAACGTTTCGTTCAAAACGTAAACAAACTGTCAGAAACAGTCACCTCACAAACTTGTTCAATTTTTAAAAATATGTTGTACTTATTTTAAAGCTATGCCCCCAATATATTCGTGTTCTACGTTATTAGTAGAGTCGAAATATACCACTTTCTGGAGTTTTTTTTCTTATTTTCAGAAAAGCCCCTAATCTAGAAAATTACTGTTTATTCAAGTAGAGAGTTTTTTCTGAGGGATGAATTTTGCATTATTCAAATGAAATCCTAGTAATCTCTATCTNGTGTTCTACGTTATTAGTAGAGTCGAAATATACCACTTTCTGGAGTTTTTTTTCTTATTTTCAGAAAAGCCCTTAATCTAGAAAATTACCNGAAATATACCACTTTCTGGAGTTTTTTTTCTTATTTTCAGAAAAGCCCTTAATCTAGAAAATTACCGTTTATTCAAGTAGAGAGTTTTTTCTGAGGGATGAATTTTGCATTATTCAAATGAAATCCTAGTAATCTCTATCTCCTCCTTTTGGCAACCTTTCCTAGCAGTCTAATTTGTATAGAGCTCAAGATTTAGAAATGTAATTTCTGATACCGCTCATCCTAAGAATAGGAGGAATGTGTGAGAGACTTTCCCAGCATACTGTAAACGTGCGTGGGCAGTGAGAAGAGGTCCAAGACAGTTCCAGCATTAGTAATTCTAGTGATTGTTCCTATCCTGCAGACTGCTGAAGGAATCTGCCTACCGACGCCATGGGGCATTTTTGTAAGGCCATACCATTTCGGTAAATGCTAGTTGAAAATATTTTCAGCAGTATTAACTTTCTTTGCAAATTCCTGGACAGGGTTTTAATTATGTCTTCTTTATCTGTTGAAAGGTACAGACAATTAAACTATGCAATGAATTTGCAATGTTATAATTCTTTTTTGCTGTACTTTGACTTAGTTTTTAGTTGCAGAAAGTCTTTCATGTAATATGCCGGCCTGGCCAGTGTGTCTACATGTAATTTAAGTTGGTTATAATAATTTAAAACTTGAAGAAACTTAGGTAGAGTGCATTTAATATCTTTACATAGTTCCTTGACATTTTTGTTGAACCTTTTAATGTGCCTGGGCCAACTAACAGTAAGCATTCCGAGCTGCCACTGATAACCTAAGTCCAGTAATGAAAATTGGATTCTGCATTACATGTGTGAATGCAATTTCATGAAAGACATTGTCATCTGTTAGGTATTGTTTTATTAGTATTATGATGAAATTATCAAATTACATTCACATCGCCGTAGTCATTCTAATATTATAAGCTAAAAGTGATTTTATCATAAGAAAGGTTAGGCCAAACTTTCATGTAATTAGATCCTGCAAAAACCAAATTCACTTGGATGGATATTTATCAAACATGCATTTAGTGATAAATATCACCAGTGAGGTGTGCTGTAAAAATTTGGTTCAATTTAGTAGAGCCACCAAGGTTTTATGACAACTATTTTCGGTATTCACAACGTCATCGTAGAAAAACCGGCCATTTGCTTACACATAGTGTATATTTTACAATTATTAATATGGGAGTTATTTGTGCTTTAAGTAGCACACTGTTATAAGTAAAAATTTGATTATAATGTATGCAACGGGAGAATATTAATCTGCTGCAACCACAATTTGTTACTAAAAACATACTTAACGTCACAGTGTTACATAAACATGTACCACTCAAAAATGCTTAAAGATGCAACTGATTTGTGTTTCATATGCAAGTAAATGCCTTTTGAGGAGACAATTTGGTAGTTTTGAATTAATGAAGACAGACACAAAAGAATAGCAGTATTGAAATATTGATTCCTGTAGGTATATTTATACAAATTAATCCAGTATAATGCCAGTGTTTCCAGCATCAGTAGACACCTTCATTGCTGAAGGTTGGGCAAGGGNCACTCAAAAACGCTTAAAGATGCAACTGATTTGTGTTTCATATGCAAGTAAATGCCTTTTGAGGAGACAATTTGGTAATTTTAAGTGTGTCAACTTTGATGAAATTTGGTACGCTGGTTCATAAATTTTTAGGGGCAGACAGAGAGACACAGGCAGAAAACTGATCCCATATGCCTATCTTCCCTTTGAAAAACAGGCTAAAAATCTGCACCTCATATACACATCACCCTTGTTAGCGAAGTGACACAGTGAAGCCAATCACAACATGACAATTACAGTTGGGTTACCTGTCCCGTAGGCAGAGACTTGACAGCCTCGCTGAGCCGCTGCGACATGGCAGGGGCCATCCGCAACACGTACCTCCCGGCAAAGCCGACGGCCGCCACGCTCAGTCCTGCAAGTACCAGAGAGCCGGCCTGCAACAAAACACCAGTGACACCATTCTTTCCTACTGAATTATGTTTACACAACTTACAACACACAGCAACCAGAGCCTATCTTGCTAGTAGGGTTATATTTAAACCAGCAGCTTGACAAAACAGCAGATTTACAAAACATTTTTCAGAAGCATTACTTTGTAGAACACTGGTATTCTACAAGATTGCAGATTGTGGTCGCCGTTACTCACCAATTTCACTGGCCAGCAATTTCTGTAATGTCAACTATTGTTCCGATACTGCTGACGATCACTGGCACTTGTTTTCGTGTGCCGTAGAGCGACACCCTGAGCAAGGCTATATTGATTACTGAAAGCACCGGGTTTACTGATGCTGCAAGAGTTGTAAAGTGTCAGTGAAGCAAGATTTTGAGGGGCAATTAAAGTTGCAGGTTCTCAGAGATATTTAAAATGTGCATACGACACGATCATTAAATACAAAATAGTCCTTGCCGAAATTCCGAACAAAAGTAGTAGAAAAATTAACTTAAAACGACGGAGTTTATGGTGTTAGAAAAATTGATTTTCTGTAGTCTAGCAATTACAAATAATTGTTTCTTTATGCGTAAGAAGTCTTTTAATTCAAGAGTGACCTAAGATAATTCTTAAATTCATTATTTTATTCTTTTAATGAATACCACTGCAGAGTGTTCCGAAACTATGAAGTTACTGATGGACAAAACATTTACTGTTTACTGCAGAGGACATGAGCACAAAAAATTTTAACTATGTGTACAAATAGCTATATAAAAGTGAATTCATGCAAATCTACACCACTTTACTTCCCAGAACATGTGCAAAGTGTGTGCAGAGGGCTGCTTCATATGTACTTACTAGGTATATTTCCCAGGTACATATTGTTACATACTCGCTGCTCTTCATAGCTTCCCTTACCCTGTCCTGCTCGAGTGAGCNTATATTTCCCAGGTACATATTGTTACATACTCGCTGCTCTTCATAGCTTCCCTTACCCTGTCCTGCTCGAGTGAGCAAAAGAATGTGTGAAGGTCAGGCGAGCTGTAATCTGAGGCACATGTAGAGGTTTACAAAGCCAACAAGCCGCCACAAAAAGCCATCACGACTTGTGCGCCCCTAGCATTCAGCGGATTGAATTTCTGGGATTATCTTTGAAAGAATGTTCTGGTTATTGCTATAGCCTCTCTCAGCGAGACTCGGGCTNTATATTTCCCAGGTACATATTGTTACATACTCGCTGCTCTTCATAGCTTCCCTTACCCTGTCCTGCTCGAGTGAGCGAAAGAATGTGTGAAGGTCAGGCGAGCTGTAATCTGAGGCACATGTAGAGGTTTACAAAGCCAACAAGCCGCCACAAAAAGCCATCACGACTTGGATTGAATTTCTGGGATTATCTTTGAAAGAATGTTCTGGTTATTGCTATAGCCTCTCTCAGCGAGACTCGGGCTNTGGATTGAATTTCTGGGATTATCTTTGAAAGAATGTTCTGGTTATTGCTATAGCCTCTCTCAGCGAGACTCGGGCTGCAGTGAACCTTCTAGGTCGGGCAAGCGAGACTACTTAAGCCACAACGGGCCTCCCAGCCAATAGTTCAGAGTTTGGAGGATTGTGCGATCTTGAACGCCAGGTGTGCAATGACGCCAAAGTGACGAGACAACAGAATGTCGAGTGGCGGCAAGAGCGATCAGCGGGAGTGAAGACTGCAGGCTGTGAGCTTCCGTACAGCGGAGAGAGAGACTGACGGACGGAACTATTGAACTGGATGCACGAGTGTAAGACAGTTGGAATGATGGAAATAGATTTAATATGTGTAGTTAATAAGTGTGCACTAAGTGACTGTAACCAATTTAGACACATTGATAAGGACTTTAATTAGAATTGAGATAGACATTAAATATTGTGCTCACTGAGAATAACAAGAGCAATAGCATGAAAGAAATTTGGTAGTTTTATAGTTATTATTATTGATAGACATCATTTGCTGTATCTAGGCACTGGTAGAATATATGTATAATGAAAGTAGACTTGCAAGGTGCTCCGTACTTTATAAGACTAGCTGCTTTTTTGATGATGCCGACAAAGCAAAACCCTTTATTAATTAAATTTTTTACATTAAATATTTTTTGTATCAAATCAAAATTATTCTGTATGAAAGTATTTGTTCCTACTAAAATAAGTGTCACTTTAGTGTAAAAGTAATTCAACATTAGATTCAAACGTACACAAATTAATTATCCTAGAAGAATATATAACACTGCAAGAATTAAACACGAGATACGAAAAAGACAAAATTTTCATACCGTCTGTATAAAAAGACACTGGAAAATAAGCACAACTAGATACATTTAGACTACACAAAATATACGGAAGTAACTTTGAAGAAAAAGTGTATGTGGTTGAAATAAATGAAATATAGTAAAAAATGCTTGTAAAAAATAGAAAATAAAAACAAAAAAAGGGTAAATGTAAAGAACGGCAGCTTTTCCGAAGAAAACAAACCCGAAAAGTAGTATATTTCGACTCTTCTAATTACAAAGAGCATGAATTTACTGGTGGCATTAACATATTATGCTTACAAACCACAAAAACGATAGTGGGGAGGGCTATAAAAATCAGGGAAATTGTGGGGTAAAATCACTAAAAATACACCCACAAAAAATACAAAAACACCTCAATTCAACATTTGNAGGGAAATTGTGGGGTAAAATCACTAAAAATACACCCACAAAAAATACAAAAACACCTCAATTCAACATTTGTCCAGTCAGTTTCGTAATATGTGCCCACCTAACTTAACCTAACCTAACTCCACAATGAGTGAATCATTATTTAACTGGATAATAACCAAATTAACTCACCTAGGTAGGCGGCGGGTACAATTTTCACTGTCCTCGGCCAGTTCAACTACAGTCGTGCACGACTTCCACCTTACCTCACTCGACAAAACACCATGATCCACTAAAACGTCCAACTAGCACTCGCCACTTCGACGACTGTCACGCACAGAAGCACTCGTACTTGCACCATCCATTCTTAAATCACAAGCCTTCGCATGGTCGGATTCGGACGTCACAAATGACGCGCGCAACAACACACACCGCTCGCCACGAAACCGCACTGTTTCGCATGTAAACTGCAACTAACATAATGTAACGTCTACACATCCACAACCAATAAGGTGACGGCCGATTCACATTTGTTTACGTTACTACAGCTTTACAGGACTAAACATCATGGCGTCAGACGTAAATAAAGCGGCCAAACTTCTTGTATATTATCTATTTTATTTTCAACGTTCTACTTATTTTATCATTATGTCCTCCTAAATATGAAACAGGTAGGGTGTGCAGAAGCCATTCATATAACTTTTGTGGGTCTACTATGTCTCCTTCGAAGAAGCTGCTATTCTTTACATTAACCTAAATTTTTTTTTGCAAGCAAAGATATGAATAGGCCTAATTAATTTAAAATGATCTCATCAGGAAAAAATTGTAATTAGTTTCAGACCAAAATCTAACTAAATCACCTCGCTTGAAACATATCTGTCAAATAAGTCAATTATGTGAAATGTGATTAGCTTCTTCTTGACATGCATAAATTAATTAACTTCCAGTTTATTACAAAATAATTTCAAATAAATAAATATCTCTAGGCAGATGGCAGGCTACTTCAGGCTGTATCGCATCGCGTCACTGTGAAGAGCACTGCCGGAAATACTTTGTGTCATCGCTACCTTTTGCTTCATCGCGCCACGTCGCGGTATTGTGAAGAGAACTGTATACACTGTATCGTATTACAAAAATTTTTCTCATACATAATTAACTCCTTATGAACATGGTACTTGGGAATGTTCTGTTACATGCTGTGGTAATTGTTCTGACTTTGTAATGCAAGTGTCAGCCTATTACATTTCGTCTCACGTAGCCAAGCTAAGAACACGTACCCATTCATATGTACACTCTCTCCAAAAAGTATTGGCACACCCAATGTTTTCCCCATATTGTTCGTGTAAAGGAACCGAGAAAGAAAATAGTATGTGTAATCTGTAATATAATGTACAAAAAACGTATATTTTACTGAAATCACAGCAACAACACAAAATTAGTTGCACAAAACAATCCACTTCCCCACTGCAGAATAAGTATTGGCACAGTATACCACTACACACTGTAGGTCTCTGTGCTTCAGTTTCAGTATCACGTATGCAAGCCATTAATACGTATGACAGCTTCCAGACATTTCGGCATTGAATGAACCAACTTTTTCATCCTTTCAGGAGCAATCTCCGACCATCCACCCTCGAGAACCCAGATGGGCGGTGCTTGGCCTTTTCCCTTCCAAGATAATCCCTCAAATGCCCAATAGGATTCAAATCCGGGCTCTGTGGTGGAGTAAACAGTCGTCTGAGGGCATTATATAGTAGCTAATCGCAATTTTTTACAGCAGTGTGTGTGGGGTCATTATCCTGTTGGAAACGGAAGACCCCGTCCAGGCCAAGTTTGTGTACACTGTTGGACAAATTATCCCGTAACACACCAATGTATTTTGTACTGATCTATATTTCCTTCAATAAAGGCCGGATTTCCAACTGCTGGGATGCCATGCACCCCTAAACCATAACATGCCCACCACCATGTTTTACTGTTGGCAGTGTGTGTTGTTAATGAAATTCGGTGTTCGGTTTTCGTCCATCAGAACCAAATATGTTGAACTTAGATTTGTCTAAGAATACGACAGTGCCCCAGAATGAAAGGCGTTTCTTCCTGTTCACCTGCGAATTATATGGCTTCTTTCGAAGGATCTGCCATGAATATTGGCACAGTTCAAGACATTCCCTACCGTCTGTGCACTTACAGTCATGTTAGAAGTTGTTGCGACATCCACAGCCAACGAGGCAGCACTTCTTGTAGATTCATTTTGGACTAAACGTACGTGAGTATTCGTGGACGCCTCGATCTGGGTTTGTTTCGTGTAGATCCTTGTTCCTTATATTTATGTATTACAGATTGTACAGTGGAGAAGCTGATAGAAAGCATTCTACCAATCTCTCTGTAACTTCTGCCTTGTGAGTGCAGTAACAAAACGTTCTCTCAAACGAAGGATGAATGTCCTCCTTTATTTGCTCCCATGTTAGTAACGATGGATATTGTATGTGCATTAACTTGTGTTGCATGATGTTTACACGACCAAACAGCACGAGGGCACCACTGTGCCAATACTTATTTGGCAATCCTAATACTGCATATTAATTTCTAAACAGCTAGTTTATCATGTACCTGCATACTGTCGTACGTAATATTGGGTACCTACTGTACCTTTTTCTACATGTATAACTTGCATGTTAAATAGTTTTACATTAAGTCCGATATTACAACATGGGATATGCCCATAGTGTTTAGAGCAAATGCACTTACACAGCCCACATAAAACCAATTCAAAATATTTACTTCATACCCCACAAATCCCCTTGCCATCATAACCCTCCCACAAATCTTACATTGTGAGGAAAATACAATAATACGATCAGGAAATTATGCATGTGTTTCAATCCCTACATATCATTAAATTGTATTGAAAATATTACCTACAGATGAGCTCCTAGTCTAGATAATTACCATTTAAACGATACATACCATTCACTTCAAAGTAATTTGCTGTACATCACATACAAAACAACAATACTCTTACAACTTTCTACACGTGTCTGACCGACGGCGCCTTGCGGTCAAAACAAGGATACAGATGACCGGTAAATCGCAATCTGCTACTTTATCACAGTTATTACGTTTTCAATTACAAAGTATAGTGATAACAGTGACTGAAATATATCATAATGACAAGTTACAGATTTTGACGTTGAGACACAATTACATCAAAACGAACCGTTCTATTAAAATTTTTGGAACGGTTCACAACATACATACGGGGTTTTTTAAAATTAGGGACGGTGATGGAGGAGGTGGGAGATATTACACATTATACAAACACTTCCCGATTAAATGAATACATTACTGCTGTGACGCAACTGCAACTACTACTTCATTAAATGTAAGAAAATATAACTTGAAAGGAATTTCATTCTTACTCGTGTAATATTGTAACAGTTTAAATTGTAACAGAAAACTGATGACTGACAATCATTTTTCCACATTTCCTTAAACTGCAATAATGCTGTATTTACTCTTTGTACCCTCTGAACAATTAGGTTTTAGCTTAAAACACACCTAATTATGTAGACTACATAATTGGCTGTTTACATGTAGCTACTGTTGGAAAATTTAATTATATTAGCTATGTCATGTTGTACTCCCATTCGACAACATTGTCTTAGCGTGTATTTTACCCACGCCATGTGAATTGCCGGCCTTTGGATGTTAATACCCTCAAAAAATGTACGGCGCAGTTCTGTGAGCACTCTAGACTATATATTTGCTCTACGGGTCTAAATAATCTTTAGTCTATGGTAACAACCATAGACACAAGCTTTGGTCGCGTGGTCGGTACCATAGACTAAAGATGAAGTAGAACGATCTCTCTAGTTGCGCACAACCATCCTCCATGTCCCAATATTGAACTGCTTTTCTGCCAATACGTCTAGCAAAAAAATTCGTAAATTCAAATTTAGGTTAGAACACTGCTTAGTAAACACGTGCTTTGAAATGTTTGTATATTTACTATAACCAATTTGCAATGCAGTTTGATTAAATTCAAATGGTAACAACATTTTATTACTATAGTACTGCTTGTCATTTTAAAATATAGATATAAACAAATGTTCATCACTGATGAACAGGTGACTTTGACAGTTGTGTTCCCTTGAGGTAGGTCAATGTCGGTTACAGGTGCAGAAGAGCAATAATTGGTCTACCTCATCTTTAGTCTATGGTCGGTACCTTCTCCAACTTCAGCACCCTATGATGAAGAGGGTGTTAACAGTCGCCACCCGAACTCCTGAGACCATTTACAGCGACACTATTGCCTTAAATTTCCTATTGTTATACAGATTTCAAATGTTTTAACTCTGTGTGTGTAAAATCATAAAATATATTTTAACAAATTCATTTAATAACCATTAACTTTAAGTCATTTATTTTAATCGAAATGTGCAAATATACTATTTCCTTATTTTAAGTATTTTTAATGAATATTCGCCACCTTATCACTCATGATCGGAATAATTACCAGGTTCCAAATACATTTTAACCGTATCTGAAATCCATAGTCTTTGTCACCCGCCTAACCAAGTTTATTTTACATCTTCTGCACCTTTTACTCCACCTCCTCGGGGTGGTGTAGGTGCAGCATTCGTGCGGAAGTTGTAAAGTACACCCTCCAATAACACGGATAAGTTAAAGAAACCAAATAAAAGCTACTTCCGGTAACCAGAATGCTTTGAGATGTATTTATACTTCCTCTAATAAATTTGTAATATAATTTTATTAAACTAAAATTAGTAAAAGTATTTTGTTTATATAATTGTGCTTGTCATTTAAAAATAAAGATATATACAAACACTTTCATCATTGTTTACCATGTGTCTTAAAAGTTGTGTTCCTTTGGGGTAGGCCACCAGAGGCTTCTTGGTTGCTTACCAGTTACTCTGCTGTGATGGGTCGTGGCCGAATCGCGCAGGTGGCTCAGTTTTTCTCCGGTCCTCTACATCTTAATTGATTATGGGTTATTGCATTATGTTTGACTGCTAGCCAAATAAACTACAGACAAATACCCGACAGCTCTATACAAATAGCATAGGCATGTGTGTGAAAAAATAACCTACTGGCAAGAGGTGTTACTATAATTATATTTCTGGAAATATTTCAAAAGTTATTCATAATTATCATTTGTCAGAAAATATTTTTCCACCTCTGAAACATTTGACGTATTGGGAATCAGTTTTCGCCGTGTAAGTTTTATACATTAAAAAAAAACTTTCCATAGAGGAAAGAAAGTTTCGTATTCATATCCACCATGTTGGTATCGCCCATTGTGAGGTGGACAGTTATGATGATATTGTAATGAATTAAATGTGGGGTTGTACAGCCACTCCAGATGTCAATTACACACTGATGAGAATACACTTTACATTAAAAACCGCTGGTTTTTTGGGTCCAGCTCCCTACATGCCGTTAAGGGGTTAGACCTGTGATAAAAAACGCTTGACTAGACTTTCAAGTAATTTATTAATGTTGTGACACAGTCTACATACCATGACCATGCTGCTCGCATAGTTGTACAGCAGGCCCGACGCACGAAGTTCGTTGGGGGCTAATGTGGTGAAACTGAACAAATGCTCTCCAAATTAATTTGCGTGATTAAGCTCCTGGGGCTTCGGAGACTGCAGGAGGTAGGGAGGCACTCCTCCCGGGTGGTGAAGGTACATTTTATTACGGTTCCAGTAGGGAAAAACACAATACTATTGTTCTTTATGACGGACAAAGAGAAGTTGATAAAGTACCCAGGAGTTCCTGAGCGCGCGGCCTGCTCTCATGAATGCTTGCTCCAGACAAAATGGCATCCGATGTATTTCCGGCCGCTTGTCGTGAATATGCTAGAAGTCACAAAACGCGCGAGCATAAAACACTGAAAGTGCGTTAGGACCCTTGATATAATACGTTGGGAAAATTCCATTAGCTATAATGTAATTTGACATTGGCCCTAATAAAAAGTCACATGGCCTGGAATCTATATACACTACTAAAATATGCATGACACAGTTTTTTAGTTGTCAGGTTTGCATGGATATTTGGCTGATACAAGTGTCTGAGTCGTTGCATTTCACTTTTAACACAATTTTTAAATTGCTTTGAAAAACACTTTACTCTGGTGTTCACTTAAGGTAAAATGGTAATGATTATGCTCTGCTTTTTGTGTCAACTAGCACTTGTAACACTTTGTTTTTCACAATGGCATCAGTTCTTCATAAGAGCTCTGTTCAGGGGCGTTATGAAGCCTGATGTCGCCTTCATGCGTACTACGCCCTGATGGTGCAGTGCTGAGTGTGAGCACATGTGCCTGTCGATTTGTATCAGTGTGGCCAGGCACGTAAAATTGTAATTCCTGTTTCGTTGAGACCTATGGTGTTGTCCTACTTTCACGATTCAGTGTTTGGAGGGCATTTAGGGTTCAGCAAGACTTTCTACAAAATTGCTGTTCATTTTGCCTGGCCTATGCCTAGAGACAATGTGTTAGATTTTGTGCGTTCGTGCGATCTGTGTCAGAAGTGTAAGCAGGCTCAACAAGCCAATGTTGGGTGGGCGGTCATACAGATTACCCAGGCTCCTTGGAGCACGGTCCACTTAGATATTTTTGGTCCTTTAATTAGATCTAAGGAAGGTAATATTTGTATTTTAATTTTGTTGGACACTTTTACAAAATATGTTATCTTGTTGCCATTGAAAAATATGAAAACGTCTTCTATTGTCAAG
The DNA here is from genome assembly GCA_002778355.1 of Clitarchus hookeri. Classification (NCBI taxonomy): domain Eukaryota; kingdom Metazoa; phylum Arthropoda; class Insecta; order Phasmatodea; family Phasmatidae; genus Clitarchus; species Clitarchus hookeri. The sequence continues at coordinate 1,435,077 of NQII01000073.1, read as the reverse complement.
GCTCTTACCGATCAGGTGTGGAAGGTTTTCAGTGTCCCTGTTGAAAAAATTACTGATAATTCAAAGTATTTCACTTCAAATATATTTAAAATATGCGTTTTCACTGGGCAACCACGCATTTCACCTCCAGTCCGTATTACCCGAAAGGTAACCAAGTCGAACGATTCAATAAAAATCTTAAGACATATTTCGCCATCTTTTATAATCAGGATCACACCTTGTGGGACCAGGATTTGGATTTTATAAATGTGGGATTCAATAGTGTTTTGCATGATTTCACGGGAGTTCCACCCTCTCTCCTATTCCTTGGTCGCCCTCTGTTATCCCTTGTTAAATATATGGAACATCTCCCCACCCCATTGGTGGCGCTGACCGAGATCGTTTGCTTGAGGAGGCCCACTGCAAGCTCAGGGGCAGCTAAACTACAGGTAACGGCGAAGATTGACTAGGGCAAGGTTCCGGTTCTTTGCAAAAATGATGTGCTGGCAGATATGGGAAGGGATGTGCCAGGGAAGCTGATACCAAAATGTTTAGGTCTTTCAGAATAAATAAATTTCTAGCACCAAATACAGTAAGCCTTGTACCGCCCAGCTCCAACCAGTTATTTCACAAAGCACACGTCTCACAGTTAAAGCCTTATGTACAACGATAGTAATTGTTGATTGCTCATGTCTGAGCCTGCAGCTTCCACATGACACATATGTAATCACCAAATAACAGTTCATGCATTTTTTTTAAATGTTAAAAATAAAGAAATTTTTGTATACTTTTTAACNTTGATGCCTTGTTTACTTTATCCTTTTCTAGTACCTTGTTATTTTTGCTTGATTCCCACCTTTCTACTGAGTCGAGCCGAGCTCCCCCTATCGCCACTGTCATGGTGAGCCGAGTTGAGGGGTAACGGACGTCTGTGGTCATTCTGGTTCTCTACCCACAACAGCCCCAGCTGCTGTTCTTCAACATTTAGTCTTCGGAAACCTCAAATTACAATGTAAACTAATGCTGTGGGCTACCACATGACACATATGTAATCACCAAATAACAGTTCATGCATTTTTTTTAAATGTTAAAAATAAAGAAATTTTTGTATACTTTTTAACATTTTCTAAAAAAAATGCATGAATTGCTATTTGATGATTACCAAGCGGTATCCCCTGGTATTGGTTACATTGTAAATATTTTAATTTGTACATCTTAGTTAGCATTTGTTATTATGGCTGCAGCAAAACAGAAAAATTTCGGATTTCAAATCAAATTTAAAAAAAAAACATGGGATGAAGTAATAACTTTTTTTTTTTTTTGCTAAGTACCATTGGAAACCAATACATAAGACAACACACTTTCATTTCTTCTCAACACGTCATTACGCATAATTCAACGCTTAATTTTTCTATTGTAAACGCGGCTTTAGGCTCAGTTCACAATCAACTTTCTGTAGGTTATACATATTTGCGTAGAATGTGTGCATAACAATTGTGGCTTACACTTAGGCACATGTCTTATGTTTAACCGATCAGACCTGACTAGAAATAAACTTGATTTTGACCAGGCAGTGATCTACAAACTGTAGCAGCCAATGAGATTTCAGACATACACAAAAACATTTTAAATTATTCACGAATGTCTTATATAATAAAAAAGTTATTTATTCTTTTATGAAAAAAATTATTTTACTAGTTTTAAGTTGGCGTAATGACACTTATTCTCTGTGGCTACAATAATTTACAGGGCTTCAAACATCACAGGAAAATAGATGCATCTTCGGTAGCAGATTATCGACTTTTTTCAGAACATGTTCGTTTTAATTACAGAGAAGACCCATTTTTGAAGGCATCGAAACGCCAATGCTTAAAATTATATTACTGTATCAGGCAAAACTATATTTGATCATTTACATTAAGGTGGTCGCCTACTTGACGTTTGAAATGTGCTGCAGCCAAAATATTTACCTACGAAGAGAGAGTACATTCTAGACCAGTGTTTCTTAACCTGGGGTCCGCAGTCTCATCTCTGGACCATTTAACAATAATAAATAAATGCCACCAAAAGTCTCGTAATCGCTACGCTTACTTAGCACAATGAACGTGCACCAGCGGGCGCAGGAGGTCCTTGAAAATTGTGCTTGATTTCCTAGGGGTCCGTGGCTGAAAAAGGTTAGGAAACGCTGTTCTAGACGCTGACGGGATGATACCTTCAGGACATCACATACATTGGAAACACTATTTTTGTCTTCCAGCATAGCTAAAAACGGCTTTTTCAGACTGCTATGTCTCAGAATATAAGAACCGGATACATGTGAAACTACAATAGTGGCATGCATTGGACTTTGCAACAGTCATGTCCAATACAATTATAACGTCATCGTTTAAAGTCACGATCAGGTTAGTCACTGATGTGAAGACTGCACACCAGTTGAGCACCTTGTGCGTAAAGGCGATACTGCTTTACATATGACTGTCTGCATCACCCTTAGCGGTTTATCAGTTTTTGCCTCACTCACACAAACATACCCCCACTAGGTGACCGCCTTAAATAGTGAATAAATAATTATAAAAAAAATAAGGCATTTGATGTGTGTTAGGAGACATGCATTTGTTATTTTATTTATTTTTAGACAAGAAACAGTTTAATGTACTAGCATTAATAGTAAATTATTTATGCAACATATATTTATCATTTTATTCGTAAGCTGCTTGTTATTTGATATAGGATGAAAAATAAAAACTAGTAACTAAAAAAAACTCTTGTTTAATACAATTATGAGTTCTTAGAACAAAAAAGTTATGTACGCTTTATTGTCAAAAATTTTAAAACAGGGCACAAACTTTTAATGAGTTAATTCTCCTTTTGATCTTTTGCGTCTGACCACCTTGTGTGCAGCTGATGACCCACTTAGAACTACTATCTTCTTCGGTGGCGTGGGGGGCAATAGTGAGATAGCACATGGGACGTCCCAAAGCAGGCTCCTGTTCCCTCCGGTAGAGCTGGTGGATGTCCTCCTCTACCGAGCAGCTTCCTCTCTTCCACGACTCAGCTGACACCCTGTTCACTACTCTCCAGGCCTCCAACCAGGGCTAGCCCCTGTTTGGCCGCTTTATCACGTCCACCCCTGAAGGTTAACAGTATAGAGAGGTGGGCAGTGAATGTTCCATAGGGGTAGGCACGGCCTGAGAGGAGATATAGGAAGGTAGGTGGATTGGATACGTAAGCCTGAACTACAGGTCTTCAGCAAGTACGATGGCTGGGCGGGACATTGCCGGCAGACCCAAGCACTTGACAGAATGAATTGAACTTGGGACACTGGAGAGAAGCATGCACAGCAATTATTTGCTTCCAAAGGTACAACATTCTCTTTTTACAGGGTGAAATATATTTGTTTCCATGGAAAACCATTTTTATCAAAGACAAAATTAAACTTCCTTCAGGAATTAAATTTTTTACTGAAGTGGTGGATTAACCTATACAAGGTTCAGTGCGACTTAGAAGCAATGGTGTTTTATATTTTAGTAAATGAATACACACACACAAATAACCTTCTTTAACAAATATTCCATGCAACAAAATATAAATTTGGTCCTATTAAACGTCTATAAGAACAATGTATTTTAACATCCACGTACAAAAGTACATTCGTGAGTGAAGCGAACAACCCTCTACAGGAAAGTAAACAAAAAAAATTCCAATTTGGTCATAGACTGAACAAAACACAAAAGTGCTTGCAGTGTGAAACTCACAGTATAGGAGTAGCACTTCTTTCTCTTCTGGCGAGTGTTCCTTAAGTTACAGAACCTGCTGATAAGTCACTGACGAGAGGTGTTTTTGCATCTTGGTTAGAGGATACATTTCCTGCAGAAAGCACTGATGTGGGAGGTATGACAGTCTCAGCAGTTGCAGACAAACAATAATGGCGGTGGTACACAATAATTCTAATAAAAGAACTAACATTGCCGAGTGTGTGAAGAGAGTAAGCCCGGGCTAGAACTACCTCAACTCACCTCACCCACTCACTCACATTCCAGTCTGTAATACAGGACGTCCAAAAAGTATTTCCCTGTTTGCAAACTTTATTTATGTCCGCTAATATATGTAAGATACAGATGTAAAACTGGCGCCGAAACGTTGGAAAACTGACTAAGTTTTTTGCTGCAGGTTACAAAAACGTGGCTGTAGTGTCTCAGTTGCAGTATCCAGGAAACCAGACATGTTCCTAAATCAGGGAAAAGCTCAGTGTGTCCTCTGGTACCACGATACCCGGTCACCAATAACAGTGCAGAGGAACTTTCAGACAATGTTTGGAAAGATGCCGTCCGATGTCAAGAGCATTAAGTTGTGGTATGACAAGTTCATGAACGCAGAATTTGTTGCTGACTTACCGAGAATTGGCCGACCATCAATTTCAGCTCAAAGGGTGGACGCCAAGAGAGAGTCTTTTGTGTGAAGTCCCAAGAAATCAGTGCATAGGGCCTCATGTGAAATACAGAAGCCTAAAAGTTCATGATGTCTTACACAAACGTTTATTATTTCATGCATTCAAAGTGCGAATTGTTCAGAATTCGTTGCTCAATGATGCCACACATTGGTATGACTTTTCAGTCCAAATGTTATCACCTATTGAGGACGATAGTGGCTATCTCATATGTGTTGCTTTTCCAGACAAGGAGACCTTTTCTGTATCTGTAATGAACCGGCATAACATGCATAGTTAGGGTCCAGAGCCCCCTGGTGAGGTGTCCACGTGTGCCAGAGACAGCCCAAAGATGAACGTTTGGTGCACTCTTTTGCATAACAAAATTATCAGACCATTCTCTTTTGCTGAGGGAATCATCACATCTCCAGTCTATCTGGACACGTTGCTGTTCCTCAGTTGTTTGCGCATCCCAAGATGTCATTTTTCAACAAGACGGTGCATGCCTCATTGGGTCTTGATAAGACTTTTCCAGGACGACAAATTGGTCGTGATGACCTGACAGCTTGACCTCCAAACTCTCCTCACATTACCCCATTAGATTTTTTTCTATGGAGTTATGTCGAGGACAATGCCCACAAAACTCTTGTATCAGATCTTGTAAGTCATAGCATCAATCCCACCTNCTATGGAGTTATGTCGAGGACAATGCCCACAAAACTCTTGTATCAGATCTTGTAAGTCATAGCATCAATCCCACCTATGATGCTGGACAGAAAGTGAATACTGACGAGATGTGCTGCGTGCTACCAAGGGTGCTCATTGGACACTTACTGATGTGCTGTCCTGTTGCAACAAAAAACGTTTGTTAGTTTGGCAATTTGTTGGCACCAGTTTCACATCTCTATCCTACATATAGCTGACATAAATAAAGTTTGTAATCAGGGAAAAAACTTTTCAGACATCCTGTATTATTACCACAGTGACAGTGAGTGTTAGATAGGCATAACTTTTCCCTACCAAAATACCCCACACACATTTATTGATCGAGGTAGGCCTACAAGGATACAGACGTCTGAGGTGAGACAGAATCAAAGTGCACAAGAACAGAACATAATACATATACAATGAAATAAAACTTACCATTAAAAATTGGACAAAAAAAAATCAGGATGCGATAGTTGAAACAAATTTGGCAAAAACGCACGTGACACAAGCAGCAGAAAAAAATTACAGAAATAACTTTATCAGAAGCTTTACTGTATGAAGATCTTAATGGTAATGCTGACCAATATATAAAATTATTTCAACTCAAACCTAAATTCTAATGAAAATAATAATAAAAAAAACTCATTCTGTGTACCAACAAAATTAATGAGAAAAATTAAACATGCACTATAATTTTCTCATGAATTTTAATTACCTATATCGTAATTTTACCCATTTAAAATATGTATATTTATGTAGAGAGTCATGTCTAATTAAAATTGCAAATAAAAACAGAAGTAATGTGACATTTAGAAAAATTACGAATGTTAAATGCCCAATTAATTGAAATTGCTGTAGCACCAGAATTTCTGAAAAATTTTTTGGCTGCTGGATAAAAAACAAGTTTAACATATAAATATTCTGAAAATTATTGGGAAGATTGTATACAAACCTTGAATTAATCACACTTGCTATCATTATCAACTTCCTTCCTGCGCGATTATCACTTCCTTCCTGATTACAATATAAATGATAAAGTCCTCACACCCAACAACCATGGTCTTAGTATGTGTCGAGCATTCATAGTGTGACCACCTACTTGCCTACTGTCAGTGTGCTTGGTGCTGGAAGAACCCTGGCCAGTGCAACGCAACATACATCTCAGAAGGCAACGAGAACACATACCTGGACGACGCACCTACAACACCAACTAAGGCATCACTATATTCGAGTACTACAGTACACGAACCACTTAAGCAAGGTAAGAGCATCATTAATTAACTGCTTTTAATATCATTCCCAAAATAACATTAATCTATTATGCTCTTATTACTCTCTTTCACAGTTACAATCCCCGACACTCTCCAATTTCATGTCATCTCCAGCTTGGGAATGGACGAACCAAACATCGTCCAAGGACACATTACCCTACCTAGTCGCAAACGACGGGCGAAAATTTCAAGTAACCCCCCACCGTTACATCATAAGGTTGCAAAAGCACATTCACCAACGGGACCCCCCCTTCGAGGACGCGTGTCTCGAGATCTTACAAGAAAATCACGTTCACCTACCGAACGAACCACTAAATTACATGCTAAGCCATGTTCAATTGCTCCGTCTCGAGTGGGCTATGAACAAGGTATATCTGAGTCTCACCAACATAAGCAACAGGTCAGTACGGACGACTCTCATCCTGGACCTTCTGGATGCATTAATACCATACACGCCAACCAGTCCAATCATCCAACACCTTCATGCAAGAAGACATTATTTCCTTCTGAAAACGACATCACCCCGCATAGTAACAGACCTAACGTAAATGACACAGGACGGCTTGCCAAGAAACTTCATCCTGGAACAGAACCGTCCACCTCCGTGGACGCAGAATTGCATGATCCTTCTGAACCACACCGCGACACCAATAACCCAACAAACTGCTACACTTTCGTCATCCGAGGAAACTCAGACGACTGGCAACGTTTCAGATCCATCAGCACAACCAACTCAAAATTCGGCTCCTGCCTCATCTTCTTCCACACAGACCACTTCCACTTCATCTTCCCAGTCCAAACAACATCACCAGAAATATCAGTAGAATCATTAAGAACCTTAGCATCCCCTATTCAAAACTTACAGAAATATATTGCAGCCTACAACGCATACACCAGCTCGACAGATATATTGCCTATTGCTTACGCAAAGGTCTATCCACATTCCTACGTTTTGGGCCTCAATGGAACATCAGCTCCAGAATAATAAAATCTATCTTAGAAAACCCAACGACAATTGACGCAGAACTATGCAGTTCATACGTAGAAGGAAAAAAAGGTCACGAAACAAGTCTCGGATTTCAACAACACCACGAGAACATAGCATCTGTGTTATTAGATTCAGCAAATAAATATAACACAATTTCGATGGAAGACTTTATGCAAAAGGTTCTGTTTGAAGAAAAACTTGAATACTTATGTTTGTGCGGTACTAGTTTTCAAACATATTAAAAAAATATTATAAGGTTTGGAAAAGGTGAAGACTACGAAACAACAGACATTTCGTATTTAACTTGGTTTGAAACATTTTTCAGTATGAATAATATCAATCCTGCAGTGTTTTATGCAGACTTTATTAAAATTCAAAGTATGATGTTGCAGAAAGTGAACGGGTTTGTAATCATAGGACCTACTAATACAGGAAAATCCATGTTTACGCGGCAACTCACAATGCCCATGAAACCTACACTTATATCTCGTGAACGTGACAGAAGCGGGTTCCATATGGATCAGCTCCCAGCATCAACAAATGTTTTATTTGAAGAACCCCTTATTGACAACACTAATGAAGGAACCTGGAAATTACTACTAGAAGGCAGTCCTATAACAACGGATATAAAGCATTTGGATAAGGAAGTAATTCCTCGAATTCCTATTTTCATTACATCAAACGGAGAATTACATTGCTGGCTAGAAAGATCTGAGCAACAACCATTAAACATATGTACATTTCGTTACTACCTCAATGTGCCAATATTGCATTTGAATTTATCTACAGATCAGCCAACGATTCATCAACCACCTCAAGAACTAAATACACATATGTTCCACAGACATATGCTTTTCCACTTTCGAAAAATCATTGAAATCCTAGATGATATAACCATTAAACACATCTCTAATTCTTTTAAGAAATACGATCCTGATGAACTAGGTTCTTACTTCTCATATTCAGATCACATCACTACACGCTATGCATTAATTGACCAACCTACATTCAATGATAACATCTGATTGCAGGATGTCTAAACGTCGTAAGAAGGACGACGACCAACATGTGCCACATGCTAGCGGCTCTTCAGACGGGTCATCATTACATCAGGACAGCGCGCCCAAAGCAAGTGCCGGTACGCCGAGTGGAGTGGGACAGACTGGTGAGGGACCTCAGGATGGCTATGGCTATTCCATCTCACAGACCGTTCCTTCCAACTATTTCTCCAAATCCCAATTTACTACTATTCACGGCTCTTTCCCTTTGTCGTATTGGTTTGACGCAGATTTCTCCTCCGATCAACGGCCTATCCTTCTACAATACCGAAATCTCGCGTTCTGGACCGGCAAAGCCAACTTAACTCCGAACGCTAAATTCCTACAAAAATTATCCTGCTAATTTCTTTAACATACTTCAATATTGCACTTCTATCAAAATGTTTTAGTTTTAAAATGAACATCCACAATCAGGCCACAATACGCCAGAGGTTACTCACACAAGGAGAAACTTTGACCACCACTTGGGAATTAGAATCCTCACAAAATTTAATATTGGCACATGTTGATCATCACAATATTGAAATCATAATAAAGAACAAAACATTAAACCACCCTTTATTCGTATTGACCAAGATATAATGGCTCCTTATGATAAACAAGATATGGTGACATACGAAGAACTTGCTGTTGGCCATACCAAGCATTACCACGTTCATGTCCCCAACAACCAAAGAAAAGGCTACGCTGTTGATTTCAGTCAAGAAGACGCCTGGCACAGGACAATACCTGGTTGTACAGGTACATCATTCATGGGTAACGATGGTCAACTTGTCAACAACACAGTCGACTACATGCAACAATATCAAGCACATGGGTTCGTTAACCGGCCCTTCCTAATGCTATGCGCACCTGAGATTCCTGTTGAAACAGGGACCATGAAATTTAAATATCTCTTGAGGTTCCAAACCGTTTTCGACTTCGTCATGAAGGGTGATTCCTTCAATATTGGAGATCAAGGTAACGTAAGAAATACGCTTCCTCTTCCTTCTATGCAAATTGGAAGTGCTCAGACCAAAGGTCTCAAAGACTATTATCCTGGATATATTATGTAAATAACCTCTTCCATGTGGAACCAACTCCTCGCCACACTCTACGGAGTAAAAAGAGGGCTACCGCAGGGCCTAAGGGGCAGTTCCTTAGTGCGCTCAANTCGCCACACTCTACGGAGTAAAAAGAGGGCTACCGCAGGGCCTAAGGGGCAGTTCCTTAGTGCGCTCAAGGTAGAACCTTCCCATTCCTCCAACCACCAACTCCCACACACTCCTCCCTCCTACTCCTGTGCGAAACAAACACAACTCTTTTGTTTTGGTCACATGTAGTCTGCCCTCCAGACTTCCACCTGATGACTACATCATATCAGAGTTCAGCTGCTTTTCTGCTTTTACCGCGGTTCAGCCAATATTACTGGCCGTTACAATGTAGCGTGAACCGCGGTAACTTATGAATATTCTGAAAATTATTGGGAAGATTGTATATAATACAGAGTTTTGTAGACATAATACAGTTTAAAATTGCTTCCCATAAATATAGCAGATGGTAAGAATTGATGTTACCCAATTGTGTTGCTGGTTTGCATCTTCAAGTGTCACTAGAAACCATTAAACAGTTAATGTTAAATTCCAGCATTTCGAGGAACTCTTTCTTTGTTCCCCGTTGAACAACGCACTTTTATTAAACACTTGGGTAACAAAAATAAGACAATGTTATGATCATGGAGCCAGATCAATTAATTTTGCCATCCTAAATTACAACGGGCTGAAAAAGTGACTCTAAGCCGAGCTAATTTAACAAAAATGCTGAAAATGGAAATACATCAGATGCATTACAGATAGGCTTAAGTTAAACATACTTAATTACACTTCACATATTTTTAATGTGCTGACAGAGCAGACACAACAATACCAAAACAATCCATAGATATACAGTGGATTATCTATCCATTGTTTCTCAGGGGACTGACAAAAAATGTCAATACAAGTGGACTTTCTATGAATGTGAGCTTGAAATACAGGTGAATAAAAAATGGAACCACAGAATTTGTTTCATGGTTGCAGACTTTCAATCCATCTGGGTTCAATACATAGAGGTTACACTGTAGTAACAAGAAACTACTCACATGATGAATGTCTAATATGCATCATTAACCTTTTAAAATAAAATATAAAATGCATAATATTTTTAAGTAAACAAAATAGTTCGCATAGTAAAATAATTATAAAATGTGAACATAATTGCAAAGCATTTGAGAACATAAAGTAAACATATTTATGGCAACAGAAACTTAAATAGACATAAATATAAACAACCAATTCTAAAAAAATAGACCCTGTGTAAGAAAAACAGTAGGTAGAGTTCATACATAAAAATAATATAAAACAAAGGTACAAAATGTTTTTTATCTAATATTACAAAAGAAAACACATAATGCAAAATAATTAATTATGTTATATGATCACATATTTTCAGAAAAGGTATGTATATTTTCAATTTTGTAAAGTTGTATGGAGCAAATAACTAGAAAAAATATAATCAACCATTTTCTATACATATCCACAATCTGTCCGAACATAAATTGTGGAGAGTGTGGGTTGCTAGAGAAAATACTCCTAGCTACTGGAGGTTTACACAATCATAGAATAAATATGAGGTAGACGGATCTCGCTGGCTGCGCACAACCAGTCCCGGTGTCCCAACATTAACAAATGACAGTGCCTGGGATGAGTATAAAAATGCCGAGTTTAGCCTGGCCGTTTGTAAACAAAGTTACGTAAATAAATTTAACCTGTTTTTATAAGTTACAGGATGTAAGTTTTGCATTCAAACTGTTTGACTATGCAAAATTTTGGCATTCTACCAAAATGTTTACATTTATCTTCTGCAGAATAGTTTTTTTAAGGTAGCAATATTTTTCAGCACTGTATTCTGTATGGGAATCATACTTGTGTTACATGATTTTGCTTGTATTTTATACATTCATACGAACTGTCTATTTTATATGCACACACATTAAAGGTATACCTGCACTGATGAGTATTATTTTTTTTCTAGAATTGGTGAATTTTAGACATCAAAATAATCTATTTACTTAAAATAAAGCACTTCAATTTAATATTTAACTGGTTGAAAATCAATTGTACGTGTACTTGTATTACATTTTAAAAATCACAGAAATTTTAGGAAAAGTAGCGAACAATTTATTGAAAGAACTTCATCAATACAGACGAGAGCATGGAAATATTTTCACCGAAAACAGGTGTGTCTACTCATGATATGTCACACACCTTCAGCACAAACATTCATAAATATGGTAAATATGTCATTATTTTTTCTTACGTAATTAAAAATGCATTTTATCCACATTCATGTATGTATGTGGCCAACCAATACACCACCAAATCCAGACAGCCATGTGGCTTAAACTTCAGATGACCCCCTCCACTGCATTTCTAATTTCTTGCCACACCCTAGTTCACTGTTTGCCAGCCACCATTCAACAGGCTGCAGTGTACAATCACTCATCGCCTAAAGTAGCTGGCCCAGCATCCGTGGAGGTAAACTGTGTCTGTCAGACTTTTGTGCGTGTACATCTGCGAGTGCCGCCCCGCGAGTACTTGTTTTTTCTGTCTCCTTTTAAAAATATATGTGGTCTAAATAATTGTGCACGTCTTACACAAGCAAAATTTTACTGAGGAGATACACTGTCTACCGAGTGACTTTTTCACTACATTTGATCAATACTGCCATGGTGAACAATGTCAGCAATACTTCAGTCCCTAAATGTTTAACACAAACACATAAAAATGCATGGGAAGAACTTTACATTAAAATACAAGTCTTTCATGGCCAGGAAATTGCAAGGAAACTTTGAATCATTGCAAACATGGGTGCCAACATAACATACAGTACATTTGCTTTACACATGCAGCACAAGTGTATCACAATTTACTTTCCAGTTTCAGCACCCGCATGAAGTGACGCCGTCCATCCAAATATTTCATGGCTTCTGTAAACAGAGAAGAGGGGGGTGGTAAACCATCAATAAAGAAAGAAAAACACATCCAATTTTAAAATAAATATGTGCTGCTGAGATACAAGGGACAGTGAGCCCAACAGTAGTGCATGCTCCAAATGTACTATCGACACTATGACATGCTCCATATCCCATTTGTCCAAGACACATTGTAAGGGAGAGTGAATCTAAACAATAAACACTATGTGACATGCATTACACTGGTGTATAGTCTGTTCACGATAAACTGAGCACTTGAAAGCCCCGTTTAACATCTACTTGGATGTACATTATGTATTCTTCCATAATTTTAGTGCATTTAGAGTAAAATTCAATCCGGATTGAACTTGGTGTGGAGTGGGTAATCCACTCCACTCGACAAGGTGGACTGGAGTGTAGAATCCAAACAAATGCCGCCATTTTGGAAGCGTATTGTTCACATGTTTGGATGTGCGTAGTTTAAAAATGTTTTTTTAAGCAAATTCTAAGCTACAAGCGAAAAAATGTCCAAAAAAAGGAAATGCAAACTGTTAGGATCAAAATGGACGTACAATTTTTTTTTAAGCGTAATAATGGAGAAAAAACATTAAAATTATATAATGGTAAAAAGTATACAAAGGGAGAGATTTCTGATTTTGTAAAAGACTAGAAAAAATGCGGCGAGCTTTCGAGAGATCCCTCCCTCACGTTCTCTCCCTGAAAGCTACACAAAGATTATTTTCTCATTTGAAATTCACACAACCAACATTCATCTGGATCAAAATGGAAAATTACCCTAGTGTAGATGGTTAGAATTGAAGCAATGCTGACCTGAATGTGGACCGATATCGTGTATATAAGAATAACTTTATTCAAATTTTTTCCTCTGTTCCTTAACACCAAAGAAAGGGAAGGGATTTTTGTCTCTCTTCCTACTCATTGAATACAGCACTGGCTCTTGTTTACCCTACACCAGTCCTGGATAACTACTGTTCTACTAATGGGTATATCTACATTCATGGAAACAAGGAGTGGAGAAAATTATTGCTCAACGAGCAGCTGGACACGGGAGGTAGCAAACAGTAAAAGAATGCGCTCCAGCAAGAACGAAACAAAGATGCTCAATGGATAATGAAATAAGAAAGTGTCAATTTCAATGTCAGAGTGAATTGTTGCTTCAAAGAAGTTGTATTTAATTTAATTTTTGTCTCTTATGTCACATGACTGACACATACGTGCCGAGATAAAAATCCTGATAAACTACGTGTCCCAATAACTTGCTGAGAAATTAATTTTTTCTATACACCAGAGTGAAATTGTTGAGTCGTTCCATTTCCAGCGTTGTAAAGACAACGCTACTGCTTGATAAAACATGCATAGTGGGAAAATCCACAGACAAGAGCCAACTTTAGCTTGCTTCATTCATGTACGTGTGAACATATCACTGACCTCCATATGTACGCGGCAAGATGCTGGCGACCACGGCGGGGACTTGGAAAGTGCAGTGGAGCAAGGCGACGACCATCGACTGGCCACTGTCAGCATCTAACACCTCTCCGTGGGTCACTACATGCATGAACTCCTGCTGCGCGAACACCACCTGCCGACACCCACAAATGTCCCAGCCATACTACCTCACACACTCTCTCACACTTGTGAACAGTAAGATATGGCAGGAATAGGCCGCTTGGCTACTGATTACATTATAAACAGGAGACAGAATGCACTAGTACTCACAGGGCACACACCCGCACACACACACACACAAAAGTCAGACAAACACATTTTCCACGTAGAGATGCACGGTCGTGACGTTTCCTTGGCTAGGCCAGCTTCATCAGGCAGCGAATAGTGGCCGTCTGATGAAACTGGCCTAGCCAGCGAAACATTGCAAGTTATACTTTTGAGTGTGTGAGTCTATCCAAGAGTACCGCCCTTCGAGTAGTTGTGTATTCATTCTACTCTTTATGATGTAATCTCTCTCACACATGTACATCCTGACAGGAGGGTTGCCACATACAGGCTGCAGGCTGGTCTGCTGTACCATGATGAGGGTGAAGTAAGATGGAAATGGTGCAGAGATGGAATGCAATTATGGGAGAAATGGGACTGCGCTGAGAAAAACCCACCCAGCCAAATGCAATGTCTACTACATTCCTCACATGCAAAAATCTGGGTTTGACTATGCCAGAACTCAAACCCAGTTCACCATGATTGCAGACAAGAAGTGTGATTTGAGAATAAAATCCTAAAACTTAAAATATCTTAGAAACCATATTACATGGTATCAAGAAATGCAATAAAAACATAGCTACTGGGCATTTTGTTTTCTTATAGTAATGATAATAAAAAAAATTGTTTAAATTTAATTAAAGAGCAGTACACTAAAATATAGACTTATAAATTAATTAAAGAGGAATACTTGTATGTAACAAAATACTTAAGTGGTTTTTTGAATAAAATTGAATTCTAACCTAACTGTACATGCTCTAACACTATACACAGTCAATCATTATGAAAACAATTTTTACACAACCCCTAACTAAATTCCAGAACAATTCATTCTGAGTAAGGTAAAACAAGTGTTTCTGGAATACTGGAATACCAGTACACCATCACCATAGGCGGCCGACTTAGTTTCCAGAAAAATGTGAGTGGTTTGATAAGGAGGCAGGGTAGAAGCAAGCCTCAAATTCTCACATAAACACACCTCTCTCTCTCTCTCCCCCCCCTCCCTCTCTCAATATGTGTTCCATGTTTGTGCAAGAAGTTATGCACAAATGTAACAGTTAATTTCCTGTCCGCCAACGTTTTAAACAGCATATATCAAAGAGAAAAAGGCAGTGAATTTTTGCTTACAAGGGGGATGTAAATTATAAATGTGTCCTAGAAACTAATCATTTAAAATCAAATATTACATTGAAAAAAAAATTTAATAAAACACATTAAAATATTATGTTTGAAAAAGAATGAGCAATAAGTTTAAGTTTACCAAAAACTATACTTATTACAAACTGAACTCGTGGCCAACCACCCAGGCGAAGGGGGCAATGCCCCTACTGACTGAAAAGTGGAGGTCCCCCCTCCCCTTAAACGGCACCTGCATATAGCCCATCCCACATTCTCTTCCCTCACTCTCACTCTCCTCAGGATTCTCCCATTTCTCCTCCTACATCCCACTTTCCTGGTACCTTCTGGTTCTGTCCGAGTGATTTCTGCTGGGGACCACCCAGTTACTTCGTTTGTGCAGTTATGTAGGAAGAATGAAGAGTCCGCAAGTTGCTTGTTCTACGGGGTGTGGTCATCTCCTAACCGTAGTTGTAACTGCCCCTTAACCTCATGGTTGCATCTTTCAGCTGGGTTTGCCCTGAGGTGGTCACATGTTTAATGCTCCACTGCCGGCNTACAAACTGAACTCGTGGCCAACCACCCAGGCGAAGGGGGCAATGCCCCTACTGACTGAAAAGTGGAGGTCCCCCCCTCCCCTTACACGGCACCTGCATATAGCCCATCCCACATTCTCTTCCCTCACCCTCACTCTCACTCTCTCTCTCTCTCTCTCCCCTCAGGATTCTCCCATTTCTCCTCCTACATCCCACTTTCCTGGTACCTTCTGGTTCTGTCCGAGTGATTTCTGCTGGGGACCACCCAGTTACTTCGTTTGTGCAGTTATGTAGGAAGAATGAAGAGTCCGCAAGTTGCTTGTTCTACGGGGTGTGGTCATCTCCCAACCGTAGTTGCAACTGTCCCTTAACCTCATGGTTGCATCTTTCAGCTGGGTTTGCCCTGAGGTGGTCACATGTTTAATGCTCCACTGCCGGCNCCCCTTAACCTCATGGTTGCATCTTTCAGCTGGGTTTGCCCTGAGGTGGTCACATGTTTAATGCTCCACTGCCGGCATAATTGTGTACACTTACACCCCACGTTGGTCACCACATATAGCCGTCTGGGGTGGTCAGGTGGTCTGACCACGCGCCCACCACACTACCAGTGCCAGTTAGCCTCTGCCGACTAACGCACACGAGCATGATCTCCCAGGGTAACATGGAGTGTTCGGCCAGTGTGGCTGACGAGCACGAGGGACAAACAATTATACTTTCCATCACATTCCTGTAAGACGCAGTGTTATGAGGGTCATGCCGTACACCCATAGATGACGGAGCTACACTTTCATTGAATAAAGGACGTGAACAACTGATTCCTTTTGTCATATTTATTGGCTGAAGCCATCACGTGATAGAAACACAGTTCAGAGTCCAAGAACAAAATCATATTACCCTTAAATTAAAAATATTACTGATGCAGCCAGTCTACAAGCGTGCTCCTCAGAAATGAACAAGAATTGAGTCCCACAAGATCTCCACTGATCGGGATGCAGATCAGGAAAACCCTAGAGTAGGACAGTTCTGTAAGCCTAGATGCACAACAACAATTGCTATGATTATGATGATGATGAAGATGATGATGTAGAGAGCCTTAAGTGTGGTTAGAGCTGAACCAGCAGCCCTTGGTAAAAGGCAACACCACCCACTACACTGCAAAGGCAGTCACATTTTGGGGTCACATAGAACCAATTTAGTACAGTTATAATACAATATAGGCTATTCACTGTAAAGTGAGCACTTTTTCATGATCCCCTAGCATGTCTAATAACCAAATATATATACTTTACTAGGGCCTCAAACGTAAACTTTTGAGAGTTAAAAAATGTATATGCTGTGTTTATTAGTCACATGGCAATTTTTATATTAAAAATTGGCAAAAAGGATAAAACAGGCTGAAAGGAACTTTTAAGCACAGCCTTAAAAAGTGCTCACTTTACCATAAACAACCTTTAGAACTATGTATACCGCACACATTTACAATATAAAATGTGAAATGACTCGTGCAATAAATCAGATGTAAGCAATGTCATTACCTGGGAATGCATACTCAGTAGAGAGCTCACCTCCACTCCCCTGAAAAACTGAAATTCACTAACGTGACGTAGTCTTGGCTGCTGTTTGCTGGAAGAGACAACTCTTGTAAGTATAACACTCACTCGCTCAAAGCACGACATCCACCATAGTAGTGCATGTTGAACAAGACATGCAGTTATTGTATATGATATGTTGTCTGATCAAGTGTCATTTTTTATCAAAATAATTAGAGTGGTATTTTAGAAGGTACTAAGAATAATGGTTTCCAAGCAATTCATAATTATTCAAAAATATATTAATGCTACAATTTAAGACTATCATTTGAAGTTTACAAATATAAAATGATTAGTGACAACATTACCATATCGTTTGAACGATTAGGGACATACGTCATTGCAAACACTTCATTGTAATCTGTATTGTTGTCCATATTTAAAACTGTTCCAGTCATTGTGTTTATTTATGTATATTCGTTGTTCGTCAAGTTTTTGTAATGTTCTTCATATTCCATACTTGTTTGTCTGTTTGACCACCAATTCTGGCTGTGTTGTGTCATTCTGTTATTTGTTCTCTTGACTTTAATTCCTTCTTGGTATTATATGTATGTTAGATGTGTGTCGACAACAGCAAACTCGGGCTCGTTCATTCCTATATATTTTATTTATGTTTTTTAATCTAAGTTATTTATTAATTTACGTTATTTTATTTTACCCAGTAGGATTTCCGAGACTACAACAAAGGGTTCGCAACGGTGTATGTCCATTAATTATTCTAAACATCGATTACCCCCATTGCAAAAATCGTTCACACAACACAAAAATTACCCTACTTTGTGATGCTTGGCACCAGACTGTCCAGTCTAAACTTTGAGTCTGCCCAATGCCATCACTGGTCACACGTATCAGCGCCAGAGGCCATCAGCCATTCCTTCCTACACCACACCTCCATGAAGCAGAGGGAGGAACCATGCAATAACACAGGCAACTTCCTGACGTCGCGACAGATACATCTGCACCCTTTATCTTTCCCTTGGTGTTGGCTAGACAGTCATTGTACACCTAGCATTACACTTTAAGAGACAGTCTGATTCAGACTAACAAATCAACTAAGTTTACAATGGGACTGAGAATTCACCAACCTGCTACACTAGTCCCATAGCTCATATACACTGAATGTTTTGCAGCACCAGTGGTGGGAAAAAATAGGCTTGGCTAGAAATTAAGATTTGATACACTGGCACTGACACCAAATGTTTTGTCCAAATGGATTTGGCTTGTACCTCTTTTCTTTTACACTGCATGCGTGTTTGCATACCTCTAGCCTTGTCTCGGCCTCTTCACAAGAATTTGAGTACAACCACATTATGATTTAAAGGGTACCAGAAAGAGTGTAAATAGGCACCCAAAATGCTTTTGTTCACCAATATGTGTTGACATACTGTACACAATCTCTAATGAAAGATTATACAGTGAAACCCTGTTGTAACATCCCTTCTTAAAACATCTTCCTACATAATAAGCTGCCTTCTCTTGGTCCACAAACATATGTTTCATTCAAAATTACCCTCTTACAAAGTTTTCCCTTACATAAGGCCGACATTTCTTTGGGCCCTTGAATGTGGTTTCTTCACACTTTCTGAATCAAACCTTTGAAAAATCACACCATATACAAAGAGTTTGGTTGTTTCCTGAATATGCCATGTATCAAAATCGTTTTATACTTGAGTTAACATAAAAAGTACCTTATTTTGGTTCAATTACATATTACTTGTACTTTATTGATAAATTATTAGGGTTGTGTGAATGCAACTTTTTTCTCAACAAATGAAAATGAAAAATATTTTATGAACTTTTGAGAAACTAAAACGAAAATGCAAGTCTTAACAAAAGTTTAACATATTTCAAAACATTTTAGCAAGTTATTCATTATGACAAATCTGTTGCAAAAAAAATATATGGAGTATTTATTACAAGAGTTCTTGTCTATATTAAAATTTCTATTTAGCATAGTGAAAGCAAACAACATTATTTACAGACAAAAATTTCCTCTGCTGATGCACTAAATGAACATTCAATAAACACACAAATATTAATCAAAATCAAGGATTTTCGCTTTGTTACAACGTTCAGCAACCAAATTTCTTACCAAAACAAAAATGAAAGTTGTCATTTTTAGTTTTAGTTTTGGTATACTTAATATTCGCACATCCCTATAAATTATAATCAAACATTTATAATTAACATGAATAAAACAGAGAGAAAATAGATACGTTGGTAATGTCTAGTAAGAAATAGTTCTTATCCAAAATATTGCTACAGTGAGTGCATTTGAATGTGGTGCGCGATCGCTTTGGCGTAATGTTTTAGACTCAGTTAAGCTTAGTTTGCTATGAGGCGGAGAAATATTCTGGAAGTAGATGTTTAGCAGGGCGTCATACAATTTGGAAGTAACCGTGAATGGAGTATAACAGGATTCTACTGTAATGTATTTCTGATACATACTTATGTGTATCTTCACTTCTGGATTGCAGACTTTTTTTTAATCTTTAATACAGTATGTAATTTAGACTTTGATCACACCAAAACTAATTTTATAAGAGAAGCAAAATTGTCTTAAGAGGGGGACACCTAGAGACTATCATAAAGTATTAAAGACTACCAGAACTAAAGGCGGAATTCATAGTGAGCATCTAAACAATACTTGAAACAAGAATTTCTTATACTCGTACTTTAAGTATGATTTTCAATTCATAGTGCCAGATATAAATATTAATTATTTAGATAGCTTGACGTAATACTTCATGAAGCAATACTTCAAATAAGTTGTACTTATTATATCATAGTCTCAAAATAAGTGTTCCTTATTTCTGACGTAATCATAATCACACAAGCATAGCTTATTCACGTGCATAAGTAGTGGGGCTGGGTTACAGCCCAAATTAAGCTTGGAGTTGGTAGCTGCCTTTCTAATACACTACCTGGTACCACTCCTACGGGTGTAAGGCATGTAGGTAGGTTCTACGGTCGGCCATGAAAGAGAGGAGCAGGCGATGAAGTACGCTAACTAAGTGTTGAGCCAAGCCAAAGCCGAGCGACAGTTCAGCGCGGTGGTTAGAGTGGTGGGTTTACCCCGGGAGTTCGACGACATGGGTGTGGACCAAAGGGGCCAGACATCCAGACCCAGTCTCTGACTCTTTCTGGCGACAGTTCAGCGCGGTGGATGAGTGAATGGAATGGACTGACTGACTAACCGCCTTGTGGTTGTAACCTAATCGTTGGGGCTCTATCGTACTGCACACCAGGTGCACAGTATGGGTGGCCAACTAATGTGTACTGTTTTGACGTACGTGCACCCAGTTAAGAGAGCCAGCAGTCCTACATTAGGTTTGGAAAATAAGTTGGGAATGCCGCGGTCTCCTGCTCTCCCCTGGTGGGCTGACGTCTACGAAAGTTGGAGTTACAGTCCGCCTTAGCAATGAGTACTCGGAAGTTAATAGAAGATGTGTTTACTCTGAGAGGAATAACACTGCCCGTACAAACTCCTAATTTACCAAGAACCGTAACGAAAGTTAACCTACGCAAACTAGGTGAAGGGGACCTGGGTCTGAACTAAAACCAGATGCGGCTACGTAGCTATTATACCGGCTAACCCTAACTAACTGGATTCTTGTTGTCCACAAGGGACTCTGGTATCATTACCAGAAGGGTAGTGGGTGTAGAAAAGGGTAGTTGACTTCTTCGGAGGTTTCTGGTGAAGGTCTTGAAGAGCATCTGATAGGTCGCAAAGACATTTGTGTTAGCAGAGAGCTCCAGCACTGGAAGTGGTGGAACGAGTTGCTGAGAATGACCTGCCGTTCTGTGGCTGTCCATGAACTTATATTCCACCTGCCCGTGGGCTCCCTGAGGTGCGGGGGTGGCAGGGTGAGCTTCCTCCTCCCGTGGGCGGAGTTGCGCTCTCTGGTGCCATCTCTAGGTCTGTGGCGACAGCAGGCGTCTCGGGGGTGCATCTGCGGCATGCGCTTAGCTGGCGCGCTAGTCTGGCTTCTATCACACGAGAGGGGTTGGCATGACGTCTAATAATAAGGCAAACTAACTTGCTGCCTTTGTCCGTGAGTGCCCCCGCATCTAGGGGCGTGCTGGTAGACTCTGGATGCAAGTTGTTTGAGGTTCACACCTCACCTGGATTACGTGATTCCATGTGCACATGAGGCAAAGTTGTGTTTATATATATATATATCAGTACACGTCACGCGTCAAAGTATAGATTGTTTACTTGCTACCTGGCACACGTCATGCATGCTTGCTATTCATTTACTAAAATGTGAATTTATTAACTTTTCCAAGATCAACCCAGATTATCTGATTCCCAAATTACTGCATCACAGATTAATAAGACTGGACTATATTGTCACCCTAACCCGTCAGTCCTTGTGCTAGTACTGTTGTCTGTAAATTGCGTGTCATACATGTTTCATTTTGTTAGTTGCATTTAAGTGTCCGTTCTTTACCAATTGTTTCTTCTTTACTACAGTGGAACCGCATTATTGCGAGTATGGCCTATAGCGTCACGTCCGCTATTGCAATAGTTTTTAAATGCACCGTCATTTGCCCTATCATTTGAAAGGTACTTAATTTCGTTAGAGCTAGTCGTTAAAAGGGTGGGTGGTCGGCTTCCTTTTTTTTTTGCCAAGCTGGAATATCAACACACAAAAAAAATGTTGTGTCCCCTCTTCCCTTCTCCAATACCTGAGAGGTTGGCTATCCTCTGCCATACGCGGAAACAAATAATTGGATGAATTTATTGAGCGGCAACGTGAATAGGAAAGGGAGTGGAGGGGAAACGTACACATGTGGAAGCTCTGCTTTGCGGCGAGACAGGATGCAAGCTTTGAGGATGCATATGTGACTGCAGTGGATGGTGGAATGGTGCTGCGACCTACACTTAATCTTGACATGAGGACTGAACACGGTCATGTAGTTTCTGCATGCAGTTCGGTTACATTACTGATTGTTAACTTTTTTAAGGACACAAAGTGAAACGCTGCATGCTAAGGTAGGAGTGACGTACAGGAGAAGAATGGAAGCGGAAAGAACGGCGAAAAACAGGTTGCTGAAAGAGGAAAGTGGAGGGGGGCGAGACAGGAGAAGAAGAGGAAGAAGAGGAAACGAGGGGATAGACGGGAGGAGAAAGAGAGTAGTGCAGAGGGGTGATACACGAGTCATGGTTGGTGGTGGGAGAGGGAAGTAGGGAGGGAAGTTTTCAGTAATCTCCAGGCTTTGTGTGTGTGTGAGAGAGAGACAATGAGTGAAGTAGCGCGCTGATTGGTAGGCAACTAACTCCCTCCCGCCACTCTCATATTTGGGGAGGGGAAAAATAATGGAGGAGGAAACGTCACATCTGCTGGTCGTTACATAATGCCACTGTCAGACGTAGATTTTTTTATACTAACTTGTCACTGCTTACGCATAGTTTACGGCATTCATTAAACACAGGATCTACAAAGGAAAATACAATTTAAAAAATTATGGGTCACTGTAAATTTTGTTATAACGATAACTCACTATAGCGATAATTTATTTTGCCATTGTCGACTATCGTTATAACGGGGTTCCACTTTAGTTAAATCAGTTTTTTTTTTTTTTAAATTTTTGTGCTAGTAATTACATAATTGTTTAAAAAATAATTAATTTTTATGTAAATGATGACACTGGAATCCAAGGTTAAGTGGAATATGAGCATACATTCGATTTCAATATGTGCAACACCTTAATATACATATAAATATTTCCACAGTTTTACCTATTTCTTGAACCACAATAAATATTGCTTTACTGTGAACTAATAGAGTAACAGTAGTAAGTAAATAACGTACTGTAAAATGTGAATGCTAACCGCAGCTGTACCTGTGGAGTTGGGCACATGTCTCGGAAACCTCCACCGCACGTCTCATAATGAAACCTCCAAACACAGTGCCATGTATGTTTTCATCCTATAAAAAATAATCACAATATTAGGTGGTCAGCACTCAACTTCTTAATCACACACAAAATAGGCAGGTAATATTCAGCTTAAAGAGCACAATAAATCTTTCTCTCACACGCGCACACACACACACGTGCACATGTACATGCATGAGCACGCACACACACACTCCCAATCACCTTCCACTCCCCACTCTGCTCACTACCCTCTCCACAAACCTTCCCCCTCCTCCTTTCAGCCATAATCTCTTATACAAATACTCCATAATTATCCACACGTTCAGGGGCCACCAAAATCATACTGTTTTATTTTGAACACCAAATTTTATTTTATTCTTTGCTGGTGCACTAAATTAACATTCATTTAACACCCAGTTATTCATCAAAATAAGTGCCTTTGTTTAGGGATCTCTGGAACCTTTGTACTGTGTGGAGGGTAATGTACTTTATAAATCTCTACATAAGTTTTGCGTATGTCATGCAATGTACTTTGTAATCTAGGGTGAGAATACAACAATTTCACCTTATCTGATACCTTTTTTTAGCGTAACACGAAATTTCCACAAAATAAAAATAACGTGTGCAGCGAATTGCTTTATTAGTCTTAACAGTGTATTGTGTATTTTGTTTTATTTTGATGTGTGTTTTTTTTTATAACGAAGTAAACCTTAAAGTAAAATTACATATCAGAAGACTTCTTATTAGTCCTGTGTGTGTGTGAAGGATATTATTGTATGTTTCCGAAACTTTCAAGATTTGCACAGGTTCCCTCGTCTTCTCATGCGAGCACACACATCTAGCCAGTCTGGACTCGAGCTTATTGGGCACAGATGTGCCATGTGCCTAATCTCGGGCTCCACACTTTTCTTGTATACAACCTGTTAGCTGCCATAGTATTAATCTTGCTTGTTTTTCTTTTACCCAGGATAAGTTCCTTCCCCTCCCCTAACGGCTTAAAATGCCTTAGGGGTTTAAATCACGTAAAGTTTTGCCTGCATGGCCTGCTCGCAACTCTTGTACAGCTTCGGCCCATTGGCAGACCTCATAAGCCAAACCCATCGCACAATCTTACACCAGACCTTATGTTGTGTATATAAGTACTAAGGCAACACCCGTGCATCAAGAATTTACAGCGTTTGATTTGTGGCGGGTTGATCTCGACTACATAGGGTGCCGAGTCCTCTCCCAGTTAACTCTGACGTAACTGCAATTATTCTCCTGTTTTTCTCATGCGAGTCTTGTGCTAAAGGCATAGGAGTGGCCTGCAACAAACACTGTTAGGCTACTTAACGCAATGGGAAGGCCAACATTCTCAGTTTGCGTACAACAAACCATCGGGTATGTAAACCAATGCTAGTGAAGTGCTAACCGCCGTGGTTAGCTGGCACACATCGTTTTTACTTTCTTAAAACTTTCCCAGATTTTCTCGTCCACAACGGAACTGAATCTGCAAACTGGTGCCAGCCCCCCTGACTGTGCTGCACATGAACAGAATCACATCCTCGACACGGTGACCGGACACAGAACAGTATACTGACCTCAGGGTAGCTGACAACGGAAGACACGTGAGTGGTGTCGCCAAGCCACACGCTGCCTGGGGGTGGAGCACCGGAGAGCAAGGAACTCCCTGGCTCCACCGACCCCACAAACAGCTGATGCAGTAGGCTCTGCTCCTCGCTGCCAGGCACTGCGCGAAGCAGAGAGGTGCTGGCGAGTTGTGCACGTTGCGCCTTGCGGCCTGAATAACACCGTACAGAAACAAACTGCAGTGTGCGCATGGCAGCTACACAGTAATCAGTACTCGAGACCTAACACTCAACGCAAGGCGTGCACAACCACCGTCATTAGGGTGTAATGTGTGCATAAAGTTAAAGAATCGCCTATGGCCACATAAAAGCTGGGATCCAAGGGTTTTACCAGCGGAATTTTTTTGATTTTAAGGTTTAAAAAAGTGGTGATTATGCAAAAGTTGTGCGAAAATAGGCCAATATAAGAAAACTACATTTCACATTATTTCCTCATATATATTGAAAACTCGATTGTGAAAGACTAATTTGTACATATTTTAAAAGAGAAACGGTAATTATCTAGTTTAGGGGCTTTTCTGAAAAACACAATAAAAATTTAAAATTATGATATATTTCTACTCTACTAATGATGCAGAACACGAATATACTAGGGGCATCGCTTTAAAATAAGTGCAACATATTTTAAAAAATTGAACAAGTTTGTGAGATGACTGTTTCTGACAGTTTGTTTACGTTTATGAACGAAACGTTTTATGCCAACAAAAGTTGTTTTAATGAATTCAGCATAGCTTACCTAGTTGATATTGAAGCGGCCGTAGTGTTAAAATAAGTAGAACATATTAAAAAAAACTTGCGAAATATGTTTGTTTGTGTCTATTAACGTCAGGAGGAATTATACCAGCCCCCTACCTAGGTGAGTCAATTTACATTCTTTTGGTGTGTTTTACGGTTCCTTTAAATCCCTGCAATCCTACATTCGTATTTTAGTGTAAAACCCAAACATCCTAGGTTAGTGTAAAACCCAAACATCCTAGGTTAGTATAAAACCCAAACATCCTAGGTTAGTGTAAAACCCTACTATCCTAGGTTAGTTTAAAACCCTAACATCATAGGTTAGTGTAAAACCCAACAATCCTAGGTTAGTTTAAAAATGTAAAATAGTGATTCGCCCATCGTGGGGTTAGGTTTTGTTAGGTTAGGTGGGCACATATTACGAAATTAGTCGGACGTTAATGCCCCTAGTATATTCGTGTTCTGCATCATTAGTAGAGTAGAAATATATCATAATTTTAAATTTTTATTGTGTTTTTCAGAAAAGCCCCTAAACTAGATAATTACCAGAGAAACAAATCAATTAATTACTTAATACAATAACTCAAAGAATTGTTGACTTTTATTCCTCAGAATGTTTCATACAGGCCAGCATGATCATATGCATGCTGAAATTCCAGAATAATAAATAAAGCTCAAAAACCCCAATAATAAATATGCTTATCATTAGGGTGTGCCTGGGCACACCCAGCACACCCTTTGCACACACCTATGACTGAACAGCTGTTTTGCCAGAAGACATGTCTAAATTATACTGCTTAACTCCTGTTTAGTACAACATTTGTATTATATTAATAGAGCATTTTTGAAAGTACTGTTCACAATCTACTTTTCTCCATATTGTGAATCCTTCCTTCACATGTCAAATTAACATTACCACGGACCCTGTCACTTTACTCACGCCTTGATAAAGAGTAACTATGCAATTATTCAGAATGTAAATACCTTACTGACATGTTAATTATGACACTTATGTGCCTAAAAAAAAACAGAAACTAAATAAAATACATTCAATGTCCACAAATGTTATTTGTCACTAACTAATACAATGTTAAGGCACCGTGTAATGTTTCGGTTTGCAGTCTGACAAATGATGATCAAAGCATCAGTTTGAATACATCGGTAGGTACCGAAACCTGAGAATTACATTTGATACTGACGGCACTGTTATGAAAACAAAAGATACAAACGAAAATTTCCACAGAAATTTATTGTAGATGATGCAGTTACACACATATTACACAGCAGACACAAAAAAAAACAGATGTGACGAGCCAGACAGATTTTGAGATCAGTGTTGCAGCATCCAATATAAGTTCAGACTACAAAAATATCACATTGCAAGATAATTTACGAAGCCAGGAATTCCCTCCTGGCATTCTATCGACCTCCTAAACCAGTGGAAGACACTTCATACAATAATTTATTCGCCTAAACAAAAGTAAAAAGAAAAATGGTTGCAGGTGCTGCTGGTGTAGGTCACACTTAGTCGCTCGCATCGTACTTTTTGATAACCGGTTTGATTCTCTGAGATGGTGGCGGTTGCCTACCGCTCGCCACCCCACCCCACCCCACGTAATCATAGGCTGGCCACATCACACCACTCACACTGCCCAATCGAGGCATCGTGTGATGCGACTAGCGCTGTCCAAAACCAAACACGCTGCTGCGAGTCTGCAACCTTCCAGACACTGGTGCAAACCCCATCACATCTACTTTCTCACTCTAATCAAACTGTGCCGAAAATTTAACTGTAAACTACATTTCCAGCTCGTACTCAAATAAGAAAAAACACCACAGAACATAATAAAACACATAACGGCAGATATCATTGTTGCTTGACTTAACTGAAGCTATAACTTTTGAAACAGCAAAAATCACTGCGAATATATATATAAAACTACCACTGTTAAAACATCCAAAATACTAAAAAATAATATATTCCTTCGCAGGAAAAAACAATAAAAACAAATATTCCCAAACACCATTTATTACCGCCTTTATCATTACAACAGAACCAATTTTTCTACACTACTACCAATTTGCTATACTTAAACAATGTATACATACATATGTTCTGAATGATAACAGTTCATGCATTTCTTAACAAACAAGGAACAAATTATTGCACGACTCCCTTTCAGTAATCACACACACACATTTGCACACATGCTGCTATAATTCAAAAGCCAAGAGGAGACAAAATTCCCAATGGAAATAAATTTTTGTATGTTTATTAAAATTACTTAAGTGATAGTTTTTAAATAGGATAAATGTAAACCCAATTAACTAAAAAAGCAAATAATAACATAAACAAACTGCAGTTAATATGGCATCAGCACATTTAAACACACAAACTAGAAGTAAACAGCTTGTAAGAAAAGCATACGTTAAAAACAGGAATGTAACATTACGTCATACAAGACCACTTTAAAAAATATGACTTTAAACATTAAACAGAAAAAGAGAGTGCTCAGATTCAAACTAAATACCAGCACATGGTATTAAATGCCCATGGTGAATAAGGAGAGGAAATACTAAATATCTACTCATATACATTTTACAGCAACCCTAATTTTTACAATCGGCTCTCAAGACCTCGCTGTTAAGAGCCGTTCAAATCTCTTCACTTACCCTAAGAATCTTTGCAATGTACATCACTACATATTTAATATTTCCTCTATTCACCATGAACGCAAAGAACATATATAGTCTGAGGTAGTGAATCAAGTGTCCACCATCTTGTCTATCCAAGGTTGTGCGTAGAGCACAAATTTAGAACACTTTCAATTACAATTTTAGGTAGGGCCTACACCCGTGGGTAAGAAAACTGTTAATACTTGGATGCAGACCCCTGAAGAAGGTGCTGGGCTGTAACCCACAAACAAGCCAAAATGCTAGTAGCAAATGGATATGAAAGCAGGTAATAAATGTAGTATCGTGTAGGACTGGGTACTGAAGCCTACAAAGGTACCACATGCATTAACTATAGGTGTAAGATAACCCTTAGTGGCCTACAGTCTACACCCTTTCTTTACACCTCCATATTTTACAATATCGTGTGTTACACACCTGTTTTCTTTGGTACCATGTAATGCACACAGAGCATAAATTTCCCTCTTTTTGCAACATTTTCCCCTGCCTGGTCCCTTGGGAAGTGCAAAATGTATAAATGGGAAGCAACATAAATGTGTTTTGGCACAGCAACTCATAATGTACAGTAATCTCCCTTATGAGAATGACTTAAAAATCGTTACCCTCATAAAAATCTAAACTGATCAATTTTAACCCCCAAAAAATCCTGAAATTGTTGCATGTCAAAGCGCATTTTTCCCCCAGTGAAGACCGTGTTTAAACATCTCCCACATAAAATCAAGATGATATTTTTTAATGAAATATAAATTTAAATCAATAGGTAGACACGTTACAAATAAATTACACCCCAGAAAAGTAAACTTTATCTTCCGTTATTGCCCAAAAATGTTTATTCAAATCGAGCGGTGCATTTTACCAAGTGCAATATTAATTTTAAATTGCTTCTTGCAAAAACTAAAGAGAATTTCTTACTGAAATATCAATTTATTTCTAAAGATAAACATTTTTTGGATAAACTTCTATCAGTGTTATTTGTTAAGGGTATATGGTGTGATTTTTTCAAAGGAAACTTCACCAATAAATCAGCAGTGTATACCTACCATTTGCAAACCACACATTATTTTGTGTTTACAGGATGTAATTTGTGCATATTCATATTTTAGAAAGTACTATTTTATATTCGCTTTTAAAAAAATATTTTTTTTGTCATTACATATTAATTTTATTTACTGAAATGACAAATTGAACCATAATATCAAGAAGTCCATTTTGTAAAGGTTTAAAAATAAAACTTTCAGAATAAAGTACTTTCATTAATAAGTATAAAATGTACATTTTTACCTGCACACTCCACAGGCCTGGACAAGACCTCATTATTTCTTGGGGTAACTATGCAAACTGTGTCCANGGGGGGGGGGGGGCCTTTGTTTGCTGACAGAAAGAGTAACAAAATTTCTCATCAAGTAAGCTTCACAGAAAATAATTGAATTACAACAAAAAAAAATATACCTTCACATATAAACGAGAAAGGGTACCATTTACCTTCTGCTTCAGCTAACAACTGGCGCTCCCTATCGTCTTTGGGTAGCAACTTATTGACAAAGCCTGATGCGAAGGTGACAAAGTCGCGCACCACCATGACAAACACGGCCTGGGCTATCCTCTCCCAGACGCCATGTCCAGTGTCCTGTTCAACCTGTAACAACACCTCGCAGGAAGAGCGGCCTGCCCACATCACGTGGCTGCAGTAGCGGATGTCCAGGTCACTCTGAAACACATGCATTGCACTTGGGTGGGTATTATGCCGAGCTACGCTGCACAGTGATGCAGAGTGGGGTTTTTAAGGAAATCCTCCACCTCACCACTTTCAGCAATTTTACAAGACAGGCCTACAGCACCTTGTGACCTTATGAAAATGTTGCTAACGTTAACTTAATAGTGGCCATGGAGCCTTTATAGAACTTCAAAGTAAAAATAACTGTAAATTAGCATTTCAGCAGGTCTGTCATCATGTACTGCAGTCTATGTATTGAACCCAGATGGATTGAAAGTCCACATCCATGGAACATATGTTATGGTCCCATTTTTTTACTTATCTGCACTTAAGGCCCACATTCATTGAAAATCCACATGTATTGAAATTTTTTGTCAGTCCCCTGAAAAACAATGGTTAGAAAATCCATGTCTTTGAAAAAAAAAATTAGTTTTTTACACTTAATAAAAAAACAAATTAATTTACAATACCAATTGTAATTTTGGCATTCTGTTGTTTACCATTATTTTATAAATAAGAGAATGGTTACAACAGCTGAACAAACAGATTTTTTTGTACATACATTTCTTTAAAAGGAAAACAGAAAAATGCACACAGACAATAGAGATTACTTAAATGGGTTCAATTTCATAAATCCTGCTGCTTTTTAATGCACTCTACATGGATGAGACAAGTTGGCACCATGCATAGGACAGAGAGGGACAGACCGGCATCTCCTGAAGTGACTGGAGAATGGATTGAACTAGGTGGGAGTGCAGGAGCACAAGACTAATGGGACAAAACTGCAGCACTCTGAGAAAACGGAGGGCAGTAAAATATAAACTCTACAAGTTGTGCCCATCACCACACAGGGGCAATACGGATGAAAGGAGGTGGGCACTATTGAACTCGCTGCCGTACTCGAGGGACACACGTGTCGTTCCAGATGGTACGAAGAACGGATAAGGTTAGAGATGAGATGAGGATGCAGCAGTAGCAGAATGACGATGGGGAGCAGGAAAGAAAGTGCCTCTAGAAAACCCCCACCACACCACAGCAGTGCCCACCATGTAATATTCCCATTCACCACAGTCTGGGATCAAACTGGAGACCTCGCCTGTGGGAGGCCAGCATCTGATCGCTAGGCCAACCATGGGAAAATGGAGAACAGCACAAAGGATTAAAAAAATGAAATTAATAACAAAGTGCAGAGAGGTGGTAGCTAACCTTGGGCGTGTAGTTGGTGAAGTCGACATGGTCCACTAGCACCGTAGGGAATGTATATGGATGCACCTCCCCTGGCTTCATTGTAGGGATGGACACGTACTGGATGGTAGTCCACACTGCAACATTGCACAGTGTGAGTGGATCCTATTCCATTCTCCCACCTGTTCAAACAGTGTGGCACAACAACAAAAAAATGGTGAAATTGGCCTTGTTTTCACAGCAATGGCAGCAGCAGCACTCGCATATTCAATGACCTACCCTCATTTGTGAGAAAAGAGTGGAGTGCCCCAATGAATAAGCACCTATGCAAACACGCCAATGTCGTCTTTAGATTTTCTGTGAATAATTATGCTGTACAAACCCAAAATTAATCTTCAATGATAGTTAGCTCTGTGCCCTTTACCAACCCATATCTTGCTCTAGCAGATTCCTGGAAGCACTGCCATTTTTCTTCTCCTGGTCAGTACATTTTCATCCAGTGTCTTCTGGGAGGACCGTGCACACAGACCACCAAATACAGTAAACTCTTGATTTTAAGACCTTTCATGGTTCCCAGGAAAAGGGTTGTTATTTTGAAGAGGTCATTATTGGAAAAATCTTTCAGTTATATTTGTTTCATGGTTCCCCAAAAAAGGGTTGCTATTCCAGGGATCTTATAAATGAGAGTAGACTGTATGATTGCTCACCATTTCTACCATGAGCGAAGAAATATGCCTGAGAATAGCAGTTGGCATAAGAAATAGACTTATGTTATTCACATTGAGAAGAACTTTCTGGTTTGGAACGTTCTGCATGTTCCCCAGCACAGGTGGCTGTTCTCTCATAAAAGGAGAGTGTAAACACCAACAAAATTTTATATGGCTGGCAGTACAAATCCACTGAAGCAGCTTTCACTAATCAAGCTATTGGTGGAAGTGACTCACTGTGATGCTGCAGCCTTGCGCTCTGTGAACTGTCTACGTCACGTTCCCAGGGGGTACCTTACATGTAGGTGGTTCACCGATGCCCTAAACAAGGCTGCAACGTTACAATGAGTTGCTTCTGTCAATCACCCTACTAGTATTGTTGTGAAAATATTTAATATAATAAAACAATAATAAAAAATTATAACTTTAATTTTTGCTTTTGATAAGAAAACTAGTTGCTGAAATTCTTTAAGAAACTAACAATTTTGAGTTTAACAAATATGCAGTGCTTATCTTTGTTAAGTTTTTCAAGCATTTTTATTATAGCATTTATGCCTTCATTAAGCTGTCCACATATGTAAATTATTTTTTGTGTTTTCCTAACAGAAATATTTTTGAAGTTTTGTTATACTCTGTGACAACTGATAGCACCACACAAGTTTGATTTTGTATTTTAAATTAAGTTTATTTGATAATGTGCTGTGAGTTCTTGTAAAATTATTTTTAATTTTCATTTCAGTTTCACAACATTCAATAACATAAAATAGAACCTCACTGTTGCAACCCGTTTTATTAGGACCATCTTTCTTCAAAGACCAAATTTTATGGATCATAAAAAAACCTGTAAAAAAAATTGGAAATGTGAGGGAAATCAGCTGAAAAATAAGTCACTATGCAGTGCGCTTCTCTTGTCAAATACTACTCCAAGCAGTGCATATATAAACATAGTTCCCATCCCAATTTTGATTATAGGGGTTGGGGTGGGTAAAAATCTGTCAAATTTTCCAAACCCTTTATTAAGACCATCCCTCACTAACAGCCTTATTCCTGGAAACACTGAGGGGTTTTAATAGTGGTGTTCTAATGGTATTTTTCATTTTACTAAACAAAAAGTCACATTCACACAACTCTACTTATTAGTAAAAGTTGCTTCCCTTGACACACATTTACTCAAATATAAGACAATGTTTTACTTTCATTTTTATTTCCAAAAAGTTAATGCTCGTCTTATTTTCACATTCAAAAAATTCTTAAGTAAATGTTTTTGCTTGAGTGGCAGCAAGTGATGGTCAATGTATTTTTGACTAGACAAGTGTTTCATTACAGGACTAGCCACATTTAAAAACATTTAAAGATTGTGCTTTATAATTAAAAAAATAAGGGGACAGAAAAAGAAAGTGAGACTCCCTTAAGTTTGAATGCATTTGAGGTATAGTATATTGTGTATTATTTAACTGGTTTCATCCCCGACCTGATCAATTGACAGGTGTGGCAGACTAATCATCCAGGCCCAATTGCATCGTAGCTCCGAAACCCTCATGAGATATGCCCAGCCTTCGAGACAAGGGTGCACAGTCAAGAAGATTTCAATAGGCATAGAAGGGGGTCATCTTCCACATCCCCCTGAGACGGCCCCAATGTGCGTGAATGACACTCTCACCACACCAGGTGTGCTCCGATGTGGGAAAGCCTTCTCCATCTCACATATTCCACCCCCTACCTCTGCTCATGTCCTGTGGGAAAAGAGAGGACTGCGTCACATGAGGCGGCCTCATTCAGAGCAACAAAACATAAGCCACCAAGTCAAGGCACCAACTGAGTCAGAATATGAAACAGTAAGCCTTGTTGCATGCCTATTGGCCCTGACCTGGGCCTATGCAGACTGCACCTCGTTCACCAAGGGTGGAGGATCCTACCGGGAACAGCAGCTTACTTGAACTACCCTGTATTGCCCCCAATGAAGAGCCCTGAGTGACGCAGCTGTCCAGCACAGGCAGACCTTCCGACAGGCTGCGAACACCTGCTTCGTCTGTGAGGGGCACACTGGAAGCAGCTTGCATGGGTCATAAGGTATCCAGTGTGCCCACTTCACTTTCCCTTGAAAGAGGAAGAGAACCAGGCCCACCCATTTTGTAAAGAAACGTCTTTGATTGTT
This sequence comes from Clitarchus hookeri, assembly GCA_002778355.1. Taxonomy (NCBI): domain Eukaryota; kingdom Metazoa; phylum Arthropoda; class Insecta; order Phasmatodea; family Phasmatidae; genus Clitarchus; species Clitarchus hookeri. The sequence goes on along the minus strand of NQII01000073.1, from coordinate 1,400,980 downwards.
AAGGCATATTTATTATATTAAAGCCACACAAGGTTAGGCGCCATCTTGTAACGTTTCGCCGCTTACACTGCCGACTGTTTACTTGCCACGGCTTGCTCAAGGTAGAATACACGAGACTCAGTACCATTGGATGTTAGTTAATTATGAAAGAAAGTTAAAGTTCCAAGTTATATATATATTTATTTAACTATTGCAGTTCACAGTTCACAGAAGTCCAATTTGCAGAGTACGAACCTTGCAGATAAACATAAAAGTACAGCAAACAGCGCCACAGTGGTTTAACTGGCCCGAAGAATAAATAATTGCTGCTACCTCCCACACCGGCTGAGAAATGAAATATTAAAGTCTAGTTGCCGATGTGGGGGTTACCGTCCTGCCCGAACGCGGCCTAAACTATCCTTGTATTACGACAACTTTCTCTGACGACTCTGAAGAAGACGACTGCTTCTAACGGCACTCGCCGCAGACTGCTCGAATATGACTGTTACTCGTACAAAACTTCAATAATACTCCTGTCTCGAAGGCGCCAGCCAGACACCTATATGCTGCCTATCGCACCCCCCTCTCCTGTGATAAGGGCCTGGCATCCGGCAGCAGCGTGAGAACTGGCTGTGTCCCACCGATATCGTAACTGCGTCGCAGGAAACTAATCTAATTAATGCTGACGCTTCATGTTTGAAATGAAACACTACCGGACTCCTGATAAACGAACACAGCAAACACGGGAAACGAGCCAGCACGGCTTTAAACTGAAAACCCGATAAAAATATTACGAAACTTTCCCGAGCTTCATACATACGAAAGAATTTTACATCCAAGTCCCGAAAATTTAAGTATATTGCGTCATTACAATGTCATGAGCAAACTTCCTATAGTCTCAAGCTCTATGAGCACAAACACAATTGCACATAACTGGCTCCACAGTACCAATCGGGGCAGATCAAGCATCCCAAGTCAGACATACCGGAATCCCCAAGGGTCCATTCCCACCAAGTGGGGGCTTCAGTGGTGTAGTGGTCAGACTACTTATCTCCCAGCAAGATGAACCAGGTTTAATTCCTGGCGGGGGTCATTCCTGCGTTTTCGCAAGTGAAAATCATGCCAGATGAAGCTGCTGGTCAGGGGCTTTCTCGGGGATNACCGATATCGTAACTGCGTCGCAGGAAACTAATCTAATTAATGCTGACGCTTCATGTTTGAAATGAAACACTACCGGACTCCTGATAAACGAACACAGCAAACACGGGAAACGAGCCAGCACGGCTTTAAACTGAAAACCCGATAAAAATATTACGAAACTTTCCGGAGCTTCATACATACGAAAGAATTTTACATCCAAGTCCCGAAAATTTAAGTATATTGCATCATTACAATGTCATGAGTAAACTTCCTATAGTCTCAAGCTCTATGAGCACAAACCCAATTGCACATAACTGGCTCCACAGTACCAATCGGGGCAGATCAAGCATCCCAAGTCAGACATACCGGAATCCCCAAGGGTCCATTCCCACCAAGTGGGGGCTGCAGTGGTGTAGTGGTCAGACTACTTATCTCCCAGCAAGATGAACCAGGTTTAATTCCTGGCGGGGGTCATTCCTGNGCAGTGGTGTAGTGGTCAGACTACTTATCTCCCAGCAAGATGAACCAGGTTTAATTCCTGGCGGGGGTCATTCCTGCGTTTTCGCAAGTGAAAATCATGCCAGATGAAGCTGCTGGTCAGGGGCTTTCTCGGGGATCTCCCGTTTCCCCCATCCTCGCACTCCGACGCTACTTCATACTTAACTCATTTTACCCTCATCGGCTGTCAAGACCTTGATGTTACGTAAGGGCCATCCAAATCTCTCCACTCCACTCCCCCACCTAGTGGCAGCATGACAGTGGTCAAGATCCAATCCAACCTTCCCCTAATTCAGTAATTACCAACAGGGAAAAATGTGTGGAGTAAGGGAGGGGGTAGAACCGACTGAGTAAAGTAATTGCATGCGACAATCACTATGTTATTTCTTATTATAACTAAGATATGATATGTTAATCTCTTTAAGATTTTAATTGCCTTGTACTGTAATAAAACATGTGTCTAGAAAAAAAACACAGACGCATCACTTGGTACTACTAGAGAAAAACACTGACCCTCAAAATTTTAATACGAAAATAAAACCACCTTCAATTTTTTCCAAAGTAAAAATTGAAATAAAACATTGTCTTATCTTCAAGTAAATACAATATCACATATGATCCACTTATCACACATTATGATATAATTTAATTGGGACTTGTTCTGATTAAGCACCAACAAGTTACCACAAATGTCTAACAACTGTGTTTTTGATGCTCTATCATTTCAAATGGGACCCAATTGTCTAATTTCTCACTTTCCTTATTTGCTGTAGATATACCAAAGTGGTTGAACTGGAAATGTAGGAAAGTTCCTTGACATTGGTGTATGATTTGCCTTCAAAGTATTGTTGATCAACCTTTGACCTGTATTCGGAGTATTCCCTATCTTCTTCACTTTAGAGACAATGGTCATGGCACAACCTTTTTCAAAACAACAATGCACTGTCCATTCTATCCACTGTACTGTATTTACCAGTGTAATACCTGTCCTCAAGTAAGACTCTCACGCCCAAATTTTGAATATCCTCCCAAGAAAAATCAATTTTTATGTAGGTAATCAGTTATATAAATATGTTGTAGTGCACACCTGTTTTGCAGAAGCTGTACTGTGCATGTGTTACAAAACTAAATATGGTGTGAGCTATACCATAATTACTCCAAAATAAACACCCCCAATTTTTAAAAAATTTGGCATTTCCAGAATAGGGCAGGTGTTATATTTGTGATTTAGGCCATTTTGCCACCCAGTAATGTGTACTGCTGCCTGCCCAGCGATTGATAACACGAGTGGAAGCAAAAACTTCAAGTGTGAACTGCTCGCCCACCAGGCCGGTGTGAAAGCCACAAATATCTGATTTGATTTTATAAATGTCACATGGCCGACACCACCATACTAGTCGTAACCACGCGCTCATTAGCAGGAGAGAAAAGCAGTCTATGTTGTAATGGTGTGGTTAATACTGATCTGATAGTAACCTTTCGTTAATTTTCTTTCTGTTTTGTAAGGAAATGTAATAGTATTTCAGTGTTTCAGACGTATTGGCAGTGTTTGTATGTGTATTTGTCACCAGTTAGTTTTTTTCTAAAGTCTTAGTTGAAGTTGCGTCAGGGATTAAAGTTAACGGCTGTTAGGATACTCGTAGATGTTCTTTCTTTTCAAGTATGTTCTGGAAATACAGTTGTTTATTTCCGCACAGTTAGGGCTCTTGTGGGAAAGTGGTTGTGATGGGGTTCACACCAGTGTCTNGAAATACAGTTGTTTATTTCCGCACAGTTAGGGCTCTTGTGGGAAAGTGGTTGTGATGGGGTTCACACCAGTGTCTGAAGAGACTCTTTGTAAAGTGCGATGCCTTTTTAGGGAGCGATGGGAGCGCATGATAAGAGTGGCACTACGCGATGCCTTTACTTGGTTATGATTTTGGCACAATAATGTATGGGGTATGGGTACAGAATGGTGGCGTTATGGAAAGAAAATGCCAGCCACCACCTAACAGAGAATGAACAACTTTCGGAAAAGAAGCTTTAGATGTGACCTATTTAGCCCACACCGACAAGCACTTTTAACCTGTAATGACGTAGTACTATTAATTATCGGGATACGTGGTTCATTTTCTTTCGTTTTGCGGGGCTTTGTAAAATTGTTATTGAGATTCAAAGTTATAGCCGTTATATAATGTTTATCGGGCATACGTTTTCCTTTTCAGAAATCATATTTTTTATTAGNGAAATACAGTTGTTTATTTCCGCACAGTTAGGGCTCTTGTGGGAAAGTGGTTGTGATGGGGTTCACACCAGTGTCTCAAGAGACTCTTTGTAAAGTGCGATGCCTTTTTAGGGAGCGATGGGAGCGCATGATAAGAGTGGCACTACGCGATGCCTTTACTTGGTTATGATTTTGGCACAATAATGTATGGGGTATGGGCACAGAACGGTGGCGTTATGGACCGCAAATGCCAGCCACCACCTAACAGAGAATGAACAACTTTCGGAAAAGAAGCTTTAGATGTGACCTATTTAGCCCACACCGACAAGCACTTTTAACCTGTAATGACGTAGTACTATTAATTATCGGGATACGTGGTTCAGTTTCTTTCGTTTTGCGGGGCTTTGTAAAATTGTTATTGGGATTCAAAGTTATAGCCGTTATATAATGTTTATCGGGCATACGTTTTCCTTTTCAGAAATCATATTTTTTATTAGNGGATTCAAAGTTATAGCCGTTATATAATGTTTATCGGGCATACGTTTTCCTTTTCAGAAATCATATTTTTTATTAGTGTCAGCATTTGTTGATAGAAGCTTTTCCAACAGCAGTCGACAGTTTTTGTTCTGGAAGCTTTGGTTATTTTTTTACTTACGACGCAGTTCGGCACAGGCGACAAATATCCGGTGTAGCTACCGCCTGCTTACAGAAACAGATAACGGACGCCAGACAGTAGACAACCAGCTCCCGAAGAGGATGCGTCGGGCGTGGAAAGTATTCCCCCACACAGGCAAACTTTATACTACTACATTATTTCCGCCGGTGTGCGAGGTCGCTAGGTGAAATTTCTCTTGTGATGACAGTTTAAAGGACGTGGAGATTATAATAAATAAACCATTGCAGCGCTGCTTTTCAAGTTTCATGTTTCTACCGATTGAGCTAACCAAGCTGTAATTTCCAGTTGTCAATACTAACGGCCGGAACGTTACAAACGTGACGGCCCAGACAAGGGGCAACGTTACAAACCTCGTTTTTTCGGCTAAACATTTTCTCCAAAATTTCTTCTGCAAGTGTGAGGGGTCGTCAGGGTACCAGGAGAAAAAGTTACCTCCTGCCTTCTTAAGTTTCTCGCAAAGTGAGGTTTAGCAACATGAATTTGTAATGAAATCTGCGATTCTGTTCTCATAATCTGCCTGGCTCGTATCGCAAACTGTTTCGTGTGTCTGCTGTGTGAAGCATAAACTGTATAAATTTGAATAAATCTTGGAGGAAATTATTGAACATTTGTTTTGGCTTTTTTTTATGGCACCTTTATTTAAGTCTCAAGTTTCTGCAGAGTGAGTGAAAGGAGCGGTGAGTTCCAGTTATCCGTTTTTGATGGCTGCAACATTACAATGTTATAACCAATAAAACTATTTTACAAACCTATATTTCTGTTCAAAACCTTAATCTCCAAGTAAGAGACACGCCCCACCTTTTCAAATCTGTTTCTGAGAAAAATTGTGCAGGTGGTATATGGATTAATATAGCATGCCCCAGTTTTAAATTTAGCAAAAAATGATCCCTANTGAGAAAAATTGTGCAGGTGGTATATGGATTAATATAGCATGCCCCAGTTTTAAATTTAGCAAAAAATGATCCCTAAATCAAGCTGTTCCAACATGTTATGCAAAGCACTGTAACACGTTCTATGACAGATGCACTGCAAATTGTGTGAAGGTTTAATTTTTATGTGAAATTTTTCTAACAATTCCATCTGTCCTGTACATTGTAATGACACAGTTAATAATTATTTAATCAGGACATTAGGTTAATTTTTTTTTCGTTTTGCGAGGAATTGTAATCGGTTATCAGTATTTGATGTTTGGTCCGTGTTAGTATGTTTATCTGTCGTGCATTTACTTTTTCAGAAGTCGCAGTTAAGGTTGCGCCAGCAATAAGAGATAAGTGTTATTATGATAATCATAGACATTTTTTCCCTTTCAAGTATGTTCTTGAAATTTGATTGTTTCACTTCTACGCAGTACGGCTGGCATAGGAAAGTGGTTGCGATGGGGTTCCCACGGTATCCAAAAGGATTCTGTATCACGCCATGCCCTTATTTGGTTTGGTTTTTGACACCCTGGTGTGAGGTATAGGGTTAGAGCGTGTTGCGACTTTAGCCGCGAATGCCTGCTGTCGGTTAACAGATTACAACAAGTTTGCGAGGAATAAATAAAGTTCAGAAGAAATTGTCAAGACACTTGAATTATTTTATTTTATTTTAAAATTGTGCCTTTATTTAAGTCTCATGTTTATGCAGGAGTAATTCAAGCTGTGATTTCCGATCGCCAAATCTGATGTCTGCGATATTGCAACATGTAGGGAGAGTTGAANGAGCGTGTTGCGACTTTAGCCGCGAATGCCTGCTGTCGGTTAACAGATTACAACAAGTTTGCGAGGAATAAATAAAGTTCAGAAGAAATTGTGAAGACACTTGAATTATTTTATTTTATTTTAAAATTGTGCCTTTATTTAAGTCTCATGTTTATGCAGAAGGAGTAATTCAAGCTGTGATTTCCGATCGCCAAATCTGATGTCTGCGATATTGCAACATGTAGGGAGAGTTGAANAAGGAGTAATTCAAGCTGTGATTTCCGATCGCCAAATCTGATGTCTGCGATATTGCAACATGTAGGGAGAGTTGAATGCTGATAGGACTGCAGTTTGACCATTTATTTCCAAACAACCTACGGTACTTGAAATAAATATTCTCACCAGCAATTAAATCCATGTACTCGATAAGGCGCCCAACTCTCACACTGCCGGAGGAAGTGGCACACCTACTTCGCATTTCACGACTGCTGGCCAGTGGTAAGACAATAGTCGAGAAGCTGTCCTGTTCAAACACCACACACTGACTTAGTATTACAACTAACATACAAATTCCATATAGTGGTAAATATAATCAATATCCAAAAATAATTGAAGCAGATGTAATAAATCTTTGTAAGTACATTATTTAACATATGACCACAAAACACTATACAGCAGGGGTATATCAAACTCAAACTGGCGTGAGAGCCATAAAATGTTATCAAGTGAGTATAATAGGCCACCTAAAGGAAAAACAAAGGTTGGGATTTATATTATCTAAATATTATAAAATATAATTCTATTTTAAACTTTCACAACAACTGAATGTAGTACATGCAATGCAAACAAATGCAAGAACAGGCACTTAGCGGTACTAGCATTAGGATAGCATATGCTGCTAATAGAAGTCTGGCATCTTTTCTTGGCAACCTAATGTTCTAAATCTAGTGAAATATCTTGGCTTGAAACCACCTTCACTATACCAATTCGAATTGGATTCTACCGAATTTGCCTATGTTGATCGAATTGACACTTCTGCCAATATAAGAATTGCAGATAATTTCCTGCCGATCTGACAAACATAAAACTTTGCCTTATTCTTCAGTATAAATCACTGATAAATCTTGACTTTGTGAACATTTGAAGTTTTCCCATTTAAAGAAGTAAGCACANATTCTTCAGTATAAATCACTGATAAATCTTGACTTTGTGAACATTTGAAGTTTTCCCATTTAAAGAAGTAAGCACATCTGGAAATTAAAGCCTCAGTGAAAATATTCTCAATTTCTTCTGTTTTTCAATTAAAGTTTGTAGTTTTTATCCCATGCTCCACCCTGCTGAAATAACAGATAAGGGTCAGAGTCTCAGGATGGATGGGAAGTAACGATGGGAAGTAACAAGAGGTGGGAGGGAATGTTTTCATAGCCCTGCCCATCAAAGCGAGGGGGTAAAGCAGTCTCTCCATTTCCTCTCTCTGTCTCTCTCTGTTCCCTGTCTTTTTTCTCTCTGTCTTCCTGTCTGTCTGTCCGTCTCTCTTTCTTTGTCTCCCTCTAGCTCTTTGCCTCTCTTTGTCTCTTTGCCTATCTCTCTGTTTCTTAGTCTCTTTGTATCTTAGTCTCTCTCTCTCTGTATCTTTGTATCTCTCTCTCTCTTTCACTGTCCTCCCTCTCGGTCTCTTTGTCTGTCTCTTTGCCTTTTACTCTCTCTATCTCTCTTTGTCTTCTTGTTCCTAAAAAAATATTTTTATACCAACCCAAATGTGTAGCAAAGTACCCAAGCACAAATCATCACTTAACCTACATTTGGTTTTTTGAAAGAATTAGGTGTAAGAGTACATATTTTACAAATAACCATCTTATTTATCGCAGAATCAATGCATAAAAAAACAATCCACCATTTTTGTTTCAAGTATATTACGTGACTGTCAACAGAAACAAAACATGTAAACAACATCTTTACAGTTTACTGTGTATATGTTAAAATAATAAATATTAATGTTAACTTATTTAAGGGACCTGCCAACATAGCAATAAAATTGAATATATAGGTAGTTTTTTATTCGCAGGCGTACAGACATATGCAGAAGGGGAGGCAGGCTGGAGTGGGGGTATGCAGAGCATTATAGAAGGGGGATGGGATTTTGCTTATTAGCTTTAGTTTGGACATCAATGCGCCATAGTTGTATTGGTATTGAAGACTCCATGCTGTGGCTACTTTAAGGAACTTTAAGGACTTCGTACAGTCATTGATGATTTCTGGTCCGAGAGTGACAAGGCTCTTCTAATTAATGCAGGGGAATCGCCTCAGGGCGACGCTGCACCATCGGAAACCATGGTAGAATCTGGCACTGCACCTATAGCAACAGTCGGCATCACGACGGAGCACCCAGACGCCACCCTTCAAGGCTCCCAGACACCGCCCTTTCGCAACTTCCAGACGGGTGAGTTGGCTACATGCGACAACATAACTGAAGTTTCCCTGCTGCTGGAAGCTGG
>NQII01000073.1:1351492-1380695 GCA_002778355.1 Clitarchus hookeri | reverse complement strand
GCCAGCAGTGCCATCCAAACTGCATCGTTAGTAAAAAATAATCCAACATTCTAGAATAAAAGATGTCGACGCTGTTTGGAAAAGCTTCTAATCTAATGCTGACGGTAACTGAAAACTATGACTTTCGAAACGGCAAACGGATGCCCGATAACGTTATACCACAATAAACGAACTACCACGGCTTTAATTTTGAATCCCAATAAAATATTACGAAGCTTCGCAAAACAAAAGAAAATGTACCACGTATCCCGATAATTAATATATTGCATCGTTACAATGGGTACTGCTGTGCGTGACAGTCGTCTATGTGGTGGATGTTACCTGGACTTTTGCCAGTTTGTTGAATGAATGTATTTTGGCCTACCTAGGTGGGTAAATTCACTTTCTTCCGGTATGTTTTACTGTTAATTTAAAACTGAAAAAGCCTAGGCTAGAATAAAATCCTAGGTTAGATGGAAAACCCTACAATCCTAGGTTAGATTAAAACCCTACAATCCTAGGTTAGATTGAAACCCTACAATCCTAGGTTAGATAATAACACTAAAATTCTAGATTAAAAATGTAATATTGTGATTCACTCATTGTGGGGTTAGTTTAGACAGGCACATATTAAGAAATTGGGTGGAAAAATGTTAAATTGAGGTAATTTTCTGTGGGTGTATTTTTAGTGATTTTACCCCACAATTTCCTTGATCTTCGTAGCACTCCACAATACTGTTTTTGTGGTTTGTAATCATAATATGTTAATGTCCCTAGTAAATTCATGTTGTGTAATTAGTGGAGTCTAAATATAACAATTTTCGGGATTTTTGTTGTTAAACCTGTATTTGAGATTGCAACATCTAGTATTTAGCAATATTTGCATGACTTGGCGTTAAAAGATGGTCATCTCTAACCATCTTACACAAAGTTTTTAAAGCCAACCAATGAAAACGTGAAACGTCATAAAAACTGCTGCTGCCAATTTACGTGTATAAAAATTCTTGAGCTGGAAAAATAATTTCCTCTTCATTTGCTCTTTCTAATTGTTTGGACAAGTGTTTTTTTTTATTTCACGTTAACGAAGATTGCAGACCGGCAGTTTCGCTTGTTATGCTGTATAAGTAAAGTTACTTACGCCAAGGAGATTGTGGACGAGGCCTAACAGACAGAATTAATACAAAGACAAGNGAGATTGTGGACGAGGCCTAACAGACAGAATTAATACAAAGACAAGCTGCCAATAGCCAAATGAAGACCACACGTGTGCTTATAGGATATTGGAGTCTAGCCTCTGCGCTACATGTAAATCTTTTCGCGAATTAAAGGTGTCCCTAGATGCCCCTTTTGCTCCAAGCAGGGGCAGCGGTGGCGTGGTGTCCAGGGCGCTCGCCTCCCACCTCGGCGATCCGGGTTCGATCCCCGGCGGGTTCACTCCCAGATTTTTGCATGTGGGAATCGTGCTGGACGATACCGCTTGCCGGCGGGTTTTCTCGGGGTACTCCCGTTTCCCCCGCCCTTGCATTCTAGCACCGCTCCATCCTAGGGTTCCATTTCTGTCATGACCGGGGATGACGGTCACCTACGGGTCCCAGCTGGAAAGACCGGCACTCGGAGGGTGTCTCCTAGCCATGGGTGCGCTCCCCACACGCTTTTTTTTTTTTTTGCTCCAAGCGCTCCGCTGTACCTGGACGACCGGATTAAGCCAAATTCAATCCAGAAGCGTTCTGGAAGAACGCATTACGAGACAATCATACTTGTAGTAAAGATGATTTTGTTCTAATTTTCGGGTTTTCCCAATACCACAGACATTCTCACATCTGCGATTAGCATGACTAGGCGATTTCCTTTGCTCAACGTCAAAATAAGCTGGTTAGTATAAGCCTACCACTCTCTTCAATGGGTTCAAACTTCTGCATTATACCTACCTTTGCATTGGCACAACATTTTTTAACATGGCCATGCGCTTCAAACATAAGCCAGTCATTTTTTCTGCAAACATTTTATCTAATGGGCACGAGAAATTCTATAAGAAAAGTCCATACATCTCTTCCAGCCAAACTCGACATCAACGGCCACAGAAAGCTGCCGGCCGCTCCATGCGTTTCGCCACTCCCCGTGGCTCAAGGACTGTAATATTAAAAAAAGAACAAATAGGAGTGCGAAGTAATTCTATTCTGTCCTTGAACTATGAGCAAAATTTATCATGCATACGTTTAAAGTATAGCTGTAATCGTAAATACCGTTCTTATCTGTTCTATTTTCCCTACAGTCATGGTACAATCCATTAAAGTGCTGGCTAGTGGCTATCGTCAGCTGAAATAAAACAGGTAATTTTGTTTGAAAAAAAAAAACCAACTGATAAAAAAAGCAGGAAAAATGACTTTCGTTCGAATGTTGTAAAATTATCTACTCCATTTTCAAAATTTTCGATATAAATCGATATAAACAAAAAAAAATTACATTTATTTATTTATATAAAAAAATTAAAAATGAGCTATCGGTAATTTCAACTGCGTTAACAAAAGAAACATTAAGCGTTAAATTATAAGCTATTTCGTGTGCAGAAGAACTGAATGTGTGTTAACTTTGTATTAATAAAATTTGTTCTACTCTGGTTGCACTAAATAAATTTTAAGATATTTTAGACTAACGTCTGTCTAAAAAATTAGTAGGTTAAATAAGCAAAAATTTAAAACCTTGCAAAAAATTTAATATTTTCTAACTCTTTTTTAATTTGTCTAAGACAGTGAATTTGGGTTAACATTTGCGAGACCGCAGTTGTAGCTATTATCACACATTGGACGTTATAGCTAATATATTTGAGTTGAAAATATGTAACATGGAATAACGTTAGAATTGCTTATAAACTATTCACGCCTGTCCCACTTTCGTCGGAAACAAGGAAATGGATTTTCGGGAGAACAGTATGGTGTATAATTTACGTAGACGAACGACTCCCGGCCGAATAGAAATTACTACTACTCAAAATCGTTGTACACACTATATATGTTACTTTAAAAAGGATGCAGAACTCCCGAAAAATAAAACTATTGTTATCTGTTCGGAAATTTGTTATGTATTGCACACGAAAACTATTCTTTTCTGACTGGTAATGCTTGGGGAAAGATCCAATAGATGGCGGCACAACATGTCAAGAGTGAGGTGTGAGCCGCTAGCTCTGCTCAATAGATCACATATATTTAAGTTGACTGTTCTTCTATTACTGGCTCGGAACGACACGAATTTGAAATATATTTCTTCAAACTATAAGAAAAAATAATTAAACACTATTATGCAATATTTCTTAATGCTTTTGGAATTAATATACACTGAGGTGACAAAAGTCATGGGATAACAATATGTAAATACAGAGATGGCAGTTGTATCACGTACAAAATGTATAAATGGGCAGTGCATAGGTTGGGCTTTCATTTGTATTCAAGTAATTCATGTTAAAAGGTTTCTGACATGATTATGACCGCACGGCGGAAATTAACAGACTTTGAATGTGGAATGGTAGTTGGAGATCGATGTATGGGACATTACATTTCGGGAATGGTTAGGGAATTCAACATTCCGAGATACACAGTGTCAAGAGTGTGCCGAGAATACCTAATTTCAGGCATAATATCTCACCATGAACAACACAGTCGCCAACCGCCTGCACTTAATAACCGAGACCAACGATGTGTGCGCAGAATTGTCAGTGTTAACAGACAAGCAACACTGCGTGAAATAACCACAGGAATCAATGTGGGACGTACGACGGACGTGTCCATTAGGACAGTGCGGCGAAATTTGTCTTTACTGGGCTATGCCAGTAGAAGACCAACTCTAGTGCCTTACTAACAGCATGACATCTCCTGCAACTCCTCTCCATGGCTAACGACCATATCGGTTGGACCCTAGACGACTGGAAAACCAGGGCTAGGTCAGATGAGTCCCGATTTCAGTTGGTAAGAGCTGATGGTAGGGTTCGAGTGTGTCGCAGACCCCACGAATCTATAGACCCAAGTTGTCAACAAGGAACTGTGCAAGTTGGTGGTGGCTCCATAATGGTCTGGGATGTTTACACATGGAATGGACTTGATCCTCTGGTCCAACTGAACCGATCATTAACTGAAAATGGTTATGTTCAGCTTCTTGGAGGTCACTTGCAGCCATTCATGGACTTCATGTACCCAAACAACGATGTAATTTTTATGGATGACAATGCGCCATGTCACCGGGCCACAACTGTTCGTGATTGGTTTGAAGAACATTCTGGACGATTCCAGCGAATGATTTGGCCACCATGATCGCCTGACATGAATCCCATCCAACATTTATGGGACATAATCNTGGACGATTCCAGCGAATGATTTGGCCACCATGATCGCCTGACATGAATCCCATCCAACATTTATGGGACATAATCGAGAAGTCAGTTGGTGCACAAACTCCTGCACAGGCAACACTTTCGCAATTATGGACGTCTATAGAGGCAGCATAGCTCAATATTTCTGCCGGGGACTTCCAACAACTTGTTGAGTCCATGCCACGTCGAGTNTGGACGATTCCAGCGAATGATTTGGCCACCATGATCGCCTGACATGAATCCCATCCAACATTTATGGGACATAATCAAGAAGTCAGTTGGTGCACAAACTCCTGCACAGGCAACACTTTCGCAATTATGGATGTCTATAGAGGCAGCATAGCTCAATATTTCTGCCGGGGACTTCCAACAACTTGTTGAGTCCATGCCACGTCGAGTTGCTGCACTTCGCCGGGCAAAAGGAGGTCCGACACGATATTAGGAGGTATCCCATGACTTTTGTCGCCTCAGTGTAAAGCATGTGTGGAAAGCATGGAGAAGAGGGTGATAAGACATGAAAAAAGGTTTTGAAAGTTGCGTTTTATTTGGGTAGGGATCGTTTTAATGTGGTAAAATAAAATGTATTAATTAATCTAGGAACTCTTTCTTATCCCCGTATTTTCTGCTTCTCTGATGTGCGTCGGCAGTGCACTCAGAATAGCCAACATAATATTAATTTTCATTCGTTCATGCATCAGCTGATACAGGGTTTCGCAAATGGCACGTTGTTTGTTTCGAATAGTTGAAGTTGCCACTCACTGACTGTCAAATTCTCGTCAACTTATATAAAACAGACCATACCATAAGGTAACTTTTAAATAAACTTTGAGCTTTGTAAATAATCAAAGAGAGAAATTTTACTTAGTTACAATTTTATATTATATTTCATTTATGATTATTCAATTGTCACAATTTTCTTGTTTTTAATGCAGAAAAAAATAAAATCTGGTACAGTGCCGACATAAGCTAAAGCCTGTATGCCACACTAAAATTTTTCATACTATCTCCNCGAATAGTTGAAGTTGCCACTCACTGACTGTCAAATTCTCGTCACCTTATATAAAACAGACCATACCATAAGGTAACTTTTAAATAAACTTTGAGCTTTGTGAATAATCAAAGAGAGAAATTTTATTTAGTTACAATTTTATATTATATTTCATTTATGATTATTCAATTATCACAATTTTCTTGTTTTTAATGCAGAAAAAAAATAAAATCTGGTACAGTGCCGACATAAGCTAAAGCCTGTATGCCACACTAAAAATTTTCATACTATCTCGGAAGGAAGCTTCCACGAGACCTTTTACTGAAGAGGTAAAGAAATTATTAGCAACCCCATTTAGTGATGTGACCACAAGAAGTGGCGAGATGCATCAGTCACATGCAGGATATCGAAAACAAAATGTTTACCCTAGACAATATTCAAAACGACCTTAAAGGCAGTTTTATTGTACATTTGGAAGACATATCTTCAGATAACAGCGACTTGGATGGTATTGAGCCATTTTCAGACATCGATATATAGGTGAGTATCTCAACCTTGATTCACAGTGTTCTTCTGTAGTGCTTCGTTGACGAATGATCGCTAATTATGATGTATTTATATTTTTAGGATTTTAACTATTTGTGTAATTCATAAATATTGTTGTGCCCGCTTCTTAAGTGACACATTTAACATTACTTTTATAATTTGAACTAGAAGGGGGCATGATTCTGACGGCTGGTTGATAATGATGCAAGTTGTGGCTGGCAACAATCAATACCGTCCAAGCATGCGAACAGGCGGAGTAATACAAGTTACCAACTTGGAACAGATGAAGAGTACTTGAGCCTGCATGCAAGATGTTACGGATGGTTCTTTGGAATAATCTATTGAACGATACTATTTNTCTTAAGTGACACATTTAACATTACTTTTATAATTTGAACTAGAAGGGGGCATGATTCTGACGGCTGGTTGATAATGATGCAAGTTGTGGCTGGCAACAATCAATACCGTCCAAGCATGCGAACAGGCGGAGTAATACAAGTTACCAACTTGGAACAGATGAAGAGTACTTGAGCCTGCATGCAAGATGTTATGGATGGTTCTTTGGAATAATCTATTGAACGATACTAGTTGCTGCACAAGTAAAGACGAGTGCATGTCTTATTATTTTACTTCTGTAACTGTGGTTAAGGAACATTCATCACTCATGACTTCAGTATATGTGTTTATGCACAGAGCCTAATGGTTTTGTTTTTATTACAGCTACATCTCAAGATGCAGAGAACAACTGTATCTGGCCACGATGGGTCGTCAACCATCACGACCCACTATTACTAAATAGCTGGTTAAGTATTTCAACAAAACATCTATGGTCCCGTGAGTTTTCCTGCCAGAGAGACACGAGGTTGTTTTACACTGCTACATCTCCCTCTTATCCCTTTGACCTCGTAAGCAGGTGTGTCAGTGTTATGACACCAAAGGTGTAACATACTTTCTGCCGTAAGTGCCAAGCCTTCTTGGACTGTCGTGGCATGGAAGGCTATTCCACTGCATCAGTGTCATCTCTGCTGCTGTCAGAAATTCAATAACACCTTCGATAACACCAAATTCGGGGTCACCTGCACACAACTTTCAGGTAGTTGTTATACACAGAAGTCTGGTTCTCCAGCACCAGACCACTCCCATGAAGCAGGTTACATAGGGGTGTGGTCCTGCATATTCTGTTCTTTTTCCCTCACCATGTGGGTTCCATTCAACATGGTTGCATCAGGCATCTGCTGGTGCGATTCAATGGCTGTCATGGTGGATAGCCACCTTTCATCGATCAAGAATGTAGTTCTGTTAAGCACTTTGATAACCTAAATAGGCATTTCCCATTTGGCAGCAAACCCAGCAATATAGTTTTGTTTACCTATTGGCTGTGGTTGTTGGCATACAAAACGAACTGTGCTGCTCTGAGTTGTTTCAGATGCTGGTTCATTATAGGAAGCCATTTAGCGCACCTCTAGTGCCGACACGAGTGCAGTGCGNGGTGTGGTCCTGCATATTCTGTTCTTTTTCCCTCACCATGTGGGTTCCATTCAACATGGTTGCATCAGGCATCTGCTAGTGCGATTCAATGGCTGTCATGGTGAATAGCCACCTTTCATCTATCAAGAATGTAGTTCTGTTAAGCGCTTTGATAACCTAAATAGGCATTTCCTATTTGGCAGCAAACCCAGCAATATAGTTTTGTTTACCTATTGGCTGTGGTTGTTGGCATACAAAACGAACTGTGCTGCTCTGAGTTGTTTCAGATGCTGGTTCATTATAGAAAGCCATTTAGCGCACCTCTAGTGCCGACACGAGTGCAGTGCATGTATGTGAAAAAGCAGAGCAGTGCAGTGCAACCACATACCCCTCTCCCCATATAAAGGATGGGTGAAGGTGCATAATGGCAGACCTAATGTATATAATTTGTAGGGAAATTTCAAAGCAAGTATTTGAGAGTAAAGAAAGACACACTAAGAGTGTAAATGTTCAGAGACGCCCCTACCAGTATTTCAGGGTTTTTAATTTGTAATTCTCAAATTCACATACTTTTCAACTGAGTTGTTTCACCCTCATTTCATGACATTCAAGTGTAGATTGTAACTGTTTTCATTCAGGGAATATTGATGTATTTATTTTGTTAATTTATCATGCAAGTGCTCATTTAATTTTAATTGTTGCAGGTTACAGGCAAGCAAAACTATAGCTGGACGAGCCGCGTGCCACCAAAGTTCGCGCCATGTGTGATCGCCAAATTCAGTCGCAGTCGAGTGTCTCCATTTTCCCCCAAACAAAAGTGATGTGAAGGACATGGAGGGCATGGAGGATGTGGGAGACAAGGATGATGTAGATGATGTGGATTACAGTTATGATGTGGAGGATGTGAAGGACATGAAGAATATTGAGGATGATGTGGAGGAGTATGCGTAGGACATGAATGCTTATATGATGGCCTAAGTTGTACTTGGCACTGCAGTCCTTTTCGTTATCAACTGATGACTATGTTATGAATTTGGTGACTATAGCTCAGGTGGGTGGAAAATAGTAGCCAACTATGCTTATACAAGGGCTTGCGGTGTACTTGACACTATCATCCTGTTAGTTGTCGAGGTGGTATCTGTGTTATGAATTTGATGACTATAGCTTTGGGGACCGAAAATGGTTGTTGACTATGCTTATAAGAGGCCTTAAAGTTTATTTGACACTACCAACCTGTTCATGAGATTAAATGTTTATGANCTGTTGACTATGCTTATAAGAGGCCTTAAAGTTTATTTGACACTACCAACCTGTTCATGAGATTAAATGTTTATGATATGAATTTGTTGCATATAGCTTCGGTGGGTGGTAAATCGTGGGCAACTATGCTTATAAGTGGACTTAGGGCGTGATTAATCTTACGTCCCTGTTCATCATCGGGGGCGATGACTATGTTATGAATTTTGAGACTATATCTTAAATGGTTCGGAAATTACAACCAATTATGCTTATAAGAGGGTATAGGGCCTTCTTGAAACTGCAGTTATTTTCATCATAGAGGATGATAACTATGTTATGAATTTGGTGGATTATCTTAAATTGCTCGGAAATTACATTCAACTATTATTATAAGTGTAATTAGAGCATTTTTGCCCTTGTGACCCTTTTCGTTGTCGGGGTTGATNAATTACATTCAACTATTATTATAAGTGTAATTAGAGCATTTTTGCCCTTGTGACCCTTTTCGTTGTCGGGGTTGATGCCTATGTTATGGATTTGGTAATTATATATTAAATGGTTCGAAAATTATAGCCAACTATGCTTATAAGTGCGCTTANAATTGCATTCAACTATTCTTATAAGTGTAATTAGAGCATTTTTGCCCTTGTGACCCTTTTCGTTGTCGGGGTTGATACCTATGTTATGGATTTGGTAATTATATATTAAATGGTTCGAAAATTATAGCCAACTATGCTTATAAGTGCGCTTANGCCTATGTTATGGATTTGGTAATTATATATTAAATGGTTCGAAAATTATAGCCAACTATGCTTATAAGTGCGCTTAGGGGCATCTTGACCCTGTGGTCCTTTTCGTTGTCGGGAGTGATACATATGTTATTAGTTTGGAGGTTGTATCTTAAATGGTTCTGAAATTACAGCCAACTATGCTTATAAGTAGGCTTAGGGCATACTTGAACCAGCTGTTCTTTTCGTTTTCGGGGGTGATGCCTGTGTTTTTAATTTGGCAGCTTTTTCTTAAATGGTTTGGAAATAACACCCATCTATGNCGTTTTCGGGGGTGATGCCTGTGTTTTTAATTTGGCAGCTTTTTCTTAAATGGTTTGGAAATAACACCCATCTATGCTTTTAAGTGAGCTTAGGACATACTTGATGCATGAGCGCAGTGCGATTATTGGCTAGCGTGTGTGGGCAGGTTTTGCTCCGTGTCGCGCAGGTGGAATGACAGAGCATGAGACTCGTCTCCGACAGGACGCCATGTGAAAGGAGACCAGAAGGAATGTGAGCAAACCGAGGAGGAATGACACAGCATGAAACTCGTCCCTGTCAGGATTCCAGGTGAAAGGATACCATAAGGAATATGAGAAAACCAAGGTAGAATGACCGAGCATGAGATTCGTCCCTGCCAGGATGCTAGGTGAATGGAAACCAGAAGAAATATGAGAAAATCCATGGTGGAAAGACAGAGCGTCAGACTCATCCCTGCTAGGACTCCAGGTGNCGTTTTCGGGGGTGATGCCTGTGTTTTTAATTTGGCAGCTTTTTCTTAAATGGTTTGGAAATAACACCCATCTATGTTTTTAAGTGAGCTTAGGACATACTTGATGCATGAGCGCAGTGCGATTATTGGCTAGCGTGTGTGGGCAGGTTTTGCTCTGTGTCGCGCAGGTGGAATGACAGAGCATGAGACTCGTCTCCGACAGGACGCCATGTGAAAGGAGACCAGAAGGAATGTGAGCAAACCGAGGAGGAATGATACAGCATGAAACTCGTCCCTGCCAGGATTCCAGGTGAAAGGATACCATAAGGAATATGAGAAAACCAAGGTAGAATGACCGAGCATGAGATTCGTCCCTGCCAGGATGCTAGGTGAATAAAAACCAGAAGAAATATGAGAAAATCCATGGTGGAAAGACAGAGCGTCAGACTCATCCCTGCTAGGACTCCAGGTGANAAACCAGAAGAAATATGAGAAAATCCATGGTGGAAAGACAGAGCGTCAGACTCATCCCTGCTAGGACTCCAGGTGAAAGGAGACAAGTAGTAATATGAGAAAATCATGTTGAAATGACAGAGCATGATGAGAGTAGTTGCATGATGGGGCAATGAACTCGAACATTGTTCAGGCAAGATGGATAGTGCATAAATGTCAGGGTAACCCCTCCACCCCTCACTCCTTCCTCATTCCCAAAAAGGAGTCACTTGGCCACATTGTGGAGCCATGCTATTTTCTGACTGAGTGACTCATATAAATTTTGACAAAGAAAATTGAAGTGGAAATTTTTTCTGGTATAGAGGGAAAATCGGGAAATTATGGGCGTTTTTGAGGGAAAGAGCAGACTTCCGAGGGGAAAAAGGGAAATTGCAGATGTTGACAAGGAATGACAGAGCAGGAGGTTGCTGCGTATCGTCATCCAAGATCGCTGCCGTGGCTCTGCGGTGCAGCGCCAGGATGTCAGGTTCACATTTTCCTACTACTTTTGTTATACGTTAATGCCATTACTAGAGTGTTGTACATCACACTCCATCATTCCGGTATAATTTCTATATTATTTGTTGCAATTTATTTATTGCAAGTTTGTTATAAGAGGTCGGTAGATAGATCTTTCCATCGCGTTGAAAGCAGGCACGCCAGAAACTGGGCAAGTTGCTCAGAGAAGTAGGGACAGGGAATTTTTTGTATCTTGAGCGCAAAATTAATGCCATACAAACCAGCCCAGCATTCGCTAGGGGTGATAACAGAAACCCTCAGGATGGCCAAACCGGAAATAAAAACAGAGTACTCCTGAAAGTGAGTCTGGTTTTTTCACCACTGCAACACGTCACTCGGTGCGAGTACGGTACCATGGATGTGTAGAGCACCTATAAAAATTCCATATTTCTTCAAACTTCATAAAAATAGGAATACATAGATCGTCGGAAGTTCCCCTGGCTTCTTGCATTTTCTTTTAAAATATTTGGAAATAACTATTTTTAACATTAAGTAAAGCAGAATGCCAGATGTTATGAACTGATTAGTCTTCGTCCTCAAATTATTGATAATTCGTGAATTATTGATCATAATTGCATAAGTTCGGGATTTGATAAATNATTAGTCTTCGTCCTCAAATTATTGATAATTCGTGAATTATTGATCATAATTGCATAAGTTCGGGATTTGATAAATCTAATAATTTTGTAAACACGAACTAGAATTATAGACAACTTTGAACTCTCAGAGTATGCTAAAGAGCAGGAAATGCTGAATATTATTTATGTTCACTCTGTTGTATCTATGTAATGAGACCTTGATTGCTTTAACTGTCCATGCTTTCTTTCAGTGTGCAAAGTCACTCCTAATAACATTTCGAATTGTCTAGTGGATAGTCTACATACATATAGGTTATATACTGAAGCATGCATACATACATGCCCAGCATACGTCCATATTTAATTCGGCAGTCTGTACAAATTGCATGTCTCTTCCAGTATATTCGGACTGAACACAGCCTAATCACTGTCATTTTTATTAAAAGTGGCTGTGCCGCAGCCTGCATAAGTTAGACCCACTCTGATACTATTGGCATTCAAACATCATAAATTATATGAATATTAATACACTTAC
Organism: Clitarchus hookeri; assembly: GCA_002778355.1. Taxonomy (NCBI): domain Eukaryota; kingdom Metazoa; phylum Arthropoda; class Insecta; order Phasmatodea; family Phasmatidae; genus Clitarchus; species Clitarchus hookeri. The sequence goes on along the minus strand of NQII01000073.1, from coordinate 1,368,510 downwards.
TGCAGTAATTCAAACTAGGCATTCATGCACCAGTTCTACATTTGAAAGAAAAATCGATCACTTTTTTTTTGCGAATGGTGTGGCCCTTTTTTTTTTCGATTCGAATAGTCTGTAATTTTAGTACGTAGGCTACTACTGTAAGAAGGCATTAATTGTGAGGAAGAAGACATCCTCAATTCACATAAAGATGTTTTGTTTATGGTGCATATGTACAAGAGAAACTATTCTAATGTTAGGTAAAGTACCTTTCCATCTTCTAGCTTACCATTACGTAACCAGGAGATGTAAACCTCAATGTTGCGCGAGTCCTTTTACTAAATATATGCTTCCAAAACAGAAGAAAAAAAATGCTAATAAGATAGTATGCATGGATATGTGTTTGTATATTTTGAATAACAAATACAAATAACTAAGTTCATTCAAATTAAGTGGGCAATGTACATTTACATAAAAAAAATAGTGTAGTACTTAATTGTACTGCAAGACCATGTAAATGTTCCAGGTATAGCAAAACAGAACGCCGAGNAAAAAAAATAGTGTAGTACTTAATTGTACTGCAAGACCATGTAAATGTTCCAGGTATAGCAAAACAGAACGCCGAGACTGGTCATTGTACGCAGAACACAGTGTGTCAGTCTGGCTCACCCACCAACCAAGCCGCAGAAACTGCAACCCAGCAGGGAAACATTCACTCCCAGACAGTAATCCGTTCGGGAGAAGAGATAACGAGCCACCTGATGAGTGCTATCTCTATTCCTTCCACCTTTCAACCCTGCTGGCCACTCGTCTGGAAGAAGTTTCGCCACTACCTACCATAATTTCCAGCAGCACTGCATTGATGGGAAGAAAGTCTTGAAATCTTAACAGAATTGTCTTTAAAACGACCAATTTTATGCTTTTAATGAGTGTTTGTTTAGTATTTTCGCACACAGCATTGATGTGTGGCAGCAATAAAAATGTTAGTTATGGTTTTATCTTTGTTATGCCGTAGTTATTACCGTGGTCTTCTGTGTATGTGTGGAGTAGGAAGCAATTTCCTAGGAGTATGCATTCATCACCAGTGAAAATTTGATGCTTTTTTATAATTATTAGTTTGGATTTCTCGGATGTTGTAAATGTGTTTTCTAGCCATACAATGCTAGCATAGTGATTTGAAAGTGTCATTTTTTTTTTATCTGTATCCAAGTTTTGTATAATGTATAGTGGATAATTTCTGCGAAGTCTGCACATTGGTCTTGTGCTGGGGTGCAAATAAATATTATTTAATAACAGCATTATTTTACTTATGTAAACCAAATTTCATCAGAACAAAGCAGGTTGTATGTTCACATGATCAAAATCTCGTACACATATTTTCAACAGGTCTCACATTATTAAGTCACAGATTAATAAAATTAATTATTCATAATCTGTATTAATTTTTTAAAAAAATTGAACAAAATCAGGTNTATTAAGTCACAGATTAATAAAATTAATTATTCATAATCTGTATTAATTTTTTAAAAAAATTGAACAAAATCAGGTCTACACAACAAAACTAGCTTTACAAATTAGTGTACGAAATTGCATCGAGATCGGCCAACAAAACTGTATCTAGTGATCCACCTTAACGAGGTCGCGCTTGCTNTATTAAGTCACAGATTAATAAAATTAATTATTCATAATCTGTATTAATTTTTTAAAAAAATTGAACAAAATCAGGTTTACACAACAAAACTAGCTTTACAAAGNTTTTAAAAAAATTGAACAAAATCAGGTTTACACAACAAAACTAGCTTTACAAAGTAGTGTACGAAATTGCATCGAGATCGGCCAACAAAACTGTATCTAGTGATCCACCTTAACGAGGTCGCGCTTGCTGACTGACATCGGCAGCTAGATATGCAACATAACAAACACACACTCCCGAACTGGTGTATTGTGGCTCCTCAGCATGCTGCTCCAATGCACTGACGCAAATACTTCAATTTACATAAAACACACTCTGACTTATGTGATGTAGAGAAATGTGGCAGGGAATTGACGGTTATAAGGGGCCATCACCCTGAAATACATCGGTTCCAAGAAAATACATATTGTATTATGGAAGTCCAGATGAGATGGTACATCAAATGAAGCGGGCGTGAGGCACAAGGCCCCGCACTGGCCTAAGCTGCTGTAACAAAGGCATCGACGGATGCGGACAAAATATTAAGTTGTAAATAATGCCGGAGGGGCTGTGAGTCTGCTCTGGAAGGAAGGTGTACTCGGGGATGCACGAAGTAGTCAAATAAAAATGTTCCGGTGCGATTCAAGTTTATTGCAGTGGATGTGATCGAAGTACAAATGNATATATTGCAGTTAAGTGATCGGCATACAAAATTGATTCACCCCAGAACCACGTGATGTAACCTGCCCTGATGCCTGCTATTCTCATACTCAGGTGGGGGTGGTGTGGTGGAGATAATGGTGGGTGTCCACCGTCTGCCAAAAAAGAATATCCCTCGACAAAAAATGGAATGAATGAAATGTAACACATAGCCCTTGAAAATATATAGCAAATTGCATGGTGTGAATTACAGTTTACATTAACGTACAAAAAGTGATAAAAATTATGTAGCAATAATTTTTATATAGTTTTCAAATATTTTTATAGGGAGTATTTTTCACTACCTGAAAATAAAATACACACATAGAACAATACTAACAAAGTGATAACATATTAATTCAAATGTCTTTTTAATTAATATTAAAATATGTTGATTTTCCACAATAATTTTGGCGTGGTTCGGTTAGAGTTTAAGTGTTCCACTGCCGGAGTCAAAACACTTGTTTCTAATTAAATATGAATGGCACTTGTTAAGTATTGTGGTATCTGTGAAACATGTCTTACCAGATTCATCCACGTAGCAAAAGTCAGTTGGCCCACTTGTGCAAATCTGCTTGTAAACGAGTGGCCTACATATGGTTTCCATAATCTGTTAATAATCAGTCAACCACTGTAATACACCTGCAGATGCTTGTGGATCACACGATGCCTCTTGACTGGTGTTCACAGTCGGCCACATCTGAGCCAATGTTCAGATAACGTCCATGTAACAAAATACAATCTGTCCACAAGCAGTTGTAGCAGTGGCTAACTGGCTTTCTGCTTCTGGCCTGCTGTAGGTAAACCACATGTTGTCAGCGAACTATTTGCAAACCACTTGTGACCCAGCTATTGGCCACTTGTGGCTCACATAGAAGCAGCTTGCCTTGCATTTTGAAAACAAAAAAAAAATAATTATATTTTACCCAAATAAAATCTATTCATTTACCATACATATTGTTATCTGCAACATTATGTCACGATTGGAAACTTTACTTAGAAGAACCTGGAATCGAACTCACACACCTTTCATTCACAGTCTAGAATGCTAGCAAACTACTCTGCCATGTATTTATGTAAAACCTTTTAAGTTAATCTGAATACTTTCTACACATACATAATTTTCACGTTTCCAGTCTAAAAACTATTTTTTTTCCTATTACTAGTAATTTCGCATGAAATAAAAAAATCAAGCGAATTCACATATGCTATTTGCTACTACACAACATATAGTCGGCATGCCATAAATGGCACATAAGCTTGCTGATAATGTTTCTTCAGTACTAAGGAACAGTTGGCATACTACAAAAGGCTGAAAGTATGCTGCTATTATGTCCCCAGCAGTAAACAACAGTTGGCATGCCGTAAATGGCCTATAAACACGCTGCTAATATTTTACCAGCAGTAGGTAACAGTTGGCATTTCGTTTATCATCTGTTTGTGGGGCGTCTATTGAAATCTAACAATCATTGTGAGAGCATTGGACCATATTACAATTATTTAAACAATAGGCACACGTCACTTTTGTTTATATGACCTGGTTGTCAACCGTAGAAGAAATCCTGACAGTCATAAATACAAACGTTAGCTACCACTGCAACAGTTGGCCAACTGTTAACTGCTTGTTGTTTGCTATGTGTCATAAACTCTTAATGAGTGGTTACAAAAATAGTAGAAAATCTGTACAGTATTAATTCAGTATGAGTTGTAATATTTGTAGTTCAAATTTCTGTACTTTTTTATTGTTACTACTTGGTAGATACAATCATAATGCCATTGCAGGGGGTGTAATAATTAATGTTGAATTTATGAAAACAAAAAAATTAATAACTCATAAAAATCGGCACTTAGCAAGTTTTATTAGTTATAAAAGTCACAGTTTTACATACCATTACATGGTAAATGGTAATATAGCGAGGTGTGTTATCCATAATTGGTGAGTAATGGGGCAACCACTTCGGAGAACTGAGGATAGACAGCTACAACATACTCAGCACCACGACGGTCATGTATGAACCGAGAGTACACTCTCCACTTACTTTTCACGACATTTGGTATCATGGGTGTTAAAATGATCACATTCAGTATTCATTTGCTTGTTTATACACTTTTGCAAGAATGTAAATTATTTGCTCAACTGAGTTTCCAGTTCAGTCGTAGCTTATGCAGTATTCAGTGTTATTCTGCATCTACCTCAACACCCGTGAAAGAAATGCTCACTCTTAAATGTCCACAACATGCTCCATCATTTGCAATCGTTTATTTTCTCTGCACATGGGTTAATGGTTCACAATTTTCAGTTGTTGGTAAGTACACAAGGGCGCCCATGGTTAGTGACTGGCGATGACTTGATAAGAGGAGGGAAAGATGGAAGACAAAATCACTAAACAATAACATCTCTCATATGTGAAACAACAGTTTTCTTTTCGACACAAATTATAATTGGTTTATCATTACACTAAAAAAAATTACAGATGTTGAAAATAGAGAAAAACGAGGGCGAAACTAAAGTTGAATTGTTGAAGAACTATGCAAAATACTATATATATATATATATATATATATATATATATAAGGCATGCAGTCACATCTAGATATTAATTGCCATTCCCATCAGCTACAGCTGATGTATAACATGTTGCAACCTATAACAAAATACAGTGTAAGTTGCAAAGATCTTTTGTGGCAACATAACATTTTGAAGAATATTCTTACTACTTTAGCGATAGGATCACACATGGTTTAGTTGCTTGCAGAATAATAACTGGCATCCAATACTAGTGCAGCAGACTCTAATAATTGGTCTGCTCAAATGGGTGAAGCAGGCTTCACCACTGTCACTGCATTGTAGCAGTTATAGGCATAGGTGTAAATAAAAGTTATTTTGTGCTGCATATTAAAAAAGCAGTGTACAAAATTTGAGGAACATTTCCTAACGAAAAATCTGGCACTGGATGTGAGTTCAATAGAGGTTTCACGCATGTCACACTTTCCTCCTGGACAGCTCAGCTATAATGTACGACACACTGCCGACCGCCAGCAGCAGCACCATGGTGTACAGCTTGGCCGACAGTGCCAAGTACGAGCTGACGCCAGATGCCAGCAGGTGGCTCAGCGAGTGCCACAGAGCCACATGGCTGTAGGCCACCACCTCGTAGCCCGGCACCAGCTCTCCACATATCACTGCAACAGTCCACAACATGTCACTAATGCGATATTCGTATTAAATTATCCTAAAACGCGGTACTGATGGATATAAATGCTCCCTGAATACTTAAATGACACAGGGCTACATACCCTGCCACATCTCTGCCATGTAACTCGCATCTATCTCGTATTAAGTGGGAATAAATAGCATCCCTACGTTTTGCAGTATAGATGACCAGCATGCTAGACTCCAAAGTTAAGTACATACTCGAAAACTAGTTATTTGTTAACTGTCTATCGTTCCTGCCCATTTGACACCCATTTTGCAAATATGCTTACTTAAAGTGGGATGGTACTGATTAGCAGGGTGAGTTAAATAACATGACTATGTTCAATAAATATTAAGGTCAGATATGGTAATACAGTAGGGTGCAGTTTTACATCGGAAGCCACTCGTCTACCTTAAGTATGCAGAGAAAGCTATGTATTAGAGAAGCAAGGCTGACCTTGCAGATGGATGCTGAGAACGCCAGTGGTGGTGCCACCCAGCGCAGCCAACACGTACACGACGAAGCCATCCGACTGCTGTGGTCGCCACGCGAGCAGCGTGATGAGAGCGGCGATGTTGGTGAGGGCAGAGGCTGTGGTCACCACTAAGCTGCTTACATGGGGGGCCAGACTGGCTGTGATGAGTGCTGCCACAGAACTGGTGGCACCCAGGCACATCAGAGCGTTCACCACATAGTCCAGACCCAGCTCGCATGAGACATAGTTCTGCAAACAGCAGTCCACCCTAAATGTGTTGCTATCAATGCACTGGCTCAACATGCACACACTTCAAGGGTTTGGCCAGGGGGGACATGAAGGTGTAACCCCTTTTCCCCCTTCTTTGTACCTTCTCCTTGCCTTAAGGCTGTCATCAATTTTGGTATTAAAGTTGCTATAATGCATTTGTGATAAAAATATGTATGTATGTGTCAAACTATAATGCATTTTATTATGTTGTGAATTTTTTTCTCTTTGCATGTGTCCTAATTAACACATCTCTCAGCAATGCTAACACTGGTGTAAGCACTAATATTTCCTTCCAGTCAGTATAACACCTTCCTTGAAAAATTTCTGGATATGCCGCAGGCACACAGCATACATTGCTGTTATAAAAAATAAATCCCTTTTGTAACTCATAACACACTAGTTTTTGTGTGGGAAGTATAATGAAACATGCTCTCTTCACGTGTCCAATCAAATGTGGCCAAATTCTGTACTTTTCCAGGAAGAGTGTGCAGTGCATGTTGACGAATGTACCTGTATGTACTCCTCAATGAAGTAAGCCCTGTGCACACCGAGGAACAGAAGGAGAGGCACCAGCAGCAGTAGCCTCTTGCACTCTCGCAGGCCCGTGATGCTCATGACGAACAAGCCAGCAGACACGTCCCCTCCATCCTCGACCGCCCTGGACGTCTTGTCGTTCCTGTGCAGTGGTTGGCAACATTGTGGAGGACTGCACTGCCACCATGGCACTGGGAACTTATTCAGTGAATAATAACGAGTCCCACTGATAAGGATATTATTAGCTATTATTGGTTTTAGCAGTTTAAAATTGCATTCGGGTAAAAAAGACTAAAAATATGTTAAAATCGTAGTATTTTAAAAGTAATAAATCATAATTTCCACCCATTGTTTAATGTTTATTCATACTGTGTACAATAGTGCAAGTTGCATTTCATGCATGTGCCTTTGCCAATATTTATGATATATGATGGTATGTAAGCTTGTCAAATGATATTAATTTGTGTGGAACTCCCTCAGACAACTTTTCTGTTATAGCTTCACCATTCAGAATCAAATTCGATCTCTATGCAAGGGTAAGAAAATTGTTCTGTAGCGTCTGTTTCGTAAGCGACAGTGCAACCCTATTACTAAGTTGTATTCAGATGACTGAAAAACACCTCTGGGAGGCGAATTATAACCCTGTTACCTGCCATGTAAGTTGGAAGTGTCTATAAACAGGAATGCCTGTCGTTCGTGCGATGAGTATTGAAAGTATGTGTACTCAAAGAGGAATTGCATTTTTCATGACACTCCGCAAATGAAGTTTGTAAAACTTAAGATATACACATTTCATAAAAGAATTTGATGTTATAAATCTAAAATATTACTACTGTTATTAATCCATGCTTTAAATTTTCCTTCTATAACAATAAGCGTTTATGTTATACCATCTGTATGATAAACTGCCAGAGGATATTCCCGACAATGCCACAGAGTGGAAGCATGCACTTGCCGGTGAAGGGAGCTGAGGCCGATGGCCGCCATGAGGAAGGCGACGAGCACGAGGCTCGTGTAGACACCATTGAGGATGAGGGTCTGCACGGCTGTGCTCTCGTACATGGCAAGAGAGATGTTCTCACTGCAGGGGAACCACGTCATCCGAGTCGGTGGTATCGCTGTAACAGCACCCTCTTACTGACGCCCGTCTCACTGCACCGCTAATTCTGACATCGAATTCATACATTTATTCTAACTGGTCTAGTTTTTGCCATTTAGGGACAATTTTGTACCACGTGTGTTCACATTACAGGGAGAATTAACCAACACCTCCCAAACATTGAGGTAAACTTTATACTTCACAGATTTATTAATAAAGAACATTGTAGTTTGCTGAAAATCTTGATGATGTTGACTATAAAGAAATTAAGTAGGTGGTACAAAACTGTCGTGGCTTTTATAGAGATACATTACATATGCATGACAATGTTAACAATTCGGAACATTTGCCTCATAGTTTCCTATCCGACACTACACGTCAGGGAAATGCCCGAGATGTGGAGTTCCTGTAGATGGTATGATGATCACTCATGTAGTGAAATGATTTTCTCAAGATACTCCAATTTTCCAAAAACTTTATTATTTTTCAAACTAAATTTGAGAGTGTGAACTGGCCTTAACAGGCTGTGGGCATTTTCTATCGCAGCTACCACATTCGTGTTACACCATGGCAAACAAAAATACTTTATGAAACAGTCATTGGTGAATAACACAAATATAGTTTATTCTTTCGGAACATTTTTAATCTTAGCATTTCGCATTTACTATGCCTTCAGAGTGCAGAATTATATGAACGAAAATGGCCGTTTTTATTAGAATATTGCAGAAACTTTTAAGATAGTTGAGCGTCTGAATAATGTGTAATGGAACGAAGATGTAAACAACACAAAACCTGTCTGTCGCTGTCATCAAATTATGTATGGTTACTATCTTTTTTTAAACTTCATCTTTGTGATACTGTAGCTTAATTGGGATATAAAAGATGTATTATAAACGTGTATGTCACAGTTAGCTTTGCACATTTTCCAGACACAGTGTGTTCCATCTACAGTATTTGTAACACATTCGTGCCTCAGGTCCAATTTCAAAGATATGTACCACATTTAAAATTCTCTTTAGATCACAGGTCTTAATATGTTTTCACCTTCTTTTTTTCGTAATTAGCCTTCAGCCGAAGTTTGTCTGTCTTATTTAGATATTTCCTGTATACATATACACGTTATTGGAAATGCATTTATGAACATCCCGTAGGAATACACGTATCTGGCTCAAAATTGGTACACATTAAGAAGAAAGTGGTGTGTGGGATTGATCAAAACATAATGTTCGTGGGATATCCAGAACCTTAAATGCAACACATACAGCAGACATCTTAATAAGGAGGATAACCACTCCTATCAGCCACACATGCAGCAATTCTGGCATGTAACTTGTAAAAATGCTGAATGTCTCTCTGGGTATGGTATCCCATGCTCGCGGTACTTTCTGACATCTGGGCAATGGTCGTTGCTGGGGCTGGGCTGGATGTCAGGTGCCATGCCATCATGTTCCACGCATATCTAATGAGGCTGAGTTTGCGTCGAGATAGGGTCGGAGGACAGTACGGGCATCATGTATGTACGATGCACTCGCCATTCTCCCCAGAACGAATGCCAGAGGCGACCGGGATGTGTTGATTATGGTCCCCCATACCACAATTCCAGGTGTGGGTCCAGTATGGCGAATGCGAATTCACAATGTATTGCTCCGCTCAACTACATATCTACGAACGCAAACCCAGCCATCACTTTTTCCAAGGTAGAAACGACTCTCATCACTCAACACCGCTGTTCTCCATTCGTCTCTCCAAAACACTCTCTCCCAACATCACCGGAGACAATCGCGATGATGAGCAGGTGTCAGAGGTAAATGTGCCATTGGAACACAAGAACGCAAATCTACCTCCAACAATAGATTGTTATTCGTGCAGGATGGGGAGATAGATCCTTCTGTCCAGGCGCTCATAACTGTAGCTAGGTGGCACTGGTGGGGCTAGGTGGCTGTGTGAACCCTCTGCCACCATCTATTCCACCACCGATGGACCACAGACACATCATGCCTCAAGTAACTGGCAATTCTTCGGAATGTCCAGCCACCCACTGGGGCCGCAGTGGTGTAGTGTACTGACTACTCGCCTCCCACTTAGGCGACCGGATTCGATTCCTGGCAGGGAATTTTCGCATTTGGGAATCGTGCCGGACGATGCCGCTGGTCAGCGGTTTTTATCAGCGACGTCCTGTTTCCCTCCTTTTACACTTCGGCGCTACTAAAAATTCACCCCACTTCACCCTCATCGGCTCGCAATATCTCGATGTTAAGAGCCGTCCAATTCTCTCCACTTTCTCCAGTCGGAGTCCCACGATACCGCCACGCTCAAAGTCACTTAACTGTTCAGTTGGTGCTCACCATCATCTCTCAGGCATTGCAGACATACACTGTGATCTACCCGCAATGGAATCGCATAGCCAACTGCACTCATCGTGTTGTCAAACGACATGCGAAAAGACAGTTATTTTTTTGTCTAATGGCTGCAGACCAATGCAGGCAAGCGGCGCACTTATAGCTACGATCAGAGCGCCCTCTACGCACGAACAATTTGTGTTATAAAACCCGTTTGGGTTGGACGATGTTTACTAGGTGTTCATCAATGCATTTCCATTAGTATATATTATTTACTTTATACTCATGTGTGTGTAATATATGTAAAGGGTACCAGAGCGCATTAGTGATTCAACACAATTTCTTCATTTTCTTTTACTGCTCCTTTTAGGTGCTTAAGTTTTTATGTCAGTGATTGTAAGATTTTGTAAGATATACATGTGTGTGTATCATATATCTGCATATATAAATGCACACTTCCAAAAAAAAAAAAATACGTGTAGACTTCAATTAACGCGTTTGATTTTAAATTACGGAAGGTAGTCTCGTGATAGCAGGAGAGAGTAACGACTGACCAATGGTGGTGATGAGGCTGTCCCAGAAGTCGGCGAGGTTGAAGACGGCATAGAAGGCGGAAAAGCAGGCGACGAGGGAGACGTGTAGCGTGCGGTGCGTGTAGCTGGCATACAGGTGTGCCAACTGGCAGAGGTACACCCCGCGCGAGCACAACAGCAGCGAGGAACACAGGCCGCTCAGAGCGGCCGCCGGCAGCAGAATGTAGTACGTTGGCAGGTACTGCGCCGCCGAGTACGGCGCGTACAGCAGAATCGACGCCGCGAACGTCCACTTGCAGCCCAGCCACCTGCGACAAGCAGAACCTCCCCTCAGCTCTGGCTGGCTGTAATTCATTTCGTATAGGCTGTTAGGCCCTTCTGAAATCAACTTTTCAAAAATAGCACTGCGATTATCTGCATATACACTGAAGGGCAAAAAAAATTGGTATTGGCGTGCGTATGCAAATAACAGAGGTATGGAACCAATCAGAGTAACGCGATGCGGTTGGCTGCTAGATCGGTTACTGCTGCTACAGTGGCAGGTTATCAAGATTTAAGTGAGTTTGAACGTGGTGTTGTAGTCGGTGCACGAGAGATGGGACATATAGCATCTCCGAGGTNTGGCTCTTCATTGTATATTAACGGCCAAATGGACTGGCATGCACCCAGAAAATTTGGTGGTGACGAAAAAAAAAAGAAGTCCTATGTCTTAATTTAAAGTGTTAGGTAAATAATGTGCGAATACTGGAATTGTTTATTTTGCTTTCTGCTTTTTTAATTTAAAAAATGTAAAAATCCGCAAATTTGTAAAATATTTACTTCTTTTGTGTTAATTCTAAAGTTTCAATTTACTAACGCCCGGATAAAATGATCAGGCCCATTACAACATTAAGTTTTTTTACATATGGTGGAAGAACACACAGTGTTCACTGTAAAGTGAGCACTTTTGACGCCCTGGTTACTTTTTCCTTTCAGTCATTTATTATCCCTTAACCGCCTTTTTAAATACAAATTGCCATGTAATTAATTAACACAGTGTGTATATTCCACCGAACTCAGAAGTGAACGTCTAAGGCTACAATAAAATATATTTTGTGAATATTATTCCAAATGAGAGGGCTTTCAAAAGTGCTCACTTTACCGTGAATAGCCTATAGTAATGTGATGTGATGTGAAGAGATTTGGGCAGCTCTTACAGCGAGGTCTTGAGCGCCGATGAGGGTGGAGTGAGGTGAGTATGGAGCAGCACCGGAATTGAAGGGCGGGGGAAACGGGAGATCCCCGAGAAAACCCTCCGACAAGCGGCATCGTCCGGCACGATTCCCTCTTGCGAAGATCTGGGAGTAACCTTGCCGGGGATTGAGCCCGGTTCGCCTTGGTGGGAGGCGAGCGCGCTAACCGCTCAGCCACCGCGGCCCCGATGGCCTGCAGTAGGCGGCGTTGCTAAGCTGAAGGCCGGGTCGGTCTACACGCGACGGAGACAGTGTGGTGTCGCACAGCGGGTCGTCATCGCACGTGGCTGTCGCCCATCCGCGATAACCGCTGAAGGCAGACATGATTCACAACACCGACCAAGTTATCTGCGCCTGCCTGCCTGCCTCACCAGCCCGTCCATCGGGCTGCTTGCGACTCTGCGAGCCAGTGTTGCCAATTTAGCTTTTTTCCCGCTAAGGATAGCTTTCCAAAGTTCGCTTTACAGCCATTAATATTTTAATCCCGCCTGGCGAGAAGTCAAGCTTGTTTTCTGCAGTGTGAGAAAAACCACTTACTGCGCTAAATTCAAACAATAAGACATCGAGATGTTTCCCTATCTTATGGGGATGCAGAAATTAATCCCGATGATTCAAAGAAAACAACATTTAAAAAAATTGTATTGTTTTAAATTAAATTTTTATTTATAGTTTTATTCAACGTGTGGTGTTTGGATAGCAAATTGACAATTGAATTTACTGCACATACTTGATTTTAAATAGTTTTATAGAAATCTAGCTTTCTTTGTTGGAAAGTAGCTCATTTTTATGTGTGGCTTGACGGGACTTTTTGAAGACCTATCTCGACGGTTTTCTGCACCAACCGGTCACGCCTATAATCCGAAGAAGAGCCCGACGGCCCCCACTAGTTTCGTCTTTTGCTCCGGCATGCGTATTAGTATAGTCCATTGACGGTTACTTCCAACTTTTCTGAAGCCCTGCTAAAGTCCTACATCTAGAATATTCCTACGCCTTATGCAAACAAGGCTTGACCAAGTCTAGAAAATTACACCAAACGGACAACGCGCCGCATTAACAGAGCACTCCATGTAATAGTATTTTGCGTAGGAGCTATTTATTACTAGGCATCACCAACGCACCCATTTTCTCTCTGTTTTAATTCACATTATTTAAAAATTAAATGTTATAATTTATGCATATAATATAAATCGAGGTTTCAATTTAACCAAAGTGAGGTCCCTTTTTGACACAGGTATAAATTGCTTGTGATGCATAACATAATTATGAAACAACAAAACACGTCACACATGGGGTGATTTTCCAAAAATATTAATTTTAAAAATGTGAAGAAACCGCGAATATACTATAGTAAAACGTACTGCGAGTTTACTTTTACAAGCTGCAAGCATAGTTATAGCCATCTGGAAGATTGCCGTTGGCGAGTCTGTGCCAGCATTTAGATATTTCGCTTGAATCAAGCTTGAAATCACACACGACACGACAAGCTAGCTCGGCAAAGCAAACTCAAGTCAAATGCAAGCTTACGTGTTATCTGGGTGTATGTGACTTTTTAACAGAAGTGTCTGTCGTGGGTTTATCTGCCACTGTATCTGCAAATTCACTTATAGACTGTTCACGGTAAAGTGAGCACTTTTAAAAGCTCTTTCGTTTAGAATAATAGTCCATAAATATATTTTATTTTAGTATTAAACGTTAATTTCTCAGTTTGGTGGAATATACACACTGTACTCATTACTTACAAAGCAATATTTATTTAAAAAAAAATTGTTTAAAGGTAAGAAATCGTTGAAAGGAAAAAGTAACTAGGGCTTCAAAAGTGCTCACTTTACCGTCAACAGCCTATACCTATACAGTATCTACAGTAGAGACACAGAGTACTTCACTGACCAGCAACGTGGCGCTACGCAGTTCGCCAATCAGCGCCTGGTACTTGCCCAGCGGCAGCCCAGCCATTATGAAATATTTCGCCGCACGCGGTAGCGAATCAGACACAAGGCCTAATTCCAGAGCATCGCGCAGCCAATCGAATAATGGGCACGTCCACATCAACAGAACCTGCACACCATTTCAATTCTGTATTCTTATTCATTCCGTGGCAGTGCCTACTGTAGCTTCTTCAAAGTGATTGAAGAGTGAGAGAAAATATTTGGGCGACTCTTAACAGCGAGGTCTTGAGAGTCGATGAGGATGATTTAGGTGAGTATGGAGCAGCGCCGGAATGAAATGGCGCGGAAAAAGAAATATCCCCGAGAAAACCCGCCGACCAGCGGCATCGTCCGGCACGATTCCCACGTGCAAAAATCCAGGAGTGACCCGGCCGGAGAGTGAACCCGTTTCGCCTTGGTGGAAGGGAGCAGTCTGAACACTAATCCATCGTGGCTCCGGCTGAGGAAGAAAATTAGACAGTGCAACAGGGACTTAGACAAAGCTGCGGTGGAAGGGAAGGGGGCGGCACTTGCAGTCAGCCAGGAGCGAGATTTTTCCTACTTGTGAATGGGCAAGGCTTTAGGCGTCCCTATTAAAACATTTTTCCTTCCCTTATAAATTTAATTTTGGTGCGATCAGAACCTAAGTTACACGTTGCATAAAAGATCGAGAAAAGTCTATAACCCAGAAGCGAAGATGTATGTAAGTATAGGATGTTCATAGCTAACTGAGCGCTTTTTAAATCAACCTACAAAAAATGTCACTGCCCCATCCTGCATACATTTTATTTGGCACACTGACTATCACGCGCACACTATAGTTAGTAACGACGCGACGGAGAGAAAGTAGTTCCAGGTTTTAACTTTGAATTAAAAGTGTTAGATACACATTTGTGAGTACCGAAATTATTTATTTTCCTTGGTGGTTTTTTTTAATGCATATAAGTAAATATTTTAGCATATTCGCTTAGTCTTACGACTGAGCGAATATGTTAAAATATTTACTTTTTCAATAATTTTACAGTTTCACTTGACTGGCGCATGAACAAAGTGAGCAGGCTCAGGGCAATGTTATCTGTACATGCGGTGGAAGAATACACAATGTGCATGCAAGAAGAGGTTAAGCAGGTCTTTCAAAAGTGCCCAGTTTACCGTGAACTGCCTTTATCAGTTTATAACAATTAATTAAGAATTGTATGCAATATATCAACGCATATCGATGAACAAAAACAGTTGGGGAGCCCATTCGCAATAAATTTTGGCGTCCTTTACTAAATGTAGGGAGGGGCAATGCATACGCTGCCCCCTTCTATTTGTTACATCACTGCAGTCGGCAAGCAGCCAGTAGCCGTTGGTATAGACTATTCACGGCAAAGTGAGCACTTTTGAAAGCCCTCTCATTTGGAATAATAGTTGATAAATATATTTTATTGTAGCTTCAGACGTTAACTCTTCCAGGTGCGGTGGAATATACACACTGTGTTTGTTACTTACATGGCAATATTTATACTAAAAAGGTGGTTAAAATATAAAAAATTGCTGAAAGGAAAAAGTAACTAGGGGCTTCAAAGTTCCTCACTTTACCGTGAGCAGCCTATACACACACGGGCCTTACACCCAGCGACCGCGAGCTCGCAGCGGGCCGCTAATCACTCCCGCAAAGACACGACGTGGACATCCAGCCACGTGACTGCTGTCCGCCAGTGGCCGCTGCACAACTGTTGCACGGCACGCTCTTGTTTGCTCATCATTGTACCTCGTCATATAAAGAATAGTTAACAGCCCGCCGGCCCTCAAAGTTAGACTGGAAAACCAACCACACCCGTGTACATATGCCATCAACAAACGTCATACAACCTCGCCTCTCCTCTGATTTCGTCTTCTGCGCAAGTCCCCAACATTGGCCTATCCATAGCCAATAGAACTCTCTAACACACATGGTCAACAGTGATGAACTAATTTTCTTTACGTTATGTAATGGAAGTGCATACACACGTCAAAGCATTTTCTAACCTGAAATCCTATCCACATTGTTTTGTTTTGCCAGAAAAGCTATCCGCCCAGTGTTGGAACAAGGGGAGTGGCTTCTCGGCAAAATGCGTGAGCATTCTAAACCCACATTCCCTCTTCACGAAGAAGTCACTACCAATGACTACCTTAGATATATCTGAGATACAATGTAATCAACAAATAAAACGAAAAATACTGTGGGCCTCACTCTACTTTTTTTATTTGTTATTTTATGTTTTCCTTGGGATTTTAAGCTACAGCGGAGAATATTAATACGTTTTAACACTTCTCTAATGGACGTTCGTTTGCATATCCGGACTAAATAGGTAAAAGAGTTGGTAATTATCGCATTTGTCCGGACCACCTCTTACAATACACACACTGGCGTGCAGGTTCCTAGTTAAGGCGCCCGCCTGCCCGCAACATTTTGCTCCTTTTTTGGCCGAGAAACGCGGGGGCTATAAGGGTTACACTGGCATGCACTACAAGAGCGCCATCGCCACTATGCGCAGGGCTCTGAACTGGCGTGCAGTGTTCTCGTAGTGCTGCGTGTACCTATGGGACTTTCAGCGGCTACCCTATCATTTTATTATTGAAAAGTCTGTAGCAAAGTTCAATACAGGCTCCTATCGTAGTTTGTCTCGGGTCCGGCTAGTATATTTTTAAGATGTACTTGACCCGGTGGTCCTTTCCGTCGTCGGAAATAATGCCTATGTTACGACTTTGTTGACTATAGCCTCGGTGGGTGGGAAATGGTAGCCAACTATGCTTAGACGAGGACTTAGGGCTTACTTGACACTACCACCCTGTTCGTTGGCGGCGATGTCTATGTTATGAATTTGACGACTATAGCTTTGGTGGACGGGAAATGGCTGTCGACTATGCTTATAAGTGGACTTATGGTGTGCTTGACCCTGTGGCCGAGTTCACCGTAGGGAGAGTGATGACTGACTTTGTTACGAATTTAGTGAATATCTTAATCAGTTCGCAAATTGCATCCAACTATGCTTATAAGTGGGTTTAGGGCATACTTGCCCTGTGACCCTTTTCGTTGTTG
>NQII01000073.1:1323947-1346937 GCA_002778355.1 Clitarchus hookeri | reverse complement strand
AGAGAGAGAGAGAGAGAGAGAGAGAGAGAGAGAGAGAGAGAGAGAGAGACCCCGGGGGAGGGGGGGTCGTCACCGGCGCCTCGTGTGTGCAAAACAACTCAGCAGTTGGCAAACTATTAAGAAAATATTTATTCAAATGATTTATCTTAAACAACTCAAATTCCTCATCCATCCAAAAATAGAATAATTGAAATGCATAGGGGAAAATCTGGGATACTTTACCACAGGAATTCTTCCACGCGCCCAGTGAAACAAAGAAAGTTCATAAATTGCATTTTATACATTACGAAATTTCAGAGATACAACTTTCAGAAATATAGCAACATTACAAGTACAAATTCATTTTTTAAAACCCCTTTTCTGTAATACGAAATGAGCCTAAAATTGTACCAAAATAGCGTTATAAATAGTTACCTAAAAACTGTGTCTTAAACCTGTTATATAAAATTTGCTCACACGAACATAACCAAACCTTATTGTGATTGCATAATATACAAAGCCACTTGGCTTCTCTAAAGTATGTATGACACATTCAATACTTCTATACCTAACAAAAAAATGCACTAAACACTGGCAACCATGCCTATAAAATTGTTTGAAATGAAACCCTAATACAAAATATGGAGCGCAAAATGCGTACATTAGCGTTATATAATGCCTCTCGAATCTATTTGACTCAAGTAATTAACACTAGTCACTGCACTGTTGTGTGAATGCCTGTAGAAGCAAAACTCCAAAATACCAGATCCGTTATGGGCTGTCATTCCTTGTAACGCAAATCTTACTTCACTGCAATCGTAAAGTTTTGTTGAGCTTCGAGGAAATGCGGTCAGTAGTTGTGTTTTAGATTAAGGCTCTACAAATGCACTACTTTTCAGAGGACCTTAAACTTCTCAAGCACAATGAATGTACTGCTAGCTTGCAAATCTTGTGTCCGTTTTTAGATCCCCGTGGAGTTATCAGGGTAGGCGGCCGACTGCAAAATTCAGCATTGCGTGTGTTGCTTTCTGCAAAACATCACCTTTCAGTACTTATCATCAACTACGACCATGTCACCTACCTTCATGCTGGTCCTCAATTGACCTGTTCCCTCATCCAGAAACAGTTTAGGATAATAAGTACAAATTGTCTGATTCGGCAGTGGTGATTCGTTGCATTTGGTGTTTTAAGTTTACAGCCAAGCCTCCTGTGCCACTTGTGGGAAATTTGCCTGTGGTTAGGTTTTCAAAAGTCCGGCCATTTCTGAAGATTGGTGTGGACATTGTAGGCCCTTTTTCTTCGAAGCCCACTAAAGCACACAAGGTCCCAGTCAAAATGAGCTACTTCTGTCTTTTGGTGTGCATGTGAAGCAAGGCAATGCATTTGGAGCTTGTGTCATCATTGTGTACATATGCCTTTCTAGCTGCTTTGCATAGGTTTGTGCCTTTGAGAGGAACACCATCTGATATGTTTTCGCACAAACTTCATTGGTGCTAACAGACACCTCAGGGAAGTGCATAAAGCACTCTTCGCAGAGTCAGCCTGGTGGACACTGTAAGAACACATTTCCGACATGAATATTGTGTGGCATTCCTATCCACCAGCTGGCCCTCAGTTTGTAGGTCTGTGGGAGGCAGCAGTAAAGTCTGCCAAACTGCATATGAAGTGCGTTGTTGGAGAGTAAATATTCACTTTTGAGTAACTACTTACACACACTTTTTGCTTAGATCTCTGCAATACTCAAGGCCATCATGCCATCTATCTAATGGTCCTTCAGAGTTTGATGCTCTCACCGCAGGGCATTTTTTGATTGGAACTCCTCTCGTTCGCCTGCCAGAGCAAGATTTGTCACATCTGGTTGAGAATCGTCTGGATCGGTGACAGTTCATAACAAAACTAAAGCAATCCATTTAGAGATTCTGGAGCTGCGAATATCACCACACATTAAATCAAAGACTTAGGTGGGACTTAGCAATCCCCCATTTTGGGAAAGCATGCATTAGTGCTGTTGAAGGATTCAAACTTATCCACTTATGGAAACTTGCCAGAGTTTTCAAAACGCCTGCGCGTGATGATGATTTAGTAAGAGTTGCGACTCTAAAAACCCCTAATGGTGAACTTGTGAGGCCAGTGACCAAGATTTGCCCTCTGCCTATAAACTAACAGTTCACGTGGTTTAGAATAGGTGGTGGTACAATATGAAGCATAGTGTATCATATCTTATTTACAGACTGGTGTACATTCAAATGTGTCTCGTTTTTTATAATGGTTGCTTTTGTGGCTACTTGGAAAAGCAAGTGTATTTCGCTAAAACATTTTGTTTCCTTCGGGTAAAACATGTGAATCCATGTCATAATCGTTGAACAAATATACTAGTATAAACTTAGCTGATAAAATATTACATTAAAACGATATAAAACACAGTTTCCATATAAAAAATTTACTTTATAATACATAATGATAAAGCATTAATTTACTGAAAATCATTTATACTTGGGATTTAATATATTCTGCACTCAGAATGCTAATTTGAAATGATAATACTCATCAAAAATTAAATTTTAATCAGAAATTTTTTTAATTTAGATTTAAACAATTTGACATAAAATTAACATAATAATTTCAGGTTATGTTGTAAGTAGTGTATAACAACCTATCCGAGGACAGGGAATCTGGTGAGGAACTGCGGGACTAGCTCAGCCAGAGCAACTGGAACTGGGAGACGGGCCCTTGTACCCTGCATGTATGCTCTCATGCTCTGTCATTCCAGTATGACAGTAGCCATATTGGATTTGGTTTTTGTTTCTAGTGTCGTCTGCTCGAGTGCACCACTGATGTCGACTTATTCGCTACATCCACCATCTTGTGTATTTCCACTTGTCATTTGTGCCATCTTGGATTTACTCTTCGTTTCTAGTGTCTTCTGCTAGATTGTGTCACTTTTGTCGAATTATTTGCTTCACCTGCCATTTTGTGTATTTCTGCTTGCCATTTATTTATTCAGTAGCCTTCTTTATTTCCAATGCCCCATGCCAGGTGGTGCTAGTCGCAGCCATATTTGTTTCTGATACCGATTGCTAAAGTGCACCAGTGTACACAGCCATCTTAGTTTCCAATGCCACCTGCTTGATGGCACCAGTGTAGGCAGCCATATTTGTTTCCAATGTCCAGTGCTAGGTAGCACTAGTGTGTGTATTCATTTTTTCACCCTGAATTTAAGGCTGAAGTGTTATTTGTCATATGTGTGACATTCGTCTCGCTATCATCATGTGTAGTTTAATGCAAGTGAAAAAAATATTTTGGAGTCTCGAACTGCCGAACCTTAGGCTGATAGACATGTACCTTTTAGCCGACTCAGCAATCGAGACGGTAGTCTGAATATTGAAATGAGGTATAAGAGAAGGAAGAGTTATCATTTTTGAATACTATGCTTGTAAACATTTATTAAATCAATTTTTTTATTTTATAAAACATAAAAATCGTTTAATTTTAGAAAGTCATATTTAATTACCTATAAAATCGATTGTTCAAAGTGAAAAATGAACTTTTTGTTACTATGAATTAAAACGTTTATTAAATCTATATTTTATTTAAAAACCAGAAATAATCAACAAAATGTGATGGATTTTTTTTAATTATTCGTAAAATCAAGCTGACGATATAACTAAATTAAATATTACAGTTTTAATACTACCCTTTTAAAACCTTATTAAATCGATAGTTTTATTCAAAAAACAAAAAAATCTCGACGATGTTATGGTATGCTTTCTATCGATTTGAAACGATTTTGTATTGCATTGCATGTGACAACCTGTCCCATATTTAATTAGAGTACACCACTGTTCATAAAAACATTCTGTGCACATTTTAAGTATCCCGAGAAATAATCAGATAAGAAAAACATATTCTTAATTATAAACAAATTTCACAAAACATTCATAGCTTTCCGACTTGTATGCTGTTTGGAATAGCTGTTAATTCACATTCTGTGCATGTACGTCATTATTTGAAAATTAAAACTGTGGTAGAGCACCATGTTCAGGCCCTGCCACAATTGTGCAGACGCATCTGTTCGAGCAATAAGACTGTTCTGTCAGTCCATGCAGAGTTTAGATCACGATGAGCCTCGTATACTGTGATTTAGTATGTTTGATGGATGCAGTTGGAATAAAAGGCCACAATTTTTCTTTACTTCTCCATGTTACCAATTTCTGTCTGTTTTGAAATTTCTTAGCAATATTTTTACTGCTTGTCACTGATATAAAAAAAAATAGCCTAAGCCATGTTGCATTACTTAGCAAACCGCCCACCTCTTCATTTCGAAACAACTACATGAATATATTAGCTATTAAACAGGTTATACATACACCATATGTTATTGTGTACGTTATCTCTTCTTTATATAAGAAACGAATCTCATTCTTCTCGGCATTGATGATGTCAAATGATTATAACGTAGTATCTCCTGTCTGACTTCAACAGATAAAGTTTGGCCAACTGAAGTCAGTCAGCACGACATTTCACATCTGCACTATCAGCATCTTTTGTCAAAGGTCATGTGAACCAATCAAATGCTGAATCAGCGACATCACTATCGACTCGTGCAGATCAGATATAGATAATTCACGACACACCCACCACTCCATTTGGTCGGAAGCAGATGCTCTGATGATCTTGACAGTAACAGTGTCTCGTCACCGAGTGTTCTCTCTCATTGTCTTGTGCAAACCGGGTTCGATTCTTGGTACAGTCGCTCCCGGATTTTCGCACGTGGGAATCGTGCCAGGCGATGCTGCCAGTGGGCGGGTTTTCTCGGGGATCTGGTTTATCACCACCCTTGCATTCTGGTGCTGCTTCATACTCGCCTCGCTTCACCATCATCGACTCTCAAAAGTCTGATGTTAAGAATCATCCAAACCTCTCCACTCTCCACTCCACTCATTGTATAGTCCACAGCACAGGCTGGATGCATTTCCTTCACATGAATCAGGATTGAGTTAAAATAATTGCGAAGGAGGTGAAATGAAGACTACATTTATCAAAGTGAAGCCAGTGATTGCACATTTTACAAGAAATTAAATTTCCAATAGTTTTTTTTTTATTTTTTTATTTTTACTTTTTGAATTTATTATTTAATACATTAGTTTTCTTTTGAAACACTTTAGTATTACCTTCCCGAGGTGAAGTCTTGCAAGTAAATCAAAAACTCTGATACATAGAATATAATACAAGATGTTAATGCAGTTGACATGTGTATTCAGTGGTGAGATTATTTTTAATTACAGTAGAGAGTAATGACGTGTGCCGCGCCCCCCTGTATTAGCATCTGTTTGCCCTGCAACTACTGCGCATCTACGACGCACCCACTACTGTGGATCGCCGCTTTAGAACACGTGGATGGCTGCTGTAAATGTTGGTTAGCACAGCATGTGTGTAGGAATGCATCCCATTGACAAGTCATTCAACCGCCAGAGTCAAGAGCCATCCCACCTTTTGGAGACATATCAGCTCAAGCTGGCTCTTACATCAAAATTTATCCCCAGACACCAGACCACTGGGGAAATTAATGCCACGATGGAGTTCCATCGATCGGTTACTTCAGGCTGGTTTGTGCCTTCTTCCTTCCATGCCGTGACCCGTGTGAGTGTGCTTGCATGTGAAGTAAGATGGTGTCGTGTGAAACCTATAATTTTTCTGTAATTATTCTGTAAAATCAGTGTCTGAATGGCAGCAGTAATTCAAAAACCTACGTTTTGAAAATTTCCTATTCATTTACCTACGCCAATTTTACCCACTAGAACGCATCCAATCATGTAAAGCTCCTCGTACCAAATGTAATATAATATGTTGCTCAATTGTATGTTTCGTGTTCCCATGTAATAGATAAATGTGATTTCTGACTTACATCATGAGGGACTTGGAGAAACAAAGGCAAAATTAGTATTTGTGATGTCTTTTTGTATGTGTAATGCCAATTCATGTAATTTATAATTGTTAAATTCACAGAGTGGAGTGGAGATATTTGGGTGGCTCTTAATATCGAGGACTTGAGAGCCGATGAGGGTGAAGTGAGGTGAGTATGGATCAGCATCACAATGCAAGGGCAGGGAAAACAGGAGATCCCCGAGAAAACCCACAGATCAGTGGCTTCGTACGGCACGATTCCCATGTGCAAAAATCTGGGAGCGACCATGCTGGGAATCGAACCCAGTTTGCCTTGCTGGGCGACCAGTAGTCTGACCTCGACACCACCATGGCCCCTTGTGTAATTTTTTTTCTTCAAATATTGTGTTATTTGTATGTGTTTTAATGCATTTTAATGTCATTGTTTTCACTGTATAACATTTCGTTAGTTTGTTTGGAAAATCTGGTACCAGTCCGCTCGATTTCCAAGCGGGCTGCGGCCACGATCGTCAATCTGAGAATAGAGCGGACAGAGGGTGGTCATTCATCTTGCTGCTCTTGGCACTTTACGTTTTTTTTAATCATTACCACTTAGCTACAATTGTTTAATGTCTTGAACTGGAACATACCTTGTTTTATTCATCAGCCTCGAGTAGTGCCCCCCCTCAATCCTGACGACTCATGCGTCCAGGGGCTGCAGTTTTCATGTAAATTTTTTTAAAGCCATGTGCTTGTTCCTACCATTTCGGCAGGAGCACGCCAAAACTCTGACAACTTCAGTGCTTGTTTAAGTGTTACAGTGTGAAGTAAACATATATGCACCAGAAGTCTTGTTTATTTTTATGTGTCAGGCCGTTTCACAGCCTTGTAGGGTGCTGCATCAATTTTACATTGTTCCTGCCTCTTTTCCTAACTAATACTACATAATTTGGAGTAACAAAATTATCTAACATTACTGTCTGGGTGTGTGAGGTGGCCATTACAAGCCTCGTGTAAATGGTATTATGAAGGAGCCAATGCCTTCGAAAGGTAGGTACAACTGGACTTCGCCTACAACCATCACCCTTGAGTGAATGGCGCTCTTCCAAACACAATTCCACACTCTACATCTAACCAGTGCCCCATAAATTTTACATTTGCTATGTCCAAAATTTTTTATCCTGTCGTGCTCCTTACTCCTCAAGCATAACTCCTGTCGTTAGTTTTGAATCGCATTTAAAGCTGAACCATTCCATTGCTCAAATATACGGATTACAAGAGTGCATGTGGTAGATCTCTTGGCCGCTTATTTAAGTAACCTCTCGAAGAAGCTTGCAAAATTAACTTCTGGTAATTTTGACATGTGCTGTGTCCCTCCTCCCTTAGCCAGTTCATCATCCGATGTGCTCTCTACTGGAGACGAGTTGCGCACCGAATGTGGGTGACCGACGTCCCTAACTGCAGCATCGGCATGGGGTGTTGGAAGTGCACCCTGCCAATGAGACTTCCATGGCACCACCAGAGTCAAGTGGCTATCCCGCTTTCATGCCCACAAGAGGTAACTTTTGAGGGTGTGGTAATTCGGGTTAGCTATCAACATCGAGAAGAGTCCCAAAAAAAATTCCGCCAGGAAAATCAATGCAGTGAGGGTGACCTGGACCATCTTAACATAAGAGGCAAATGGGGAAATGCCCAGGGGCGGCTATTCTAAAAGGACGCTTATTGAAACCATGCACTTTAAAAAAAATCGCATTTGGAATTTTTTAATTTTCATGGAATTTTGCAGAGGTGGCCAACTTTTATTTGAGGTGTGCCAATTCTGTAGGGCTACATTAAAGCATTGTGGTAAACAAATGATGAGTTGTTTCCCTCCTGTGTTGCTTACAATTAATAACTGTGTATCTGCCAACAACAGCCAGGCTGTTATTATTAACTGTAACCTGATTCCTGTGTGCAGAGCCTGGGCAAAGAGAAAGAAGTGTTTGGTGCTTGTGTCAGTTGCAGATTGCTAGGTGGTGTAAATAAACATAATGTACTGGAACAATAATCATCCTGATGACGATGTTACTTCAGTTTCAATGTTGTTACCGGGCGACATGTGCTGATAAAATGTGCGGCCTGTGGAATGAGTTTGTTTGAGGTGCATGTGTGTGCAGTAAATACTAGGGTAATTCACAGTTGTTTTCAGTATTTTGCCAGGATGAATAATAGCAAGTTGAGAGGTGCAAAGAGATGGAAAACAAACTATGATTTTTAACTAGGTGCCGATATTGACATATTTTTTAAAGTATGGACTTATCTTCAACCTTCCACTGAGGATTCTGAGCTACTAGATGAAAGCATAGTTGATATTACTGAGACTGCGAACTCTAGTTCCTCAGCTTCCGGGAAAGAAGAAAACAATGCCTTGTTAATGGGAAATAACTCACCGCCGTCAAATGCAGAGTCGAGATCTATATATGTTTCTGACTGTGGTAATCTTACTGGAGTTGACTTCATGGACCCAACTAAATGGCCCCCCTTAAAAGAAAAGAAAATCGATCTTATTATCAGGAACATTCCCGCTCAACCCTGCTGGGTGGACTCATTAACCATGAGAGACCGTATTACCACCTTCAAATCTCATAAACTCAAGTGGCGATTTAATTATCCGTTTGGCATTTATTAATGTAAAGTGTATCTGCATTATAAACAGAGTGGCAACAGACTGGGAAACACAGCCCCATTCCAACTGAAAATTGCATTGCAACAATATTTTATTGGAAATGTATATATTTTGTCTGTGCTAATAATGTATTAAATAACAGAGACAGTGTTTTTATTCATTTCGTTTTGAGGGTAGGTGTTCTATGTGTCTTAAATTTGCTATGTAAAATTGCATGTCTAATTATTGACCCTTCGGTGCAAACCCACTGGTTACTCCAGGCAAGTCGTGCCATGTTACTTCAGTCTAGTCTTGTATGTGCTAGGAGGAAGCCATGTTGCCATATCTTTCCCATGTCTCCAATTTTTTACTGCATTGCTTATTTAGTTTCAATAGCTAATTATTTTTGCATTGGAACTTAACACAATATATATTTTATTTCTACCTGCACCCCTGCCAACTCAATGTGCTGGAGACTTAACTTACCTTCAAATTATTGTGTAGGATGTGAACCTCATTTTATCCATATAGGCTGGTGATGGGCCATATGCGTCATGAAAATGAAAGTACCTCGAAAGAGGGTTACATTTGTCGCTGTTTTTCCCATTGGTACTTGCTGAATGGAGTAGCGAAGGGTCCATAGAGACATGACCAAGGGGGTTCGGGTTATTTTCTGGCTGCTCAGAATAAATAATTGGTGCCTCTCAGTGCTTTCCCCCCACTGAGAGGGTCGAGATTCTTAGTCCAGGTTGTGTCAGTTCTGCAGTGTAACGAATTATTTCGCCTTGGCGGCAAGTAGATAAGGTGCACGTAATAGCTTGCATGGCAATAAGTACCTATCTGCTACATGTCCGCTGTAGGCCGCAAACGATGCCACTGTCTCTCGCGCATGAGAAGAGCCACTCTGGCTAGAGAGTTCAATTACTATACGCAACACACAGTTACCATTATGTTTGTAATGAGAACCATCCATCCACGAGCTCCTTGTGCCCACTCTGACCGCCGCAGTCAAATCAACTGTACCAGCTGGACCAGGCCGCACATCAACAACAGGCCTATAGTTCGTAGTGCAGGTTGACAAGAACAGAACTTGCACCTTCTTGAAAACAGGTATTACGTAATTCAAGAGGTCCTCCTACTTTGTTTATTACCAGAGGTAACTCTTGTAATAAATCTGACATGATCCACGCGTCCATGAGTTCCTTGTGGCCACTTTGACTGCCTTATTCACAATTACACCAGCTACACCAGGCCGCACCAATTATATCAGGCCGAGAGTGCATAGTGCGGGTCGACAAGAACAGAACTTGCACCTTCTAGCTGACAAGGATTACACAACTCAAGAGACAGCGCTACTCAATTATTAGAAGAGGCAACTCTTTTAATAAGTGGGTAGGCGATCCGAAACAGTGTTTACCCCAAAGCCACAGCCGTTGGGAGCACTGGAAATTGGTCGTTGCGTCCTCGCAGCTCGCACGGCTGAATACGATGCAACGCACCGCTGGATGATGTTAACTGGCTGGTTGGCCGGAGTTGAAGAGATAGGTGCCCCAAAGTGTCATCCAGTAGTGTACAGAATTTTTATAAACATATTGAACACAGTCATTGTATTCACTGCTACAGCCAGAGGTGTTTTTCAGTGTATAAATATAAATCAAACATGGCATTCCACACCCCTTTGCCTAGGTGGACTCGTCTATCCCTTCAGGAGATAGCCACCTGGCAACGCTATAGCCAGTGTAATTCAACGCGTCATCGGAAATGAAATTCAAACACTTTTAGGATGGAATGTAATAACTTATTTAATATTTATTTGTATAATAGTAATTATGTTTTTCTAAAATAGAGTTGCCTATACAGGCCTCCAGCATTGTAAGCAATAATTTAATGGGGTGACCCCGTCCATTTCACAGCTTTAACATTAAAGAACATTTGTTTATAAACAGGGATGTCACCAATGTGTTTGATTTATTTGTACAATTTTTCATTATCATAATAACATCACAGAGTGTACAAGTATTGTTTCATAGTTCTGCATTTGATGTCGGTTGTCGTCACTTGTGGCGACAGTGGACATGACTCGCCCCAGTTCGTCTCAGCACCTGAACAAGACCAGCGGCGTCGGTCGCCTGCTCCGCGAACCCCTCAGTACCAGAATGTAGGCTGCAATCATTATCACTACAATAGTTATATATTAGTCAACCGGAACATTTGTGTTATTTTAATGTACTGAGAGGAGAGCCACCCACATTCTCAATGGAGAGTTTAACGCATTCGCGTCTCAATATAAGACCATGTGTTTTTCACAGTTTAAGTGCTGAGTCCATTACCATACATCATTCACGCATTATTAAACTGTAGCATGGACAGTGAATAAACCGCTCAACCAAGTGAAATCAATGTCAGTTCATTGTAGGGCATCTTTTGCAGCATCACCCACATTTCTTTAACGTAGATAAGGTGTACGAGACGGCCTACAGTCTCGTCATCAGTAATAAAAGTGCAACAGTAAGTAAGCAACAACTCATCAAGATGACTCTCACTCATCATTATCTCACCACTGAGTTATGGCACCAGGCAATATAACATCAAACCAGCTCTGGGTAACCTCGCGACCACATCAAATTAGTAGGCGATCCGAAACGGTGTGTACCCCAAAGCCACAGCCGTTGGGCACACAGGCCATTGGTCGGTATGTCGTAGCAGATTGCGCCGCAACATACGACGTAATGCACCACCAAGAGGCATTAACTGGCCTGTATGCCGAAGCTGAAGTGTTAAGTGCCACAAAGTGCGACCAATAGGGCACAGCATTTTTTTTTACATATCACCCAACTCCATCCTATTCAAAGCTACAGTTAGGGGTGGGTTTTATTGTATTAGGTGCCATCGAGTATGGTAACCCATACCCTTTGCCCAGGTGGACTCGTCCATCCCTTCAGGAGTCAGTCACCTGGCTACACTGTAGAAAGTGAAATACAAACACATCACAGGAAATGTAATACAGTGACTTTTCACAAGAAAGCGTAATAGTGTATCCAATGTCCAGTTATAGAGGGTAACTGTGTTTACATAAAGGGAGATTGCCTTTAAAGGCCTCCATCATAGAAACATGTCATTTAGTGCTGTGACACCATCAACTTCACAATATCAATCTTAACAGACATTTGTTAATCAACGGGAGTATCATTTAATTTATATAATTTTTCACCATTGCAATAATGTTACATAGTGCTTATGTCATGTTTTACCACTCGGCATTTGACTTCGGTTCACGCCACTTGTGACGGAAGCCGACGCCACTCGTTCAGTTCGCTTCAGCACATGAGCTAAACTGGCAGCCTGGTCATCCGATTCACGAGCCACCCTGGTACCATCATTTAGGCTGATATCACTTCATTGCAATAGTAACTTAATTAACAGGAACATTTGATTTCTTTCTGTACCGAGGGGAGTACCACCTGCACTCTCACTAGACTGCTTAATTCTACAGCGCATAACCACCATGCTGACTTAGGTCATTTTCATGCTACGGTCACTGGCAGGCCGTAAGTGCTGGGTCCGTCAAATTTATTATTCATATGTCCACTTCTTGAACAGGTAATCAAGTATGTGACTAAAAAACTTTACAAATTCAGTGAGTGTTGATTCATTGTCTTTCGGGACTCATAGGGAACTACAACCCTTGTAGTACCACCCACAATTTTTTAATATATTTCAGGTGGACGAGACGGCCTACAGTCTCGTCCTAAGGTCAAAGCATGTAAGTAGTGTAATATTAAGTGTGTGACAACACCATCTTCAAACTAACAGAGGCATCCAGGCCCCCCTGAGCTATCGACCGAACATCACTAACTCTCTGCTGAGTTATGGTGCCGGGCAATTATACACTCAACCAGCCCTGGGTCTCCTCGACCACGTCATTTGCATATTTATGAAAATATGTGCACGGACACACTTGTTACTCACTGACTTATAATGTGCCCGTTTTGACTTCACTCGGCTCCACAATGCAGGAGTTAATAACATGCCCTGCACCAGGTAAAATTTTAAGTTAAAAACTCCTGGCGCCAAATAATGCTGCCAGGAGGGTGTCGGATCTGGCGTGGGAGAGCAAAGCGGGAGAGTTAATGCAAATCAGAAAATACGAAATCGGTTAACAAGCCACGACGAAATCTCCAACATGCGAAATACGTCCAACTTAGACTGTGGCCCTCGGCAGAGTGCTGTAAAAATGACTGGCATGACAGTTAGCTGGTGGTGGCTACCGGTCACATCGGCTATGTAATGGCAAACATATTTAAAATGCTTATTTGAACAAAACCTGCTTACTAAATATTCCAGAATTTTAATTTATGTGATCCCAAGACTCCGTGACTATTCTAAAATTTGCATGTAATGAGAAATATGAGAGGGTGGGAAAATTTATCACAACAGCCAAAATAAAATATATAAAACACTCAGATACAAAACCCTCCTACCTGTACCTGGCCCTTGTCAAATTACGCCTGGAAACAAAAACATACACCTTGTAAAGAGTTTTATTATGATTCAAATTATTAGCAAATTCCATGTAGTGTGGGGGCGTGTCGCAGGTTAAGAACAGCCCTATCTAAGGCAGAACTGCCAGCACAGCCATGCTCAAAGTTCAGCTTCTGGCCAGGTCGGACTGCTGGGTCACTTAAGTATTGAAAGGCAACTCCTCTACGTCGATCCTGCACACAGCAGTTCTTTCTGTCATATTTGAGCACTGACATATTCATTGTTGCACCACCACTTACATCCGCACTCTCCCGGAAAACCCTCAATGCCTCGAGGTCTGTGTGACCCCATCTGTCCCATATGCACTCTCACATCACAACACTGGCATCAGCTTGACTTACCTCCTGATGCTGGCATCGCCACGTGGGTGGAGGGATGCTCAATTGACATCTGGAGTTCTGACGCAGGGTGAGACAGGTGGCGTTCGGTAGAAGGATGCATGGCCAGTGGTTGGCTCTCGACTCGCCAATGTGCTGTTTATGTTGTTCTGCTTCGCGCACTCACGTGTCGGGTTCTGGCTAAGAGATGAGAGTGGAGATATGACGACATGCTGTGAGTTAAATTCAGTACTGTTAACTGCTTTGTTTTTGTTTCATAACCAGCTAAGTGCCTTAGGCAATCCACCCATTCCAGTGTTATACATGTACCATAATACGGAATTACTGTATTTTTTGGACATATGAGAGGGCCTTTTAAATAATCTCACCCTTCACTATTGGCAAATTAAGGGTACAATATCCTCAATAGGCAGGCATAAAGGGATTATTCCAGCACCTTCAGCATCATCACAGTAACGGGGGATCTCGGGAGATGCCACAAGGCCCAACAGCCCACCCACTGTGCAATTCTCTTGCTCTCTCTGAGCTGGCACCAATTATTGACCTAAACCAGGAATCCACAAAACATAAGTCTGCCTTCCTTCTCCCCCACTCCTGAGACCACAAAATCCCATCAATTTAGAGTGATCACGACATCATGAATGCTTGTTCAGCTTCATAACATTCAGGTGAAGCTGATTAAATGTATATTAGTAGTCAAAATGTCTTATTTCAAAGTTTCAACGCACACAAAATTACTTTAAAATGCAAGGAAGTTTTCATTGCTGCGAGCAAATTTTTCACTCTTTAATTATATGTAGTATCGAGTTTCGGAAAATTACTCCAAAAAAAAGGATTAAGAATTTTGTCAGGTTCAATATATTTACCTCTTTTCGAGAATCATAAAAGTAGAAAGAATAGCTACTTTTCCGAAAACAAAAGGAAAAATCACGGACAGTAGTACAATTCCAACACGAAATTACTAGGGGCATAAACATATTATCAGCACAAAAACAAATACGATAGTGGGGAGTTCTATAAAAATCTGTGAAATTGTGGGGTAAAATGTGTGTATCGTGATATTTCGTATGTAAATACGTTAAATGCAAAAAGACCTAACCGAACATTACCTAACATCACGTTATGTAAATACAGGGTACTGTTTGTCATCACATAATACCGTATTTAGTCGTGCTGCAGTGCAAAGAACACCTGTGCATTACATATTGTGAAGTTAGGTTGAATTTGGTTTGGGTTGCTACATTTCAAACAAATACACACCACAAATCTATACAAACCTTAAATATTATAGTTGGGAGAGCTATGAAATATCAGGGGATTTGTGGGGTAAAACATGTGTAAATGATGTACGTTATCGTTAAATCATTTACTTACATACATATGTTAAATGCAAAAAGACCTAACCAAGCATTACCTAATAACACGAAATGTAAATACAGTGGTGCTGTTTTCCATCACATAATATTGTGTTTCGTCGTGCAACAGTGTCAATAACACCTGTGTTACATCTCACGAAATTAGGTCGTACTCAGTTAGGTTTGCTACATTAAAAGTAATACACAGTAATATACAAACCCTTGACGACATACCATAAAATGCAAATGCCTGCCATATACATATACCACACATAATTAAACAGCCAGGAAGTATGTGAATTGACTTACTTAAGTAGGCGGTGGGTACAATTTTCCCGCAGCGAGTAGGAAGAGGTACATGCGCTCACGTTCGTCGGGTTTCTGGCGGCGAAACATGAACTCCGCCAGGTAGTCCACTAAGAGTGCCGTCCTCCTGCCATACCGAAGAAAACCGTGCCTCACATCCCGCCACACACACACTGACGTGGTCAAGCTTGGCTACGGTGAATTTCACATCCCGTGTTATGAAAGCTAAGTTGACCCGCGGTGTTACCAGAGTTGATGGTGTAATAATTATGTGCCCGGCGCCACAGCTCTGTGGTGAGCTGATGAGATGAGGATCGTTTCGGTCGACAGCCTAGGGGACTCTGGTCAATACTCCATCACACACGATGGCGAGACTGTAGGTCGCCTCGCATGCCTTAATGAATTACAAATAAAACACTTACGAACGATGCTTGTTGAGGTATTTATTACCTGAGACTCCTTACTGCACACACAACTATAATACAAAACACGTGGCCTTAATTGCCCGGAAACTGCGAGCGACCACGTGGTCTTTACAATGTGAAACTTGAAAGCACTTAATAGTTCTCCGATATGAATAACGTCGCTCTCCCCTCGGCGCTATACAAGTAAAATAATGAAACAGATGAAATAATGATTCAATTTAAGACCGATGCTGATGGATACGAGTTCAACTGATGATGTCTGCACCGAGGGCCTCTGCGGAGCGAGAGACTTACAGGTCTGAATGCGTTGAAGTGCTGACAAGATATGGCGGAAGCATGACCGGCTTAAGCTACCTGAGCGCAGCCGACGTCACACGACGAAGCGATGAAACACAATATACACTAAAAAATTATAATGAAATGAAAGGGACATGAATTAAATTAAACTATGATGACATAATTTTCTCTTAAATAATACACAATAAAAAATGATTATACTAATTCTAAATGTTCCCATCGTACCAGCCACAGTACTGCCAAATGTAAAATGTCATGTCTCTGGCTGTGCAGACTATCTCTAATGATGACAAAACAAATGATATTAATTATATACACTGATGCTATAAATAAATACACTGATGATATTATTACATACCCTGATGAAATACACTGATGAAATAATTACACTGAATAAATTAGAACCACTAATGCACTTACACTGATACATTATGCACACCCTCACTCGGCTTGTCGGTGTGGTGTGTCTGGTGTGTGGACACGACTAGAGCAGTCATAGTGGGCATAAAGGGCTCGTGAATGCGCGGTTCACATCAAAACTCTATTCTTGGCTGTTCGCTCTTGTATTGGGATCAACGAAATTCATGCTATGATTCACACGCAGTTACTTATAATTGTCGTTCCGGGCTGTATGAATTGCTTGATTATGTTCAGAAGCGTCCTGCTAGTACGATATGTGAAAGGAACAAGAAATATGCTATTAGCAAGTCTCTCGATCCCGCCGAAAACTCACTGCCCCTGGACGATGCGACCCTCATTATGTTTCTCTTCTCAAATTTAGCCTCATCTTTCTCAACGAAAGAGCAAAGTCCCACCCCCCAATTTTATCCCTTGTCTCACGCATACACCAGTCAATCTTCACCTCTCGACAATAAGAACGACCAATCCACGACAGTAACCATACGAATATGACACATTCTACTAATAAACTAGGTGCGATAATGTGGAACAAAATATGTTATTTTACAAATCAGCGCTACACATTTACTTTTTCCCAACCACATGCAGTGCTGAAAATATTTTCTAAAATTACAAAGCACCTTTTTTATATTTCTTCCCGACACGTGTCCTAACTAACCAATTACAGCGAAAAAATGCACTGTCCTCGGCCAATTGTACTCACTTCGCAAATGAGTTGCACTGTACCTAATTTGGAAATACACCATGATCTACTAAATAATCAAACAGTAGTGGCCAAAACAATATTAATTGATAAACTGGCTGATGTCCAGGTAAAACCCGCCACATTGACGACTATCATGCACAGAAGCACTCGTACTTACACCCTCCATTCTTAAATCACAAGTCTTCACACTGTCGGATTCGGACATCACAACTCACGCGCGCAGCCCTATACATCCATAGCAGACAGGTGACGGCCTATAAGCATTTGTTGACTTTACTACAGCATTACAGGGCTTGACAACATGGTGTGTGACGTAAACAAAGCTACCGAACTCCTCGTATTTTATCTATTTTATTTTCGACGTTCTGCTTATTGTATCATTGCGCCCCCGTAAATGTCAAACAGGTATAGTATGCGAAACCTATATATAATAGGTATACTATATCTCCTTCAAATAAAGTCGCTATTCTTTATAATTACTCCTTTTTACAACGAATATGCAATGTGTACTTAAATTCGTCAAAAACATTTTAATTAATTTCCAAAAATGAAGATGTGAATAAACAAGATATTCTTACAAACTGGGAATTAATCAATACCCTAAGGTAGTTTCTGAAAATTGCTAATTCCACTCTGGTCATTCTTTCTATAATAAATCCATTCACGGTATCTTCGATACTTTTGAAAATAACCTTTGAAAAATCACCCTAGGAGTTACATATTCAATTGATTATAAAAAAATTATATATGGAAAAAGGTTTTGTCTTGCCTTTAGCACTATATAAATTGGTTGTTTTAAGTTTTAAGTATATTTTTTCAATAAATTATAATAATTTGTTAAAAAGTCCGTACGAATTAACAACGGATTTTGAAGGGACATGTTGGTTATAGCTGAAAAGAAATAGTTCGCGGGTTAAATATTAATATGTATAAATTTAATGCCGTAATTGTAAAGTTAATATGCTAAACTTTATATTTACAGTTTTACATAGCACTCATGGGTAAAGATTTCACTGTTATTAATTGAAATTAAATAAATTTCAGTGTCTGTCCAGCGGACTCATACACTCCATCTTGTCCGTTTGGGCACGTTTTTTTTTTCAGAAGTATAACTACGCCATATTGGATATTGGAGACGCTGAATTGTGGTTATAAAACTAACGAAACACATTCTTTCTACTTATAAGATAATTCTAGGTTAAGATGTAATTTTAGTATTAGCTTTGTTATTTCTGCAGTTTATCTTTGTAAGTTTTAAATAAACGTGCAAAATATAGAAAGGCATTTGAATATTTCCGTTACGTAATTCCCTTCGCAATCCTTAACAGAAAAAAATATTTTAAAAGAATGAAAAAGAATCGATTTTTGGTCAATCACTGATAATGATTATTTTCGAAAGCTTTTTGTGGAGCATAACAGATAGCAGCACATTAGCGTTGGTTCTTGAGTACCAAATGTTAGCCGTCTTATATCGTCTTTGCGCCGCACGTAGTGTTGTTTTGATGAGTTAGTGAACAATTACGACAGTTTTTTTTTTTTATGAAAAAGCGATGTACCTACATCGCAGGTTTCAAAATGAAAGTGATTTTGTTCGCTGAAGAGTTTGGAAATCGAGCCGCGGGCCGTGAATTCGTAGCAAATGAAACGTTAGTGCGGGGCTGGAGGAATTTTTCTCACTTATAAGTCGGGCCCCGAGTTTTCAATAAAAAATTTTTAAATAAAATGTGCGACTTATATGCGATAAAATACGGTACCATTTATCACAGTGAAATGTTTAACCTGAGTGCTACTTCCAAAAGTTTATTATGTAAAATTTAACTTTTTCCTTACACCAAATATGTAAATAAATCTTAAGGCAATAAGGAAACTTTAATTAAATTTTATAATTAACATTTCCGATATATACTTCAATCTACCTTTTTGTATGTATTACAATATTTTGCTAAATTGATTAGCATTTTTTAGACATTTGGAGAATTTTATTAAAGTATATGACAGTTAAGATTACATGGCATTGTTTCTCTTCAAAAATAAATTTTGGTAGTTCCCACATGGACACTGTTAACAAAATATTTGACAGTTCCCACATGGCACTGTTTGTTTACATAATATTTGACAGTTCCCACACGGCACTGTTTACAAAACGTTTGACAGGTGTCACATGGCAATGTTTTGTTGACATACTGCGGAAGGATACATAATCGGCTCCCTGAAAGTAGATCTTTAGCAGGGCTTCAAAAAATCTTGAAGTTACCGTGAATACATTAACAATAACTTTTTTAGAAAATACGTGCAGAAATTTAATATAATTAACTAGTGATCTATTGAATG
This sequence comes from Clitarchus hookeri, assembly GCA_002778355.1. NCBI lineage: Eukaryota > Metazoa > Arthropoda > Insecta > Phasmatodea > Phasmatidae > Clitarchus > Clitarchus hookeri. Next base: position 1,327,711 of record NQII01000073.1, on the reverse strand, counting down.
CACATAGCCATTCTATAATAAACCGCTAAACTGTGTAATGTAGAAGTGTATTGACTGAAATATGTAGAGTACGATTTGCACTTTTATTTATTTTAGACTAGTAGCAAAATTTTGGACAATTCATATCATAATTGCTTATGACAAATCCTATATTCACGAGTGCATTTTCTAATGGATCATATAGAGGGTGAAATAAATTATATATATATATATATATATATATANTACACAAAAACAGCTCGCAATCTAAATTAGCTAACTGCTTGAATAATGGATACTATAATAAAAGATGGTAACAGCTTTACCAAGTTAAAGGTAGAAATAAAATATATATATATATATATATATATATATATATATATATATATAACAAACCATATATGTAGGTTTATTCTTTAACTAATGTTATTCGTTCCTGCATTTTGTCCTAAAGTTACGTGTTAGGTGTATCATTTTGCGTGAGTTGTCTAACTTATAAATTTCTTTAGGATTAAAAGTGGGAAATTATGTTATAAAATGCTGTTGCAGTGTTTGTTTTTTATTCTTCTTGGGAAAAGTCGTTTGGGAATTTTCCTTAGAGAAGAAAAGTGGGAATTTGGTACATTGACGGGAATTTCATGTACGAGACTTGGCGATTCTGTGAGATATAAAAATATGTAGGTTGATAAAAAGTGACATGTTTATATCAGATCAGAATACCATATTGTAGGATTGACGTGGGCGTGTCATAAATGCTGATTAATTTTAATGAACTGTCGGTTTTTGTATTCGGCACGTAGCTTCTTGTTAGTTTTATCATGCATTGGACAATGTTTTGCTTATTAGACGTCCTGTTCGTTTCCGTGTTCTTATATCATGCTGATCCATTCGTTTCGAGCGAGGAAAATGTGACAAGTCGGGAAGGACTTCTCACCACTTGGGTTACAACGCCTGTCGAGGGCAGCGGACCTGCAACCTCGCCGAAGCCTGACGACGTGCCCCATGCCGCTGAAGTACCACAGCTGGCCATGGAAGGGGGCGGCACTGTCCGGCCAGTGGCCAAACCGAGCACAGTGCCTGTAGCGTTCTCGCCCGGGACGACGGGGGGAGATGTGGGAGTCGTGTCGTCAGCAGCTCCCACGGTCCCTCCTGGGGCAGCCAGGGTGTCTCCAGTGCCTGTCAGCCCTTCGACTAGCGCGCCGAATGACGTCCCAGGCAAAGCGCACACGTTGAACCACGAAGTCGAGCATACCGACATTGACAAGCTGCTGGAGACTGGTGAAGGTGGTTCGCACACGAAAACTTCGTCCATAGTCGCCCGCAAAGGCGCCCCGCCTGATACCCCAGGTGTGGCTGAAGGTGATGACAGCACGGAAGTTCAGTCTTTATTTGGTGACGAAACTAAAAATGGTTCAGCTTCAGCCACCAGTGCGTGCTCCAATGCCACACTTCAAGGAAATGACACCACAAATATTAATTGTAGCCAAAATGAGCATCTGGAGAAATCTTCTCCAGTGACGTATGACGCAACTCCTTCTACCTCTCCTACAACGGTAGCGGCTGCCGGAATCGGAGGTAATTCTGAAACTGCACCAGGAAAACAAACAGGAAATGTGAAAATTTCTAAACCAGCTGTTTTGCACGGACATGTAGTGTCTGCATCGTACAACAACTCCAACAGGAAGTCTGGCACACCTCAAAACAACACCCATAGCAGCATCGTGAAGAAGATATTGAAACCTGCGACAACCACGGGCATAGACGAGTCGAAAGAACAGTTGTTCCCCACGGACACACCTGCGTCTAAAGGCGATTACATTATCCCAATTATCGGGATAATACTTGCAGTTCCTATGGTGGTGATATTGTTCATGTTCTTCTACAAAAGAAGTGCAGAGTTTTGGGAGCGAAGGCATTACAAGAGAATGGATTTTTTGATAGATGGGATGTACAATGACTAAGGAAATTAATTTAGCCTACGATATTTGTACTCATTTTTAAAATGCATGCTTATTAAACGTTTCATTTTATACGGCGATATTATGAGGCTTGTGTTCAGGGGGATTGTTAATTATAGTATTTCTTTTGATTAGAGAGCTGTGACAATCACTTTTTTGTTCATAAAAATTATTGATTGAATTTAAAAAAAGATACCACCAAGAGAACATAGTGGGATATCATAACTGAAATTATCAGGTTATCAACGATCTGACAATATGTTAACCTTCGTCCAATGCTTCTAATGTGGCAGAATAGTAAATATTACTGCACCTGTATACTCTATCAGAATATGTTATATTGAACACACATACATATTGTATGTAGATAAGATGTACCACATATATTTTTATCTGTCAATTGTACCACCCCTACAATGTTTTTATGTTTTCTAAACACTGTCGGTCTTTTTATAACATGACCAATGTTTGTAGAAACCAAACAGAAAACAGTGTTGTAACAATCCTAATACAATGTTGCAGCAAAACATACTGCAATAAGAAATATAAAAGACAGACCAGAATTGTTTAACTGATATTTTTGAAAATTTTTAGTTATTCTGGGTTTTTGTAAACGTTATGCAATGCTCAATAGGTAATGTGTGTCACAGAATGCATTTAGGTAGTTAGCTACTGGTGGGGCATGAATTTGGGTTTGTTTAGTTTTTTATGTTCTAACACAAAAGTCATTGAACATTACTATCATCTTAAGCTATTTTTATCATTGGAGTTATGTATGTAACACTTCGACTGGTGTGTTTTTTTTTTTTTGTTTGGCTTTTGATAATTGTAAATTGCATCTTCTATATTTTTGTAAATGTTGTAATGGCACAAGTATTTTGTGTATTTTTTACTGTGTAATTTTGTAATGTTTCATGCAGTGTATGATGAAATGGTTTCGTGTTGGATTCCTTCTTCAGTTTGATGTTGAAATCGAAACCTTGTAGCTGTGGTCTTGTTCAGATGTTGTTCTGGAGCTACTTTCACCAGGTGTCGATGCAGCACGTTGAGTGCCGTGCCAGGATGTGTCGGGCGAGTGAGGCGTCGTGCACCACGCAGGTAATGGTGTCGCCACTGCCCGACCTCGCGGCTTGGAGCATCGCGACCCAGATGGTTTGCATATCAAAGTTACACCTGCCGCTTCGTAATCTGCCTCGAGGTGGGTGGGAGTGTGCGTCTCCACGCTTCGTCACAGCATGCTGTTTAGGAGCTGTATGTCAGCGTATAAATTTAATATCCAGTTTGTACCGAGTGAGGATTGTCTAATGATAGCCGGTACAGCACAATGTGATACAGACCATACTCCAATGTTTGGGGCACTGTATTGGTCCATTCAGAGTAAAATTTTGAACTTGGAGTCAACATGGAGTGAACTTGTACCAAAAGTAGGCGTTGAAGATAAAGTTTCGGAGATGGACTGAAGTGTAAACAAGAGAAAACTTTGATTGAAAATGTATTGAAGATTGCTTAGAGCAGTTTATTTGCAAATGGCTGAACTAGAAAACAAACTATTTATGAGAAGTTAAAAATTGTTTTTGTTATGGTGGTAATTTTTGCAAATATTCAGCTAATACTCACACACTCTCTCTCATCTCTCCTCTCTCCTCTCTCTCTCTCATCTCTCCTCTCTCTCATCTCTCCTCTCTCTCTCTCATCTCTCCTCTCTCTCATCTCTCCTCTCTCACATCTCTCTCTCATCTCTCCTCTCTCTCTCATCTCTCCTCTCTCTCTCTCATCTCTCCTCTCTCTCTCATCTCTCCTCTCTCTCTCTCATCTCTCCTCTCTCTC
>NQII01000073.1:1207409-1319394 GCA_002778355.1 Clitarchus hookeri | reverse complement strand
GAGAAACAGACAAAATAAACTCGCACCACATTCCTCTTGGAACACCAACAAATTACTGTTTTAGCACAAAGTCGAGGTGGTTATACATTAATAAAAACTGTTTTCTGATGTTGGCTGCAGTCGCAAAGAAATGTCCAACATGAAATTTACTTACATCCATACACACATCAGCTTATAAAGGATTTTGTACATGGGATGCCGTTAGTTTTGTTTATAACAAGTTACCGCGCATTGGCTGTCAAGAAGTGGAATTCTTAAATGAGACAGGCTATAGTTTTCAGCATTTATATTTTCCATGAAGGGTCGTGTGATTTAAAGAGTGTGGGGGCTCCCGCGAAGAGCGAATTGCCTGTATTCCAGCCGAGACTTGGTGCTTACCAGAGCGACATCTAACGCTCGCTGTCCATCCAGTGAAATGTCAGGGTGCCTACAGATAACTGCAGTGATGCACATTTGGTTGTGATAGTTCTGTCAACATTGTGTAATAAACTACTTACTGTACTAGTGTATCAAAGGTTAGTTGTGTAACATACAGTATTAATAGGCAATTTCTATTTAAGGTGCATATCAAAAATTTGAGCTAGCTTATCGTGCAGAAAAAATGTGCATTTCTGCTCATCCTAGATTGCATTTGAGTTAACGATATAGTTGACTTGTGTGTTAAAAGCCAGCACTTCCTAAACCCGGGGGTGTATTGGCCATAGCAGATTAGACCTTAAGNTAGTTGACTTGTGTGTTAAAAGCCAGCACTTCCTAAACCCGGGGGTGTATTGGCCATAGCAGATTAGACCTTAAGCGGTCTTTACAATATGAACAAACAACTGGACAATATTTTATAATTACCAAGTAATACTGGTGGTATTTTTTAAGAGTTGATGAATGTGCAATAAAATTGTATACACTGGCATAGTGTTAAATAATATGTATATTACTACCCTGATGTTAAAGACAAAAAATGTGCAACATTATACAAGCTACTACCTAGCATATTTGCTGTTTGCATACATAATTCAGATTACTTAATTGGGAACTTTACTGTAGTTTGATAGATTGAGCACTTTTGAAAGCCTTGTATTAAACTACTTTGCCCAAATTTGCTGCCTGTGGGTCTTCAAGTACTCAGTACTCATTTGTAAAAAATATTTACACGATGTTAAGGACAAGGTTTTCTTTCCTCGAAAGTGCTCAACCACTTACAATACTGGGTTGTTAAAAAATTTTAATTGTGTTGTGTAATTTTGCATTTTCATATATTTTTTTCTACTAATCACACTATAACTGTGATACATGTGTGAGAAATTTGTATGCTTTGTATAAACCGTAGTACTGGTATTAGATTTGTTATGAATGTATGTAGCACTAGTGTGAGAATTTATATTTTAAGATGTGTTTTTGGANTGATGGTTACCTGGTTTTCCTCAATGCATTTGGCAGCTACAGTTTATTATACTTTTTTTTATATATAGTGTTTCTATAGTCTATCTCATATAATGTTTCTACTTTTTGACTGATTGTATAAAAGTAAAGAAATGGACCATGTATCTTATGCTGCCATGTGTGCATCAAAACCTGTTGCCAAGGTGCTCAATTCTTTAATAAGACTGTGATTGTGGTTATTACGTAACAGCAGTTTGGACATTACAGCTTATATCTCAAGCTTGGGATTATTAGGAATTTGGAGTCGGATAGAAGACTTCAATTCATCATAATAAAGTATTTTGCAATTAAAAGTGCCAGCTGCTCATCACGTAGGTGAGCTCAGGTTGTTTGGAAAATATAAAACTGTGGGTATTCTGCATCACATATTTTTAAAAGCCAAGTTTTCATCTCGTACTGCCTCGAAACGACTTGGGTTTGAAATACTGTATATTGTGTCAAATCAGTGTAGAAATATTTGCGAAATACTCAGCTTTTGTTTTGCAACATTATAAAATTCAAATTTAACATAAACAAGGTGAAGTGACACTGCTAGAGTTTGGGGAGAGGAGAAACAGACAAAATAAACTCGCACCACATTCCTCTTGGAACACCAACAAATTACTGTTTTAGCACAAAGTCGAGGTGGTTATACATTAATAAAAACTGTTTTCTGATGTTGGCTGCAGTCGCAAAGAAATGTCCAACATGAAATTTACTTACATCCNATACATTAATAAAAACTGTTTTCTGATGTTGGCTGCAGTCGCAAAGAAATGTCCAACATGAAATTTACTTACATCCGTACACACATCAGCTTATAAAGGATTTTGTACATGGGATGCCGTTAGTTTTGTTTATAACAAGTTACCGCGCATTGGCTGTCAAGAAGTGGAATTCTTAAATGAGACAGGCTATAGTTTTCAGCATTTATTTTTTCCATGAAGGGTCGTGTGATTTAAAGTGTGTGGGGGCTCCCGCGAAGAGCGAATTGCCTGTATTCCAGCCGAGACTTGGTGCTTACCAGAGCGACATCTAACGCTCGCTGTCCATCCAGTGAAATGTCAGGGTGCCTACAGATAACTGCAGTGATGCACATTTGGTTGTGATAGTTCTGTCAACATTGTGTAATAAACTACTTACTGTACTAGTGTATCAAAGGTTAGTTGTGTAACATACAGTATTAATAGGCAATTTCTATTTAAGGTGCATATCAAAAATTTGAGCTAGCTTATCGTGCAGAAAAAATGTGCATTTCTGCTCATCCTAGATTGCATTTGAGTTAACGATATAGTTGACTTGTGTGTTAAAAGCCAGCACTTCCTAAACCCGGGGGTGTATTGGCCATAGCAGATTAGACCTTAAGCTGTCTTTACAATATGAACAAACAACTGGACAATATTTTATAATTACTAAGGAATACTGGTGGTATTTTGTAAGAGTTGATGACTGTGCAATAAAATTGTATACACTGGCATAGTGTTAAATAATATGTATATTACTACCCTGATGTTAAAGACAAATAATGTGCAACATTATACAAGCTACTACCTAGCATATTTGCTGTTTGCATACATAATTTAGATTACTTAATTGGGAACTTTACTGTAGTTTGATAGCTTGAGCACTTTTGAAAGCCTTGTATTAAACTACTTTGCCCAAATTTGCTGCCTGTGGGTCTTCAAGTACTCATTTGTAAAAATATTTACACAATGTTAAGGACAAGGTTTTCTTTCCTCGAAAGTGCTCAACCACTTACAATACTGGGTTGTTTAAAATTTTTAATTGTGTTGTGTAATTTTGCATTTTCATTTATTTTTTTATACTAATCACACTATAACTGTGATACATGTGTGAGAAATTTGTATGCTTTGTATAAACCATAGTACTGGTATTAGATTTGTTATGAATGTATGTAGCACTAGTGTGAGAATTTATATTTTAAGATGTGTTTTTGGNATAGTACTGGTATTAGATTTGTTATGAATGTATGTAGCACTAGTGTGAGAATTTATATTTTAAGATGTGTTTTTGGACCTTGTGTGCTACATTTGCAAACTGCAGTCAGCTTGGATTATGGCATAGTGTGACATTACAATGCAGGTTTTAAGCGTAGTGTTGTGTTATTTATTGAAAAGTGAAGGTAAATTAAATATTCTTATTATGGAAAAAAGCAGAGCTAAATATGTTGTGTAAATATGGAATATAATGCCTTCATTGAAGAGTGCTTTTGTTTGATGTATATTGGTGATCAAAGTATGTGTGTATTTTGTCTGTGACCAAGTTTTCTGCACAGTTGGTGTCCAAAATTTTGGGGAAAAAATAAATTAAATATTACCCAACTTTGTGTGGTTACCATGCACTTACTTCACCCGATTGCATGTGTTGTGCTGTCTGTGTAATATTTCCAAGGGCCGTCCAACTATTGTCTTTGTGATATTCACATAGTGCCAGTCCACGGGAACCCCACAACAGTGATGTAAGGTGTCGGAATTGCTTTCAGAGGGTGACTGTACCACCAAAGACAAGGTCGGGATGTTGGTCGTAAACATAAAAGAACACTTCATCTTTATATCTGCACTCCAATTTACTCACTGGGCCAAACTGATATTAAAAATTTTAGGCAGTGTGTTTACTTTAGTGGGGTAATGTTTGTGTGATTAAATTATGAACACGTTTGATAATAACATGCAGAATTGTATGAAAAAGACTATATAAAAAAAACCACACACACACAAAACAACAACTTGCCAGGGTCTGTCACCTCTCATATCAGACAAACTTTGATGTGGTGCACCTTTGGCTACGTTAATCATCTGCAGAGGACAAGATATGCAACCAACAACCAATCATGAGCAAGCAAAGCGGTATTGTGAAATAACCAGCGCAGCCTAGTGATAGTGTTGAGCTGTGGTGTGTAAATCGTGGGAGGGCGACGAGGGGGTGGGAAGTCTAGCGAATGCGAGTAAGAAGGTTGTGTGATATAAGCCCATGATTCACTGTAGAGGGTAGTCGGCTATATGGGAGGTCGACTAGATAGTGAACTGAATATTGTGGTGTATGGGTAATAGAATAATTACCCAGTGGAAAATAGGCTAAATTGGATTGGTGTGATGAGAAAGGGGGGGGGGTGAGAATTATGAGGGAATGGCAAGGGGGCCGGATGTGATGTAAAACCAAAAAAAATGTCAGATGGGCAGAGGGGGAAATGGGGACAATTAAACTGCTAATACAAACTGTTATGGGGTAGGGTATTGTGCCTTGGTGGAGAAGGTTGGAGGTTGGCAGCCATGACAGTTGGGTTATACACAGCGGTGTGTTGACGGCTAAAGGACAGTACAGTGGCAGACTCTGTGTGTTGACATTTCAGTGCAGTAGCCGAAGCAGCAATTAGTTAGAATGTAACACAAACTAACAGTGATTGGTGTCGAGGAGAGCCAATAAAAATTTGGGTGGAGGGGTTCAAGCAAACATGAGTAATCGGCCAATAAAAATTGGCGGGGTTGGTGGTTGGGATCAGTTGTTTGCTGGTCTTTGTGTTGGGAGCTTAGTCGCCGATCGTTCCATCTGCCATCGAGCCCCGGAACCCTCCAGCATGTAAATGTTATTTACAAAATTTTAAAGTACAGTATACTTCCTATTTACCAGGTTGGTGGGGGGGGGGAGGGCTTAACAGTAGAGTCACCAATGTCAAATATTGAACAGCTGCTGCTAATAATAAATCACGCGCATGCTCTTAATTACCTGGCTGTATTTGAGTGATGCGGTACTGTTTTATTTTAATATTGAAAGTTATCAGGCCCTATAATCTCACATGTTTTTAACAGTGAACTGAATATGTGTGAAACTTGGAAGTATTAGGGAAATTGTCAGATAGCACATATTCATTCATAATAATAAAGTAATTCCATGATCAAAAAAAAGCCAGATAGTGTAGTTTACAGTCGTTTGTACATGCAGAGGCTATTTATAAATTAACCGTGGCACAGCGTGCGACTGGATGACAAAATATTCCATTAGCATAAATATTATTTGCCGCAAGAATGACTCCTATGCAAACAACAGGCCATGTGTGGTTTTAATATATAAATAACATTTATTTTTGCTTTGTTGCTGAAGTGGGAGGCTTGTCAGGAGATAAAAAAAAAACTGGTGCACCGGCCTCTGAAAGGCTTGCCATTGGCCTCTGGAAGGCTTGCTATTGCAGGCCGCATCCAAATTATTAGCAAGCAGAATCGTCTCGCAAGGAAATATGTTACGTTGAAATATTTATAGAGCTGGCTGAAAATTTAACTCTGATAATTTGTTCACATATTTTTATTTTGCACGTGGAAAACGAGTCATTTCATGGGGGGTGTGGTTTCTGAAGCGAGCCGCGTGCGCTGGCCGACAGATGGTAGCACGGTCGCCTATTTCACTGCAGTATATATGGCATATTTGTTTTTAGGTTCACTTTTGGAGCTCTCCTATTGCCTTCCACTGGTGTGTGTCAGACATGACGTCTTGTTATCCTAACAAAACACGGNGACATGACGTCTTGTTAGGCTAACAAAATGGGGGGGGGGGGGGGGAAGAGAAGAGACAGGGAAAGCAGGCTGTGACATCTAAGTGGAACACCTCACGGGCCACCGCCAGTATCAGGCTTGCGCGGTAGGAGGAGGGGAGCCTACCACTGGAGGTGGGATGAGGTGGGGGGAGGCACCTTTCACACAACCACAGCTGCAGCTCCAGCCACGCCTACCTGCCCAACGGGAACCTTATAAGCGGGTTCTACTGTACCAGCCCTTGCGCTAATACCAGTAGACTGAACTCAACTTCCGCTATGGGCTACAGCACCACGGTCATAAAAATAACTTTGGCGAGTCCATTCCTTGTTTTCATGCTTGCGGGGTCGCGTTAATTGATGCACGGAGAAGGTTGTTTTTTTTGCCACAGGTGTTATACATGAATATTTTATATTTTTAATTTCTGAAATTCAGAATTATGATAGAGGTCATACACAGGTGGGTGTTATACTCACGTAAATATGGTGATAGTGTCCTTGGATATCGCTAAAGCAAAAGCATGTCATATTGTAATATATTTATAAACAGCAACACAGAAAAAATGTTACAAAATTGTTACATATCACACTTTAAACAGCTCAGCTGTACTTAAGTGTTATTGCATAAACACAATTGAGTAAAACACACACTGTTATTCTACTACATACACAGCATAAATAACTACAGTGAATCGTGTAGAGATATGCAGTTGTCACAAATAAGCACTGCTTAACAATGTTCACTCCAGCATAACCTGAGTTACAATACTGGACTTGCAATAATACTGTAATAATAATTATAGATGAAGGCCGTAAGTCGCAGAGCACCAGTTACGAGGTATTGCTACAGGAGTGTGTATTTCCTTTAAAAAAAAAAAATGGCTATGCAGTAGCAGTGGTTGCCACTGACAATAAATGCAAGCATTTCATTTTGAAATGCAGGAGTATCGCAAAACACGCAGCCAACACAAAAACTGAAAAATGATAGCATAATATTAAAAATAAAAATTTGTTAGTGTTAAATATTCTAGCTGAACATATCTTAAGTTTAGAAATAAAAGGACTGAAATTATGTTTCAAACACTAAGTAGGGATGAAGGGTTTCTTCGCCTGCTGCCGTTTTTTTTTTCAATAATAACACAATTTCATCTAATTTCCACACACAAAAACTACACAGGGACTTGTAAATAAATGGCATGTTTAGATTTGTGTCGAGCAGCGAGGTCTTGGAAATTCAGGGGTAACATATATTTATATTGTAAGCCTTGTTGCATTACAGCAAGTGGCTGGGTTTACAACAGTAAATATGAGGAAATAACATTTCTGTATTGTTCCCTAAGTGTACTGATGTGGCAGTGATAATCACACAATTAAGAGTGCAACACTTTTAAATGTGTTTATAAATTCACAGTGGGGTGCCAAGCCATATTTCATAATGTTACAAAATGTAAATCCATTAGTAAACATTTCTGAAACATTTTATGTACTTGCCATGTTGCAGATTGTGACATAATGGACAAGTCTGTACACAGTTTTTAAGGGGGTACAAACTCTTCTTGAACTCTCGAACCCTGTTCCCTACAGATGTAAGTTTAAGGATGCGTACGAACTGCCTTGTGCTTTTAAGTGATATGAGAAGCTGACTGGCAAAGTAGACATGAGAGATACCAGCAACATTCCCACCGTACTAAATAAACTATGCGAGATTACACTAATGAGCTCTACAAAAGCTAAACTAGATCTTTGAGTTTTGCATGTCAATAAGATGTACATACATGGGAAAATTTCATCATATTTCATTGCCAAGCAATTACAACTGACGTGTTTCCAACAGGTTAAGAAAAATTTTCTATACCTGCTGACTCAGTTTTCTAAACTAGACAACCTACAGGCAAATCCAAACAAATGAATTACAATTTTGTTAAAATTAATTGTTATCTTCAATCAGTATGACCACACATACAAATATTTGATTTGCAATTTCTTAAAATTAATTTTTGTTTTACCAATGTAAATATTTTTTATTAAAGGACCTGTACAGCTTGTTCTATTGTACCATTATATCACACCTGATTTGCTATTTGCATACACTTAAATTAAATTTTATGTAGCACAGAAATGTTACGTACTACAATAACAAGCATTATGATGTTATTTCTGTTTTATGGTATACAGAATATATAAGTGGTCAATATGACAACCCAGAAACAATGAATGCCAAGAATAGTTTGAACCAGAGTTCTGTAATCAACAGGCAAGTGCCTTACGCCAGGGCTAAGAGGATCGTGTACACACGAGGTATTGCTGTCACTTCACTTTGGTCCTTCCAGGCCCATCACATGCAGGAAATGACGCCGTCCCTCCACATACTTCATGGCCTCTGCAACAGTAATCACAGGCACTTGTATACGGCTATAACAGACTTCCTGTTCTCCATCATTTCTCAGTTTCAGAATACTCAATTATATGCCTACAAGATATGTACAGTACATATATTACTACTTAAATTAAATTACTTCTGTTCCATCTTTATATACTACAATTACAACAGAACATACAAGTAAAATGGAACTTGCATGTGGAGGGCAACTGACGCCAGTAGGTATATCTTTAATTATGTATTTTGCTTGTTAAATTCAGACAATTTTTACTATGCATTCATAATTTCAGTTTATAGCAGAAAAACCAACAGGTATCAATAAACTAAAGAACTGAAATGCCCATCCCAAATTCTTACTCAAAACACTACTGTAGGACTTGATATGTACAATCCTTTTGGTTAGAGCAGGCCTGTTATTATATGCTATTGTAATGAAACTTCTATCTATGGCATTTTACTTTTATTTCAGTGCTCCAGTCACCTCTTGGTTCTCGTATCTTCTTTCCGTACTATAAATCGAGATGGCATACAATTTTCCTGAACTACAATGATTTTTGTGTTGGTAATGTCAAAAATGACTTAATGTACTACAGAAGTAAAATGATGGTACACAAAAGTAGAAGATTTATAAAAAGGTTGGGTTTATGCACGACTCAGATAGGTGGGCAACCAACTGCTATAGTCGGTTCATGACTGGAAGAGACTTTCTTGAAGCCCTGCTAAAGATCTACTTTCAAGCCCATTTCGTATCCTTCTGCCAAAGGGTAAACAAACATTGCCATGTGGCAGTCACATGGCAATGTTTACATGCAATGTTTACATTCCACTGTGTGTGTGTACATGTGTTCGTACATGCACATACCCATCATAAAAGTAATGTATATATTATTAATGGATATTCCACAAGCGTAAAGTTTTTAATCTTGAGAATTTCTCACAAAAGAATATGTGATGCAAGCGAAAAACATTTCATTATATAAACCCAAAATGAGAGTAGAGAGAGAGAGAGAGTGAGAGAGAGAGAGACAGAGAGAGAGAGAGAGAGTGTGTGTGTGTGTGTGTGTATAGGTTTGATTTTGACTGGGGGATTGGGTGGGGGAGAAAAACTTTCACTTTGATTACATATTATAGACACAATACTTTGCAATGAAATGTGTCAACATTCAAGGAGTCCATCCAACAACATTAACATGGCAACGCCAATCTCTCATAAGCCCCCGGATGGCCGTGCTGTAGAGAATTTGTGCGATTCTTGTTTAACCTAATATTTCATTTATCGGTTTTTTTATACTAATATCAGCTCTTTATTATTTGATTTTTCATAACGTATGACTTTAATTTGTGCTAACCTTCTCGTACAGATTCCTTTTGCTTTTGAAATCTGTATAAGAGATTACTCATAGTGCGTTCTAACGTGTTTAATATTTTTCAAATTTATTTCAGGTTTGCTTAAAATTTTATTTACTGTATTTTACGTTGTATGTTGCGGTAGTTTTTGTGTGCAGTCATGAGTTCTAGCAAGGTGAATAAAAGAGAAGTCACCAACGCCAACAGGACATCATTAACCTCACCGAATCGTTGTATTCACTAATTAGGCGAGGGGAAATGAAACCCTGCAACGTCGCGGAAAGAGTGGCAGAAATGTTGAAACTCTCCAGATCTACAGTGCTAAGGTATGTTAAAATATCTGTAGTATTAACCATTGCGTTTGCAAGTTGTGTGTGTTAAGATCAATTACGTTGGCCCACGAAATGTGTTTACAAGAACATAAAGAAAATTTGTTAATAACTTGATAACGTCGTCGAACGTTGTCTACGTGTATTTTTAACGTTTTATTTTGGTAATTATTAAGTTTATAGGGTTTCCTGTAAAAATAAAAATAATTAATTGAAAATCTTATATTTCCACTCTGCTAATGATGCAGAACACGAATATACGAGGGGCATTAACGTCCGACTAATTTCGTAATATGTGCCCACCTAACCTAACAGAACCTAACCCCACGATGAGTGAATCACTATTTTACATTTTTTAACTAACCTAGGATTGTAGGGTTATATAGTAACCAATACCTGCCACCTATTAAACTAACCTAAACTAACACACGGCAGAGCATATCACATTGTCACACATCATTTGTAAACAAACCCTTGTATGTTTTTGGTATCAGTAACTGTAGTTGACCCAGTAACTGAATTATGGTCCTTTTTAAATTATGCAAATTAGGTTGGCTATGTAGCACTGAAAGTGAAAAATATGACACTGATAATTTACAATAACTAAAAGACAATGGCTGTAGAACAGTGGTGTTGGGGAAATGCATTAATACACAATTGTTTTCTTAAAAGATTATGACTGCGATTTCATCGATTACGATGTCCTCTCATGTTTAGTGAAGTGATACAGATATGTTTAATAGTAGGGGAAGTTCCAGTTATATCGACTGTAATCTATTTAGTGACGTATAACAATGGCAATTAATGCCGCAATGTAACTTATAAATACAAAACAAGCTCCTTCTTCAGAATCTTAAAATGCACCATCTCTCCATAACCTATATAAAATTAATTGACTATAACAAACTCACTATAGAGGCAATTTTCCTTACCATTGTCAGTTGTCTTTATAATAAATTTCCACTGTATATATTGGGTTGTTTATGAAGAATCCCTCGCAGGGGTACACAAATTCCAACACAAAGTAGTTTTTATTTTTAATTACACATTGTAATACCACCTTTTGGTTAGGTGATTCATACACTCACATTTGAGTCTATATAACCCTACAATCCTAGGTTAGTGTAAAACCCAACAATCCTAGGTTAGTTTAAAAATGTAAAATAGTGATTCACCCATCGTGGGGATAGGTTCTGTTAGGTTAGGTGGGCACATGTTACGAAATTAGTCGGACGTTAATGCCCGTCGTATATTCGTGTTCTGCATCATTAGTGGAGTGGAAATATACCATTTTCCGTGAAATTATTGTTTTTTTTTTTTTTTACAGAAAAGCCCCCTAAACTTAATAATTACCCAAATAAAACGTTAAAAAGACACGTAGACAACGTTCGACGATGTTATCAAGTTATTAACAAATTTTCTTTATGTTCTTGTAAACACATTTCGTAGGCCAACATAATTGACCTTAGCACACACAACTTGCAAACGCAATGGTTAATACTACATATATTTTAACATACCTTAGAACTGTGGATCTGAAGCGTTTCAACATTTCTGCCGCTCTTTCCGCGACGTTGCAGGGTTTCATTTCCCCTCGCCTAATTAGGGAATACAACGATTCGGTGAGGTTAATGATGTCCTGTTGGCGTTGGTGACTTATCTTTTATTCACCTTGCTAGAACTCATGACTGCACACAAAAACTACCGCAACATATAACGTAAAATACAATAAATAAAATTTTAAGCAAACCTGAAATAAATTTAAAAAATATTAAACACGTGAGAACGCACTACGAGTAATCTCTTATACAGGTATCAGAAACGAAAGAAATCGGCACAACGAGAAATAATAAAGAGAGGATATTAGTAAAAAAATAAAAAAAAAAAAAAACCAGTAAATGAATTATTATTGGTTAAACAAGATAATCGCACCAATTCTCTGGCACGTGTGTCGACCACATCTCGCCAACAACACACGGAACGAAGGTTTGTAAACAAATGGCCGCTCTACTTTCACCTTGAGCGTGATCTTGTGAGTATGCAAGAAACATTGAAATCAAAGTACGTTAGCATCACATCATTAATAATTAGCATATAAGATACAAGTCTTTTCGAAACCCATTTGTAAGCGATAAATTAACAATTACGTTAAAACTTTAGAACTATTTNAAACTACCGCAACATATAACGTAAAATACAATAAATAAAATTTTAAGCAAATCTGAAATAAATTTAAAAAAATATTTAAAACGTCAGAACGCACTACGAATAATCTCTTAAACAGGTATCAGAAACGAAAGAAATCGGCACAACGAGAAATAATAAAGAGAGGATATTAATAAAAAATAAAAAAACCAGTAAATGAATTATTATTGGTTAAACAAGATAATCGCACCAATTCTCTGGCACGTGTATCGACCACATCTCGCCAACAACACACGGAACGAAGGTTTGTAAACAAATGGCCGCTCTACTTTCACCTTGAGCGTGATCTTGTGAGTATGCAAGAAACATTGAAATCAAAGTACGTTAGCATCACGTCATTAATAATTAGCATAATAAGATACAAGTCTTTTCGAAACCCATTTGTAAGCGATAAATTAACAATTACGTTAAAACTTTAGAACTATTTCCTCTCTTTGTGCTGGCAACCTAACGGCATAACTGTATCCGCGCTCACCACTGTTTGTAATGTTATATGCATGTAGCTAACGGCTAGGGTGTTTTTTCAAATGTTGATTTTCAAAAGTTTCTTCCCGTCGTGAACCGACTATATGCAGTGATAAATTTAAAATTTTCTAGCTCTCAAAAATAATTAAATTCACTACCACTTGCCACAAAGTCTTCAAGCAACTTGTATGTTCAAACAATAATTGAGGTAATGTCTAACTTAAAGGAACTTATTACACGGATGTTGCTCTAGTAAGGCAAGCAGTTTCAATAAGTATGGACGACTATTATCTAGGAATGGGTGAATACACAGAAATATTTATTCCACTTATTTGAACCCGGAACCATAGGGAATAAGGTGTTAAAGAAACAATATTGTGAAAGTATTTTTGTTACCACTTCCTAAAATCTGAAATAATGAAGCTTACATTTTTGAAACATTATCCAGCAGTAAACTCTCGTTGGATATAATATGTCGTGACCATTTTTTAAGATAAGTATTTGGTTACATCACATTGCAGGAAAACATTTGTAATAATGGTGGTCAGTGAACTCTGTTTATTTACTTTAAGTGAAGTTTTTTTTTAAGAGTTTGATATGAATATGTTGGTCAGTTTTAGTATATAGAAGTTTTTTGAGAAGAGTTAATACTTTTTGGTTTGAAAATAAGTTACTGGCTACAGGTTACTGTTTGGTATTTATGATTGTTTATTACTTCATGTTCAATATTAGATGTTATTGGTTCTCGCACGAGTCAATGTTGACATGATTAATGATAAATAATGGATGTAAGTTATGCCAAATTTAAGGGTTGTAGTAATCTTGGATAAAAATTGACTATCGGAAAGTCATTCAAAAATGTAAAACTTGTGGAGCTAAACTCAAAACATGAGAGTACTTGGAACATTGCGAAGCACCTAACAAGACAGCATATCAAGAAAGTTATCCTTAAAATATTCAACATATAATAATTTGTAATGTTTTTCACTAACTACCAAAATATTTGATTTAGAAATGAGATTCACAATACAATTTGAGTTTTGAGTTCTTCCTGGCTTTGAGATGAACATGCAATTTGAATTGTTACAGTAATCTTAATCACAATCGAATTTCAACTCTTATGGCGAGAGATGAAATAGAATTGAATGCAACTGAAAATCTAAGGATCACCCACCCCTTCCGTACTATCCCATCGTACTTAGAGTGAAGGACTTCAAAATAACTACAATGATGACCTTCAGATAGGAGACCAAACAAACTGAATGGAGACGCACAGTTGACAAGAAACATTCACGGCTCACCTCCGTAGGAGCGCGCGACGACACTGGAAACCACCTCGGGGACCTTGTAAGTGTAGTGGAAGACATTGGTGGTGGTGGGGTGGCCGCTGGTGGCATCGAAAACCTCTGCGTGGACGACTATCTGCATGTAGTTCTGCTGCGTGAATACCACCTGCCAACACACGCGCACCACACTATCTTCCTTGCCTCTCCAGACATCAACACCGTACGGCATCACACACATGTCACTCATGTAAAAATTCAATTACCTAACTGTACAGTTTACAAAGCTCTGTTTTAACTAACTACAAATGCTGTGCTAACACCTTCGTGTTTCATTGCGTAATGATCGCACCATAATTTTTCAGTGCAGGAAATGAGTAGAAATTTTTCACTGACTACAGACTGCAGCCAAGATAGAGGAATGCACCCTACTCTACACGCTCCCCTACAATCAAGTTCTTGGGGAAGGTGGTTCCATCAGCCACCCCTCTTCTCAAAGTGTCTGAAGGGGGGGGGGGTGTCCCCTTTCTTAGGGAATGGAAGAGTAGGAAGTAATGTTGCGCTGTACCGAGCAATGACAGAAGAGGACAGCACAATGGACGCTGCGTTCTATTGACAGGCAGTACAACCCTCATTCCCTTACTAGACGTATGCATAAACAAACATTTTTTCTGAATTTGCATTGTTTACGGGTAATGGATGTCAAATGACTACGAGAGCACGATTAATGTCAGTTACAGTGAAAACATTCTGTTTTTTTTTTTATCAAGTATATAGCAAATGATTTACACAACAGCCACACCCCAAATATTCCAGAAAATTTTTAGTATAAAATGTGCCACCTTTATGCAATGAAATGCAGTATTTAATGAGTTTCAATGAAAATATTTTTCAAAACTCCCATACACCACTATTGCTAAAAGTATTACTTGGATGCTTACATGCCCTTCAGAAATTTAGAACTGTCTGTCCTTCACAATAATACAAGAGACATGCTGCACCTTCCAAACTTGATGTCACAAATCTGAGCCAGAAGGCTGTGAAAAAACTTTTTACAGGCGTAGAACTTTAACTCATACCACCCAAATGGACCAGGCCATTTAACAGATACACACTACTCTATAGTCTTAATGGCTTGTTATTTTGCAGATCCTCATGGCACCAGTCTTGCAGGGACGTGGATGAATTGGCAATAGTTCGTAGCCCACTACAATCAAGGAAGCACCATCACCTTTGTCCTGTCTGCATGGCTTGAACTTAGCATTAATTCTATATAGCCGCAGCATTGCTACGACCTGATAATATCATATCTTGCAGCAAAAAAAATTAATGCTTTCAACCATAAAGGCTTGAGGACTGCTCAGACTTTCAAGGGAATATGCAACTGTGCAGCTTAAGGGATAATATGTTAAGATCACCTGCAAGATAACTTGAAAACTACACCATGAATATAGTTTTAATGAAATGCAAAAAGTTTAAGTTAAAATATTCCACACAAAAGCATCTTATCACAAAAGAAATGTGTCTGATCTCAGCAAGGTGTGGTCATAAAAAAGCAAGGAAAACGAGTGTACAAGACAAAGTTTATGACTAATGTGGATTCTCTCTCTACCATTTTTCATGGGATAGACAAAAAAATGACCATACATCTAGAATTTCAGTACACAGACTGACATGTAGGTACATCAATAAAATAAAACTTCAAACCTTATTTAATTTCATGTTGAATATAACGACAGCTGTAAATTAGCTCTGAATAAAGTTCTAACAAACACAATAAAAATGGGAACTTTCAAAAAAGTCTTATTAGTGTAAATAAAACATTAAAAAACATTCACCTCAATTTGCCTAAACGAAGAATACAATACCGCAGAGTAAAATTTTTCCCGAAGAAATATATTTTTTAGAGAGAAATAAGGTGTGCCATGTTTTATCACATGATTGTAGCCATTGCATAACAATTGCACCGTTATTTTTAAATTCTGAACAGAGCCAAAACAATTATAGCCTGAAAGTCATGGTGCTTGTCCAAATGTTCCCAGCTACACCAGAATACAAGCCATATGCCAGACATCCCCAACAAATTCCCTGCAAAGGAGGGTAATATCTTGTCAGCCACCCCCTCCACAAAGCGAGAGGGGATGAGTCAAATTGGTTCGTGCTGTGGCGAGTTGCTTAGTGTTTCTCGCCCCCCCCCNCCTTAATTTTAGTTTAAAAGCCAAGACGAACTATACAAATGGGATCCTGTGTGGAAGCTATCTGCCTCACAGGTTAAATAAGAGAGGAAGGATGCCACGGGGAGGAATCAAGCTCGAGAGAAAGGGAGAGGATGCCGCTTTTTTTGCTACATAAGCGCTTCCCCTCTTGAAGCATGTAACGGAAGGAAGTAAGGTCGCGCCTGACTGCAGATTCTCAAGCATCAGCTGAACTGGATAGGAAAACATCACATTTAACTATTACAGTTATTACAACTTTGTATAAACAAACGGTTTAAAAACAATCCTTGCATAAAATCTTAAGTGACCGAACCAAAAGATTTTTTGATCCATGCAATATTCAATAAACGATAAAAGTGGATAATTTTAACATTACTTATATAGGATTTTGCTAGGACCACTGATGATTTTTGGTGGACACCATTTTTCGGTACATGCATTTTTGGTACATAGAGGATCCACTGTATATCACAGAATCACAAAAACTAGTACACTTCCTTACCTGCGAATGCATTTGCAGGAGAGAGCCGACATCGACAGGTTGGACAAAGTTTATGTCGCTAATGTGGCAAATTTTTGGACGGTATTTACTGCAAGAGAAGTATAGTTTATAAGGTAACATCACATTCAAATAAAATTTGTTTACAAAGACTTTATACATTGACAAATAAAAACAGGAAGAAGTACCTTATTCAATACAAGAGCCACAAATGTTGGTTTTCCGTGCACTATGTCTAACTTCTAGTGATGGGAGAGTTTGATAATTACAACTTCGAGTCGAGTCAAGTTGTATGAACCTCGAATCGAATCAAGTTGAGTTCAGTACAAAATTTTCTAGTTAAAATTGAGTTTACACCATAAATGTAAATATGAACCTATGTACATGGGTATAATGCCCCATGCATCATC
Source organism: Clitarchus hookeri (assembly GCA_002778355.1). Lineage (NCBI taxonomy): Eukaryota > Metazoa > Arthropoda > Insecta > Phasmatodea > Phasmatidae > Clitarchus > Clitarchus hookeri. The sequence continues at coordinate 1,302,301 of NQII01000073.1, read as the reverse complement.
CGGTTACGCATGTAGCCGAGTTGTTATCGTTCCAACACATCTTTAGTGGTTTAGCAAAACAAAATTATTGAATTGTGAGACATGAAAAGTGATTGTTAGATGCAAATATGTGTCTGTTTATAACCTAAAAATACAGTGACTCGAATTTCACGTTCACTAGCTCGATGCCTGCTGGAAAAAATTTGATTCATCATGAGTCGACCTTTGTTAGTTCAATTCAACTCGACTCTATCAAATCTCAACCCATCACTACTAATTTCAAATCTCCTCCAATACCTTAGTCAAATTATCAAAATTCCTTGCAAGTCCTGCTCTGCTGGATTTGGTTCCAAAAGAGCGTGTGATACTAAAATATGCTTGTGGCATGAACTGTGTGAATGCCAGAAAAACAGCTCCTGCGAAACACACAATTTCGTACTGAAGTAGTTGCATACATACTGTACTAACAACTTTATAGCATGGCTCAATGCTGAAAAAGTTGATGCTAGAATATTTACTTACCAATTGGCAAGTTTAAGAGTTGTTTTTTTTTGGGTGAACTTAAATTTGGTATCGTGTATGAGCTGAGGCAAAAATGTTCTGCAGTAATGATTCCACTAATATTCTAAACACAGTACTACTAAAATTTTTCCATCACAGCAGTTAAATAGAGAATACTTTACACACCTAAAACATTACTGTTATTTAGTGAATACACAAATATAGAAATATAAAACAAGTAAATTTAATTTTCAAAAACAAAATTTGATTTTGGTTTTTTGACATACACACATTAGTTTTTTCATATTCACTAAAACTGTCGCTCAAGCAGTATAACACATTAAAATCAAGAATACATACCCATACAGATAAGCATTAGTCCAGGCGAGCTCCAGAGCATGCCTCATGAGGAAGCCTCCAAACACTTTGTTGTGCAGGTTGCGGTCCTTAAACCAACATGTACACCCCACAAGCCATCACACCAGCATACAGCTAAGTTACAAAAACCACACATTCAACCGAAATTACATATAAAATATAACAGGACAGAAATTCAAGTACTCGCAGCATAGTATTTGTCGACAGGCACACAAAGAAGGACGAAACATTTTCCACACGGTCGCGCGATTGCGACATTTCGCTGGCTAAGCCAGCTTCATCAGGAGACGAGTCGTAGAACTACAATTCGCCGCCTGATGAAGTGGCTTAGCCAGCGAAACGTCGCGATTGCACAACCGCTTGGAAAATGTGTCGTCCTTCTTTGCGTGTGTGTGCCCGTCAACAAGTATTACACTAAGAGTACTTGAATCCCTGTCCTATTATATATTTCTGGTAGCCTAGTGGCCAACTTGCAATCTTAACTACGAAATTACAACACAGAATGTTGGGACCGCTGTACATATGTATATACCTAGTGTAATTGGTGACATTTATCAATTTGAATCTCCCGCCTTCAACTTATAGCTGGTAATGGCGCCACTGAAGGCCTCATGGGAGTTCACCTTGTTTTAGTCAGTTCCGCTCAAAATGGTGCCGAGGTGAGCATTGATTATCATGTGCCGTTTAACTTGCGTGCTTTTAAATATTACAGTCCATCAATCCTAAACACAGTATGTCTACTCCAGAGGTACCAGCTATCTGCAATGACTTTCAGTGGTTTTCACCTACCTCCAGTTATTTTCTACACGAGGCTAAAGCAAAGGAGTGATAAGGGTGACAATGAAAAGCACATCAAATGTACCATCGTCCCTATGATCAAGGCTTTGAACTTGATTGCAGTGTTCTCATCGTGCTGAGTTTACCTATGGGACTTTTGGCAGTGAACCTTCCATTTTATTGGTGTAAAGTAGGGTTATGCAAATATTCTGTATACCGCAACAAAAACGAAAAATTGCAACTTTCATTTTCGTTTCAGTAAGAACCAACCAAATTATGCTGATAGTTGTCATGAAACGAAAATCCTCTATTTTGATGAATATTCGTGTTTAATGAATGTTCATTTAGGGCATCAGCAAAGGAAATTTTTGTCTGTACATCATCTTGTTTGTTTTCATTATTTTAAAACTAAAATAACTACATTAAACGGAAATTTAAATATAGGCAAGAACCCGTGGTAGACACTCCATATACTCAATTTTTTTGGTTTGGTTCCGTAATGAATTTGTAATAATGAATAACTTGCTCAAATGTTATGCAATTAGTCAAACTTTCATTGAGACTGAGCTCATTTGAAATTTTTAATTTTTGTTTCATTTCCATGAAAGGATAACATACTTTTAGTTTTTGTTTCGTGAAAAAAAAAAAAGTTGCATTTGCACAACCAAGCGTAAAGTCTAGCAAAGTTCAGTACAAGCCAATATCATATAGGCTATTCATTGTAAAGTGAGCAATTTTGAAAGCCCTTTCATTTGGAGTAATAGTCAATAAATATATTTTATTTTAGCCTTAGACGTTAACTTCTAAGTGCAGTGGAATATACACCCTGTATTTATTACTTAAATGGCAATATTTATTTCGAAAAAGAAGTTAAAGAATAAAAAATGGATGAAAGGAAAAATTAACTAGAGCGTCAAAAGTGCTCACTTTACCGTGAACAGCTTATAGTTTCTCTCATGTCTGGGTAATGTGTTTAAAGCAGTCAGAAAAAACTATTTTCAATGATGCTGGAGGGCTCCAACAATTTTTATTAGCACAGCAATATCTTGAAAGTACCATTCCATCCTCATTTGAAATGTGTTTCCTTTTTGTAGATACACATATATGGTAGGGCTGGGCTGATACAGATTACCAATTATTGGCCAAAATCAATAGTATCAGTGGCATCTGTAAAATATTTATACATGTTCCCACGTAAATTGGCTCACTTTAAATTATGCTTGGAGTGTGAATAATAAATGTTACTTTTCATTACATATAATTGTTAAAAATGTTGTGTTTTAAATTTTAATTTACCTGTAGCATAGGTACTTTATAGATTAGCAATAAAACGGTGTTTGTGGTGTTTTGCCCAATGATGACGTGTGTAATGACTGAAAGAAGGCCCTAAGTGTTGTATACTGCATAGTATTCATAATAAATTATGACAGCATTGAAATATTCTATTATTACATAAAAATTACTCTTAATGTTGGTATAGGTGTCGAGTACCGGCAGTATCGGTTCACAAGAATCGGTATCTGCGGAATCTGCAAAATGTGGTATAGGCCCAGCCCAAATATTGGTGACACATTTAACAGTTTCATAAAAATAATTGTATTTGTAACACGATGCAATGCAGTTCAAGCACCAAGTAGGTGATCACATTATGGCCTCGTCACTTACCCTTGGTAGGATTTGCTGTTGGAGGGTAAGGACAAGGTACTTCCCCCCCCTGTACGACGGAGAAGTCGTGGTCATCGCTTGAAGGAGATTTTCCTGGTGCCTGAGTTGTTGGCTTTGGCCACGTCAATAATTGTGCGTTGGGTGGCGTGCAGGTGAGCGATGGGCGAGTGGGTGCCCTGGTTGGAATGTAAGCTGGTGTGACGTTAAGGGCCCTGACTACCCTGGTAACATTAGCTGGCTGTACGAAGGTAGGTGTCTTCTTCGGCGGCGTAGGTGGAGATACTACGCGTGGTGCGTGCCAGAGGAGGTTAGAAGTGGAGCTTGCTGAGCTGGTTGTTGACCCTCTTTGATGTGCAGTCTCCTCTTTCTTCCAGGAGAATACCTGGTTATCAACCAGGCCGCTTTCCCTTCGTACCCCAGCCTGAGCTAACCCTAGCTTGGCAGNGTGACGTTAAGGGCCCTGACTACCCTGGTAACATTAGCTGGCTGTACGAAGGTAGGTGTCTTCTTCGGCGGCGTAGGTGGAGATACTACGCGTGGTGCGTGCCAGAGGAGGTTAGAAGTGGAGCTTGCTGAGCTGGTTGTTGACCCTCTTTGATGTGCAGTCTCCTCTTTCTTCCAGGAGAATACCTGGTTATCAACCAGGCCGCTTTCCCTTCGTACCCCAGCCTGAGCTAACCCTAGCTTGGCAGNTTCGTTTCAGTAAGAACCAACCAAATTATGCTGATAGTTGTCATGAAACGAAAATCCTCTATTTTGATGAATATTCATGTTTAATGAATGTTCATTTAGGGCATCAGCAAAGGAAATTTTTGTCTGTATATCATCTTGTTTGTTTTCATTATTTTAAAACTAAAATAACTACATTAAACGGAAATTTAAATATAGGCAAGAACCTGTGGTAGACACTCCATATACTCAATTTTTTTGGTTTGGTTCCGTAATGAATTTGTAATAATGAATAACTTGCTCAAATGTTATGCAATTAGTCAAACTTTCATTGAGACTGAGCTCATTTGAAATTTTTAATTTTCGTTTCATTTCCATGAAAGGATAACATAATTTTAGTTTTTGTTTCGTGAAAAAAAAAAAAAAGTTGCATTTGCACAACCAAGTGTAAAGTCTAGCAAAGTTCAGTACAAGCCAATATCATATAGGCTATTCATTGTCAAGTGAGCAATTTTGAAAGCCCTTTCATTTGGAGTAATAGTCAATAAATATATTTTATTTTAGCCTCAGACATTAACTTCCAAGTGCAGTGGAATATACGCACTGTATTTATTACTTACATGGCAATATTTATTTTGAAAAAGAAGTTAAAGAATAAAAATGGATGAAAGAAAAAAGTAACTAGGGCGTCAAAAGTGCTCACTTTACCGTGAACAGCGTATAGTTTCTCTCATGTCTGGGTCATGTGTTTAAAGCAGTCAGAAAAAACTATTTTCAATGATGCTGGAGGGCTCCAACAATTTTTATTAGCACAGCAATATCTTGAAAGTACCATTCCATCCTCATTTGAAATGTGTTTCCTTTTTGTAGATACACATATATGGTAGGGCTGGGCTGATACAGATTACCAATTATTGGCCAAAATCAATAGTATCAGTGGCATCTGTAAAATATTTATACATGTTCCCACGTAAATTGGCTCACTTTAAATTATGCTTGGAGTGTGAATAATAAATGTTACTTTTCATTACATATAATTGTTAAAAATGTTGTGTTTTAAATTTTAATTTACCTGTAGCATAGGTACTTTATAGATTAGCAATAAAACGGTGTTTGTGGTGTTTTGCCCAATGATGACGTGTGTAATGACTGAAAGAAGGCCCTAAGTGTTGTATACTGCATAGTATTCATAATAAATTATGACAGCATTGAAATATTCTATTATTACATAAAAATTACTCTTAATGTTGGTATAGGTGTCGAGTACCGGCAGTATCGGTTCACAAGAATCGGTATCTGCGGAATCTGCAAAATGTGGTATAGGCCCAGCCCAAATATTGGTGACACATTTAACAGTTTCATAAAAATAATTGTATTTGTAACACGATGCAATGCAGTTCAAGCACCAAGTAGGTGATCACATTATGGCCTCGTCACTTACCCTTGGTAGGATTTGCTGTTGGAGGGTAAGGACAAGGTACTTCCCCCCCCTGTACGACGGAGAAGTCGTGGTCATCGCTTGAAGGAGATTTTCCTGGTGCCTGAGTTGTTGGCTTTGGCCACGTCAATAATTGTGCGTTGGGTGGCGTGCAGGTGAGCGATGGGCGAGTGGGTGCCCTGGTTGGAATGTAAGCTGGTGTGACGTTAAGGGCCCTGACTACCCTGGTAACATTAGCTGGCTGTACGAAGGTAGGTGTCTTCTTCGGCGGCGTAGGTGGAGATACTACGCGTGGTGCGTGCCAGAGGAGGTTAGAAGTGGAGCTTGCTGAGCTGGTTGTTGACCCTCTTTGATGTGCAGTCTCCTCTTTCTTCCAGGAGAATACCTGGTTATCAACCAGGCCGCTTTCCCTTCGTACCCCAGCCTGAGCTAACCCTAGCTTGGCAGTTTTGTCCCGCCCAGCCCTATAAGGTGGTGGGGGTACCAATTAGGTTGATAGTGGGTGGCCAGTAAGGGGTAGACAGCCTGATGGAATGAAGGATGAGGTGGTCAGCTCAGGTGGGAGGCCTGTACTACTGGTTTTCAACCCAGAGATTTGGGGCTCGAAACGTCGCGGTCTGACCCAGGCACTTACTGGAAGGTCGATAGTCCAAGAGACAACTGCTCTAATGAGGCCCAGGAAGGCAAACTTCCTAAACTGCACTTCGAGTCAGCTATGAACAGGAGAGAAAAGGAGTAAAGCATCGACTCGTGGCTAACACTAGAAGGATCTTACTAGGACAAGTGACAAAATGGAAAGAGAAAGGACAAGGTGTAGGAATTACAAAGTACTGGAGAGACAACACGACCAAGTCCGATTTATGCCTGTTTTATTGACTGCTCAATTAAAACACACATAAACCAGCCTGCACCCTGACTGAGGCCTGAAGGGTCAGTCCTAAGTTGGCAACTGGTATAGTTACCTATGTCTCGGAAGACGTGGCCACACAAGAGTCAAGGGTAAGTCCAAGAATGCGGTACATGCGTGACTTGAAAAAGTTGGTAGTTCTTCGGGCAGCGCGATGTTCTGCGAAGGCGAGACGTGAAGTCTGGTGGCTCTCAAGCAGAGTAACACCGGGCAAGTGGACTGGCGCGAGACAGCCTCGAACTGAGGGTCCTATTTATACTCGGCTCACGGGGCCAGCGTGGGTGTTGCGGTGGTGAAGAGAGAGAGACGCGAAGGAGANCTCGGCTCACGGGGCCAGCGTGGGTGTTGCGGTGATGGAGAGAGAGAGACGCGAAGGAGAAAAGAGAGTAACTGACAGCGGTGGAGACTTCCCCATCACACACCAGGAGCTGGAGGGGTAAGCGGCGACGTGATGCGAAGAGGGTTGCAGCGCATCAGGCGGCAACGGCGGGCAAACCACCCTGGCTTGGAAGGCACCCTGTGACGTGTACGGCTCTTCTAAGGACAGGGCTGTGGCGAGGCTACACGAGTGAATAACGTTGCTCATAACGCGTCAAAATCAAAGTGTACATAGTTAACAATATGTAATACCTACACTGTTTAGTAGGTTTTATACATTCACTTCCTTCCTGCCACATATATTAAGTAGAAATAACAAATCACAATCCATAATCTTTACACTTAACCACATAAAAAAATTTATGTTAATTTTCCCCCCATTTTTTAGTGCACTTTAGATGTAATCATGCAATACAGATAGATACACCTTTATTGCCACCACAAAAACAATTTTAATCAATGGCACAGTATACTTGGTGAGACTTGGTGAGACATGGTGAAAATTGTTGTGTTTATGGATGAACCACTATCTCCCCTATTACATGTCCCATTAAGTAACACATCAGCTGACAGCTGCATATCTAACCTGGTCAGTCAGCAAGACTAACAGCAGTACATACACTATCCATGCTGACCCCACTACTGTAACTGAGTAAGGTCAACCAAAAGTGATGACCACGGGACAAATCCAGACAACATGTATTGCATGCTGCCATCCTACATCGCTAACAGCGCAACCATAGCTTCCTCACTCATCTGAAAAATGCTTGTGTGTAATGTATCCATTTCCATATAGCTACACATACAGTAAATGTACATACACATAAGCTGTTTTATTTAACATTTCAATATTTGCAGATGTGTATGTACCAATGACAGCCTCATCTCTCACCTAAATTGATGCCTACTTGCATGTACAAATTTTCTTAAATAGGCCTACAAGAGGTTTACAAATTATTGATTTGTTCATCATTAAAACATGCACAAACAAAATTAAAACTTCAACGTCCGTTGCAACTTTATTACATAACACAATACATACACAGTTCAAGCGGAAGTTGGTAGAAATAAAAGTTAATACAAAAAATTTGTTCCTTGAATTTGATGGTTGACACTAAGTTACCTTTAAGTAATGTTCAAATTGGTTCAACTTCTCAACTTGGAAACCTCAAACTTTACATCATGCTTAATTCAATGTGAATACACAGCTGTGCGACCTATACCTGAACATAACAGTAACGTAACATTAACATAATGATTTCCTCCATGTTAATTTAAATATAAAGCGACCTTAAGAGTGCAGCCACTAGTGATCAAGTGATTTGGAAGAAAGAAAACACTTTTTGTTACCTTGCTCCCAACAAACATGGCCAACTGTTGTCATACAAATAATTGCAATAACAGAGAGCAAAACAAGTTTTATTGTTGAGTAATTTAATTATTTTTTTAATTTTGAAGTATTTCAGCAATTTTACTGTATACAGCATTTTTAAGTTTTACAAATACATTTTTATCATTTCTGCATGACAACCAACAGATAAATAGTTAACTGTCTGTAAGCANTTTTTAAGTTTTACAAATACATTTTTATCATTTCTGCATGACAACCAACAGATAAATAGTTAACTGTCTGTAAGCAGAATCACAGTTCTGCCAAACAGCTGCATGATTTGTAAATTCCATCATAGCTGAAGTACGTTAACCACAGACAGAGTTGAGAAGAGAACCAGGGACAATGCGTACCATGCATGAAGTTAGCCAGAAGCTGACCTACCTCGGGGTGGCTGAAGATGATGGTGTTCAGCTTAGTCTCACTCATCCACTTGCTGTTGGGGGGCAGTACTCTTGCAAAGGTGAAACTGCCGGCATCTACAGACTTCAAGAACATATTGTGGATGATGCTCTGCTCCGTAGCGTCTGGCACCGACTTGAGGAGAGACGAGCTCTTGAGGTGCGTGCGCCGCAGCTTGCGGCCTGCGAGACAACACACGCACTCCTACAAGCTACTCAACACAACTCGCCACACATTCACATTTGGTTTTCCAATTTTAACACATAGCTCTGACAGCTGCTGAAAATTCACATCCAGTACGTCTTACTAGTTTGCTCTTTTGTGCATCCTCCAAGTTCGGATACAATTTGTATGTTTCAGGAGAACTGCAGATCTTAATACCTGGATAACAGAGGTTTTTGTGGGTAAGTGTACCTTAGCTAATATTATTGCTAATAAATGACATGGTTTTAAGAACCTAAAAACAAAGTTTAAGTGGGGAGACACTGTATCCAACAGTAATCAATTCTGAATGGCAGAGTGATGCGAGGTTAACTGGGCAGACTCTGTGGCACCACGCACCTTCTCCGCCCGCAAGTACCTCCTTCTCTTTGTCGTCCTTGGGTACCAGCCTGTTGACGAGGGCGGGGCCGGTGTTGGTGGAGTTGCGGGCCGCCATGAGAAAGAGGGCGCGGGTCAGCTTCTGGTAGTTGCCGCCCCCCGAGTCCTGCTCCAGCCACACCACCACCTCAATGGACGAGCGCCCCACCCACGACACGTGCCCCGACAGCCGGATGTCCTGGGCACTCTGCAACACCCGCACTAATACTGCTGGTGACTACAGCACAGTTGGTTCATAACTACCTCTAATTTTCTCACCAGTCATGAAATTTCAGGTAAAGGTCTTGAGGAGTATGGACAGGTAAAAGTCAAGATTTTTTAATAGAGATTTGTGTTTCATTAGAATACAAGCAAGTTAAGGAAAGCTATAAAAAAATTTACAGGCCTCACTGGAGTGAAAAAGGGAGTGTTACCACATCCGAGGGCATAATGCACTACACTACATTTTAAGAACTGCACAGAATTTTGCCCTCAAGATTTTATCTCAATATTATTTCAAGCACAGAACAACATTTTGAATCTCATTCATAGTATTAATTTTTACTACAGTAAAACTAGGTATGCACATTTAATTTTTAATTTTAGGACTAATATATAGACAAAAAAAACCTTTAATTAGATGCCAAGATGAAAGTTCTTGGAAAATACACATTAAAATGACGTATGGGTAAATTAATTATTATATGGATTAAAGTGAAAATGTAGGGCTCATTTTATTCTGAGGTCATTCTACACTTGGGAAAATATAACATGTAAGTAATTTTCATGCACCTTCTCTGATTACCAAGAAACAGACCCTTTTAAGCACACCAACACAAAATGTGGGTGGACGTCAGCTTGACATCCAGTTCCCAGCCTAGCTTCTTGTCAGGCAGNTTTAAGAACACCAACACAAAATGTGGGTGGACGTCAGCTTGACATCCAGTTCCCAGCCTAGCTTCTTGTCAGGCAGCAGCAAGTGGACTTCACGACTTGCCATACGTCAAATAGAATTCTCTCAATCTCTGGCACGCATTGCCAGACGACCGCTTTAGTCCGGCAGCATGCTGCTCGACTGGAAGTCAGTACTGTCCATGCATCAATCAGACTGAGTCTCCAATGATATGACACTGCANAACAGCAAGTGGACTTCACGACTTGCCATACGTCAAATAGAATTCTTTCAATCTCTGGCACGCACTGCCAGACGACCGCTTTAGTCCAGCAGCATGCTGCTCGACTGGAAGTCAGTACTGTCCATGCATCAATCAGACTGAGTCTCCAATGATATGACACTGCAGAGGTCAGATGCTACATCCAGACGAAACAAGTCACTACTGTAATTTCCGAGGCTTGAAATGTTCAGCATCAAGTGTTTACAAAACGTTATTCACTTGTTGTCACTGCAAAATATTATAGTTTACAATTTAAAATCCATGTTTCTCAAAAAAAATATATATATATAAAATTGCATGCATTTTGAGACATTTACACATTTCAGCATCGAACATATGATGCCCAGAACTGCTCAATGCAGCATCGACTACAAAGACATACCTTGGGTGTGTAACCAGTGAAGTTTATCTGGTCTACCAGGACAGTGACGATAACGTACGGNGCATCGACTACAAAGACATACCTTGGGTGTGTAACCAGTGAAGTTTATCTGGTCTACCAGGACAGTGACGATAACGTACGGGGTCACGTCATCTGGCTTCATGCGGGGGTTCTGGATGTGTTTGTGGGCGACCCACACTGCAACATTCATGGCACACAGCACGAGGAAGTAGCAGCTGGAGAAGCTACGTAGTAACATCAACACTAAACTACTAAAATAGATCAACACACGAGTCACAAGCCAGCAGCTATACTAAATAAGGTTCAAAGGGTCTCCAATGTGTTGTACCATAATAAGGCAGGGGAGGGGGGAAGGCTATTAAAAATTGTTACTTGTGTTGTACGTCATGTATAAGTTGTTTGGCCTGGCAGATCCTACTGTTGCAGTTTCCTTTGCAATACTGTACTTGTCGAATGTCTGATACGAGATGCGGCACAGCAGGCCGCATTCCGTGCCCCACCCATGGCGACTGAGTCAACCGATATTGATCATAACGTGCGTTCTAATAAAATAAGCAAGAAAAGCTCAACCTGCTGTCTCTACCCCAACTTTCATTCCCTTCAGAGGAGCAGTCAAATGTGTCTACACTACACATTACCCTTCCTTTTCAATGTGTCGGAATGTGTTTATTCCTCGTGTGTGCTGTTCAGAACTACAAGTTTCTGCTTTCACAAAGTAGTGAGGCTACTTTGTTTTCCGTAAGAAAATGGTGTTCCAAGCCAGAGANAACTACAAGTTTCTGCTTTCACAAAGTAGTGAGGCTACTTTGTTTTCCGTAAGAAAATGGTGTTCCAAGCCAGAGATTACCATATTTGAATAGCAACATGTTTACGAATTAATATAATTTAATATTTTATTAATACAATGCATTATTTTCCTTTAACAAATATTTTAAAATGCACAGCATTTTTTTCCTTTTATCTATGAATGTATATATTTGCATTACTGGAATAAAACTTTAAGTGAAGAAGGCTATCTGTTAAAATTATATAATTTCGACAATATCAAATGTCTGATTTCCCCAAAAGAAAACTTAACATATGTATGATTTTACACGCAGCGTATGTTAGGCCCATGCATGGTCCAGTTTATTTCTTACTTTTACTTAGGGCCATATCTGCATATTTACTCATAAATTAAGAATTTATTAAGTAAATTAATATTTAATTACTAGAATTTATAATATTTTTCTGCCACAAATGTGCGAAATGATATTTTAAGTACCTACTGCAAAAATGTGCAGTACTGATGAAAATTTCTCATTTAGGGGGCCAAGAAAAGTAATTTTTCCTACTTTGAAAATTTTAATGTACTATATAATTAGTGAGTGCACCACAAAGATCAAAATGATAATATTTTAACATAATTCCCAACTGAGCTGACCAACATTACGCAGAACCACCAACAAACTTTCAAAACAGCATTAGCAATTGCCAAGCTGCCATAACGAGAACAGAATGTTGTAACTTCAGGTATTACAAACACCATATTACAAACACCATTACCAATACCACCAGTTACAATTGCATTTCTCTATGTATGTCTGGACATCTTGCCAAAAAATATTGTAACGACGTTTCTTTCTAAATTGCCAACTAGGTTCCACAAACTAATAAGCTGGTAAATAGTGGCACATTTACCGCTCGGAGCATTCATAACTAAACGTATTGGCTCACCGGCAAACGCGTCCATGTCTTCCAAAAGGCGGCCCATCCTCACACTACCGAGGAATGTCACATATTTGTCCTGCAGCGAATAATCTTCNCCATGTCTTCCAAAAGGCGGCCCATCCTCACACTACCGAGGAATGTCACATATTTGTCCTGCAGCGAATAATCTTCTGACAAGGGAATGATCGCACTCGTGAAGCTGTCCTAGTCAAAGGAAAAGTACAACAAAACATTTTCAAACTCGTGGAGAATATGAGCCCAGGCTGTGAATTTGGCAATGGACATAGTGACAGCGCATAATTTATACCTTGGTCCAGTTAACAGCCTGCAATTACTGCCAACTGCACAATCTCTTTGACTTCAAATAAATATAAAGATGAAAGATAGGTACCAATAAAAACATTAGATTTCTGCTCAATATAAAAATTTTATTTTTAATGTATAAACTAATATATTTGAAAACTGTACACTTGAGAAAGCTGAGTTGAAATATCTGGAGGGTTCTTATTACGTAGAGTCCTCTGGCATACATTAGGAAGATAAGCACCGAAAGAATGCACAGGCAGTTGAAACAGCAATATTCTGAGGAAACCTCCAGTCAAAGACAATTTCCACCACATTTCCCACATACTTTAAGGCGGCGAGTGCGGCATGAAATTCAGGACCAAAATAAGAGGCAATACTGATTACAATGGAAAGTAATGGGATAAGGAGACACACACAACTAGATGGTACAGAATTGAAACAGATATTATCTAGAGGATAGTAATTAATTACATTATAAACAAGGAGACAGAATACACACGCACTTACGGGGTGATTCTCAGGTAGAGATAGAAACCCAGAGAGATAGAAATAGAGAGAGTTAGTGAGTGAAAGAGAGGGTGAGAAAGAAAGAGGGAGACATCCACACAGAGAGGCGCACGCATGCACGCACGCACACACAGAGTCAGATGAACACATTTTTCATACGGATGTGCGTTCGCAATGTTTCACTGGCTAGGCCAGAAGCATATTTGATTAGCAAATTTGCTACTCTTAGTTTTTTTTTTTTAATGATAAATTCTAATCCCATACTAAAACTAGGGATTATACCTACCATTGTTGAAAGCTACGCAAGGATTCTCCCAACCGTTACACAAACACTACACTGCATTCATTTCAGTATACACAGTAAATCTAAACTATGGCCACTATAAACAAAGCCACACCAGAGGCGACCAACATTCCAGTGCAGACAGAAAAGCCCCAGTCTCCTCCTATTNCCATGTCTTCCAAAAGGCGGCCCATCCTCACACTACCGAGGAATGTCACATATTTGTCCTGCAGCGAATAATCTTCCGACAAGGGAATGATCGCACTCGTGAAGCTGTCCTAGTCAAAGGAAAAGTACAACAAAACATTTTCAAACTTGTGGAGAATATGAGCCCAGGCTGTGAATTTGGCAATGGACATAGTGACAGTGCATAATTTGTACCTTGGTCCAGTTAACAGCCTGCAATTACTGCCTACTGCACAATCTCTTTGACTTCAAATAAATATAAAGATGAAAGATAGGTACCAATAAAAACATTAGATTTCTGCTCAATATAAAAATTTTATTTTTAATGTATAAACTAATATATTTGAAAACTGTACACTTGAGAATGCTGAGTTGAAATATCTGGAGGGTTCTTATTACGTAGAGTCCTTTGGCATACATTAGGAAGATAAGCACCGAAAGAATGCACAGGCAGTTGAAACAGCAATATTCTGAGGAAACCTCCAGTCGAAGACAATTTCCACCACATTTCCCACATACTTTAAGGCTGCGAGTGCGGCATGAAATTCAGCACCAAAATGAGAGGCCATACTGATGACAATGGAAAGTAATGGGATAAGGAGACACACACAACTAGATGGTACAGAATTGAAACAGGTATTGTCTAGAGGATAGTAATTAATTACATTATAAACAAGGAGACAGAATACACACGTACTTACAGGGTGATTCTCAGATAGAGATAGAAATAGAGAGAGATATAAATAGAGAGAGTTAGTGAGTGAAAGAGAGGGTGAGAAAGAAAGAGAGAGAGGGAGACATCCACACAGAGAGGCGCACGCATGCACGCACGCACACACACAGTCAGATGAACACATTTTTCACACGGATGTGCGTTCGCAATGTTTCACTGGCTAGGCCAGAAGCATATTTGAGTAGCAAATTTGCTACTCTTAGTTTTTTTTTTATGATAAATTCTAATCCCATACTAAAACTAGGGATTATACCTGCCATTATTGAAAGCTACGCAAGGATTCTCCCAACCGTTACACAAACACTACACTGCATTAATTTCCGTATACACAGTAAATCTAAACTACANATCCCATACTAAAACTAGGGATTATACCTGCCATTATTGAAAGCTACGCAAGGATTCTCCCAACCGTTACACAAACACTACACTGCATTAATTTCCGTATACACAGTAAATCTAAACTACAGCCACTATAAACAAAGCCACACCAGAGGCGACCAACATTCCAGTGCAGACAGAAAAGCCCCAGTCTCCTCCTATTCGCCCCTTACACTGCACACAGCTGGTGTCACAACTGTGGTGGTGCTTTACCTGCATACAACGCTCTGGCAGATCATCCTGGCTCGTGGGGAGCAGCGACAAAAGATGTGAGCGCTCGCTCTGCAGTGGCTTGTATGTTCGGTCGATCCCCATCAGCTGTATCAGCTTCGACTTCACTGCAACAGTCCAAGCCAACGACTNAGTCCCAGCCATTTCCTCCGCATCACAGAATACCACAAGACACATGCTAAACCAATATTTATTCAAAACTGCAACACAACACCAGATTAAAAAAGGTTAGCAAAATGCCAAAATCAAGAAACTGTTTGGAAAATCATAATTTTTACTTTACTGGCAGCTGACACCTTCATTTATTCCTTTCAGCATTTACCTCAATCACATAACAATACAATTGTTTGTATCCAGCAACGTAACTATGATATGATACTGCAATTAACTGAATCTAGAATCAACTGGCAACCACAACTCCAAGCTTTCAGGCGTTGGCTTCAAAGGGACTGTTCTTTACCATGACCAAGGGACACGTGTGGCTCAAGTAATGGCATGGATATGCCTAATACTAACTATAATATTTGCCACATACAAAATATTTGAATGCAAAGGCAGTAAACGCATAATTATCTGGGAAGCACTATCTTGGAACCTTTGAGGCTACGGAACACTGGAGGATGGTGGATATGCCTAGTCTGCGCCGGTTACGCCTCAGGGCAACGCACTGTGGGATGAACAGCGAGGCCACAATGATAAACACTGCATGCCATCAGTACTCCCCACATGATCCACTCCCAAGAAACTTAACTGGTAGGGCCTAAGATCCACTCGTCTACAACAAATAATGTGCCCCAGTCTTTGGCACTCACTCATAGTTACACAAGCTCGTCAACATGGCACTGTTATCGTGGGACATGGGATCACAGATCCACGACCAACTAAATTAAATGAAGTTAAGTGAAATGAAAAGAAATTCATCAACAGTATAAAAGCATATATCCAGTAACAATTGTTTCAAGCTTTTTTTTTACTTATCAGGATTTTACACACACCCNTACACACATATAGATATTTATTTATTTATTTATTTACACGCGTGCGCACACACACACACACAAACACACACTTATTTCTTTCCTATTGCAATAAGGCCTTAATGTATAATCACTGATTTTAGGCAACTCGACCACACAGTACCGCTTCTGCTGGTTACATACCAAGGCACCAAAATAAGTAAAAATACCTGTACGCATTGTTGGTTCCGCATTCTGTGTTGAAAAATTCACTGCACTGCTCACGATGCATCTGCAAAAATGTAATAAATGCAACGTTACTTACTACGTATAGGCATTTAAATAATTAAAACTAACAATTGCTAGAAACTGTTGTTTGCAGTTATATATTTCACGTAATTTTTGCGTTAAAAAATTAATTGTTGTGGAAAGGGAAATGTAAACTTACTTACCGTAATGTATTGAAATTACTTTTCCGGCTAAATGTTGACCTTGTCAGTTGTCTAATCACTGACATGCGCATTACTTAAAATTACTTCGATCAAAATTCTAACTAAGTGAATTCTACATCCACAATAACATGACAGTCTTATGTCATTCACACACGAAGTTCGCCAATCAGGATTTACCTACATTTAAACTACACGCATACACCCTGAGATCATCAAAGATCGTGCTAAAAATAGTTTAAAAACGTGAAGATCTTCGTGTACGTAAGAAACTTCTTACGTACACGACATTTAACAATAATTGGTTCATAGTTTCTTGGCTTGTCTTTATGTTCAACCAAGCACATGTTTAAATTTTTTAATGGAAACAGATTTTTAAAAAGGAAGTTTTTCCTTATTCTTGTTTTGTAAAGCCATCCGCGTTTTCAAAAATTAATTGATGGATCCACCAGTGGTAGATACACCTGTCGGCAAACAGCTCTGGAAGGCGGGAGGGAAGGTGCAAACCAGTTGAGGCATTTTTAGAATATCAGGTTTATTTCTAGTGGTATTTTCGTCTGTTTCCAGACACAAATGAATACAATTTCACTCGAATTCTAGAGTTTTAATCGCCCATTTGAAAAACTCGACGTCCAAATTATTTTTGTATGTTTTAGAATGGTTGAAAATTACGAGTTGTGGATGTGTTAACTTTTATTTTTCAGAGAAAGCATTCGAAAATTCATAGGTTGATGTTTTGATACATAACCAACAAATCCGCCGAATTTTCAGGCCAGTTGAACTGGTGGTTCAAACGATTCAAAAGGACTCAAACGAAACAGTAATTTTCGAACGTTCGGTGTTCGTCTGTGGATGAACCTGTGAATTTTCGAATACGTGGATAGAACGAAAATGGGGTAGAGCTCACTTTCTAATTGCAGAGTCTTCACTCTCCCTGCTCCAACAGGACAGCTTTTCTGCCAATAGCACTATCAGTAAAAATTTGGATAGGATTTGAGATTTGCTTACACTTTCTCTCATTTCGTTTTAATATAATAAGAATATAATTAAGTTAGTAAGAGTATTTAATTAATATCAAGGAGTGAGTCTTGAAAATTCAAAAATGTAAATAAATAGGTACAACAATGTTGACCATGTGAGTTTTACAGTTGTAATGGTGATGTGTTAGTTAGGGTTTGGGGATGACATGGACCAATCCTGCGTGGTCTCGCACAGCCGCTGTCATAACGTCATCGGCCCACAGTCACTGCTCCAGTGCGGCCGCGGAACACGCACGTCGTGCATCCCGATGCGTGTCCGAATCGTTCATTTGGGAATGGGTCATGACCCGATACCAAGTGATCCAACTGAGGGCCTGTGGTGTCCCTAGAGATATCTGTGTAATTAGGATAGGAATCAAGTGTTAGAATTTGTATTAAATAGCATTAGAATTTAACGCCCACTGGCAAATGTTCGTAAAATTCGCCCTTAGGGGATTGCGAAGTAATCGCAGAATAAATGTACGCCACGTGCATATTTAATTAGGTGTATAGTAGCAAGCCTAGGGTATTTGAAGTGTTCTGTATAATTTTCTGAGTGCAATTGTGTGTCTAATCAAGCCAATTAGTGACGTGGGAAATAATTAGTCTTTCTATCAAACTGACCGTTCCGATCGTAGTGTGCCCCAAAACTTAACAGACCTAAATTTCCCAAGTGCTCTGCAAGGTACCACATAATCATGTTTCGTATTTAAATTAGTGCTTAAGAAAGAACTTTTAATTCTCCTCAAGCTAAGGGGTGCCCATCCCGAAAATTGAAGGGTCCTTCCTATTGTCTGTGTGTTTTACGTGTTTATGTAATGAGGTCAGTAAACTAAGATACCTCGCGGGATGGCACGAGCTCTCGGCGAGGGCGTGGTTCGACTGCGCTACCCCCACCCCCTCCCTCTCAGGCTGATTCCACAGGTCTTAGGTGCTGCACATGCGTCGCATCGCAGGGGACTTTTATACTTTGTTCTAAACACTTAACTGCAATAGGTTAACGTAATTTACTGGAACTTTTATTTACTTTACCAACAGTCTTCCCCGCATTTGCAGCACCCCTCTGTCAGCTCAATTTACTGACCCCGGAGGTTTAATTACTATTTTAAGTTTTCGCGCTATTCTTTGCATTTTTGTAGAGTATCAACATTTTTAGGTTATTTAGATGTGTGGAGTTGCTGTATACTGTCTATTAATGGGAAATCAAATGGCGTTTTCCAATTGACACATCACATAGCACAGAACTCTTGACTTTGCCTCCGTTCGCGGAGGTGCGGTCTTTTTTCTTCGGAGAATTTACGGCATCTAGCTTTTACTGCACTACATCTGTGCACTCTGGCCGGTCGAGTAAGCTTGCTTGCTCGATCATCTCGAGCCTAGCCAGTAAGGTACAGCGGTCAGGGTGTAGTGTAGCGTGTTAGGCACACAATCGTTTTTGCAGCATTTTTACACAACACTCGTACATCGCGTTCCAGACAACCCCATCTCACTCTCCTAAACACCTTTCCCAGGACATGGAGATAGACGGGGGGTCGTTTGATGTGTCTGGCCTCATAAAGGTGACTGCAAAAAACCCACACATTGCGGAATTACTCAAGCAATATTCTGAAGGCCTCTACATCAATCCAGACCCCGAAGCAAGTAACACACGGGCTCCAACCTCAACAACAAAACAAACTACTCCACTACAGCTTCCCCCTACAACCCTCTGCACGGCAAAAACAACAACAGCTGGAGGACATGGAAACAGAATTCCAGCAACAGACACGCAGAGGAAAGCCCATCATCACAGCCGAAAACCACACACTAAAGGAGAACAAGCATCTCCATCAGTCGTCGTCTGAGGCGAAAATCACTTTCCCTGTATTGAACCAGTATGCCACATTGCAAGAAGTTGGAGATGAGACTTCAGTAAACTCAACCCCAGGCCCTTCAGGCCAACCTCGCGCCCGCACTCAGCCAGCTCCAACCACTGCAATGACACATCAAAAACAACAGTTTTGCGTAGTGGTTCCAGACACCACTAAATTAAACTTCATGGTTCAAAAACTGCGAGCGATAGGCACAGACGGTTTTTCATTTCTGCCATCAAACAGATGCATCCAAATTCTCACCTCTAACTTCCACCACTATCAGTCAGCCATCACAATGCTCACAGCAAATGTTATTAATTTATTTAGTTTCAACCAAACCTCAGCCAAACCACAAAAGGTAGTTTTTAACCTCACTCCTACAAAAGAAATTGAAGACATCAGGTAAGACCTTACAAGCAGCAGCATCATATCAAGCACATCTACCAATTAAAAAAAAAACAGGACAGCAATGACCCCAACAAATTCACATTGGAGCCCCAACGTTTATTTTGTGTAACGGCAGCGCAGAACACAGATATTTCCCCGCAGCCCCCTCACCAAACACTACAGTAAAGACACTAGGGTAAATATGACAGTTGTTCATCCTTGCCCCTACCAAAAAAATCTTCAGACGTGGCACAATGTAGAAACTGCCAAGCCTTGGGACACACCTGGGACTTCTGTTCCATGCCACAGATCTGCCCCCACTGCGCCCGCCAGATCACACCCCATGGGTGCCTGCACTCAACCAGCCACAACCCCGAAATGCATCAACTGCTCAGGCGAACACTCAGCCCTCTGAAAAACCTGCCCCAAATTCATAGAAATTGTTCAGAAACGCGAAACAGCCAAGGCAAAAACACCACATTCTAAGCCGGCAACTGAACCATCCAGGAGCCTGGCTAAAACCGGAGTGTCCAAAAACCAACAACCACGCCAGAAGTAATCATACACGAAGGCACTCGTAAAGTCCTCTCACTTCACAACAACAGCACAACAAACCCCAACTGACACCACAACACCAAATGAAAGTACCTCCCGCTCCCTCCCGCGAAAATCACTCGATGGAATGTAGGACACCATGCAGAATCTCCATGACTTCATGGAGTTCCTAAAAGAGTGTGAATTTCAATCCCTCGTGGCACATTTTCGCCCTTTCATCACCCAAACCAAACACCTAACAGACAAACAAGACAAATGCATGTTGCCTCTGGAGGCCATGTACACGTTTGTCGCCGCCTATTCGGTCTACGTGATTCTAAAACAATTCCGTATCTCCCCAACCTGCTCTGGAACGATAACAAAATATTCATTATACGTGTACAAAACTCTGACGAGTGACACAAACGCGAATTTATTAATCAAAATCAACAGATTGCAGCACTTTTGTTTGCAATAACTTCTATTTAATGCACTCTGCAAGTAAATAACTGTTCACTATTAAATTACACTTCATAACCTAAATTCAATAGCCATCAATTCATTATTAAATGTTTTAAAGTTTTCCTGCATACAGACTGGACAAACCTAGAATCACAGATTTTTTCAAAAAATAATGTTTTATCCCATAACTTGACCAGATAACATAATATAAAGTTTTGTTCTACTCTTTCTGTTTTAAAAGAAGTCAAATAAGATTCTTTATTGCCCAAATTAAAAGCTTTTAACTTTTTCCGATACAAACGTTCAGTTTGAAAATGTGTTCATGTAAGAATGAAATAGTGCTGCCATCTCTTGACTAGCAGATATTGGTCCCGCTTACCGCGTGACATCTCGGGCAATTAGAGAACCGTCCATGTAACTAAAAATTACAGTTCTCAGCTCGTTTTCAAGCTTCATCTAGAAACTTATGGCCTTTTTTATTAAGTAAATATTAATCAAATGCCATGTTAAAATATTTTCAACTGCAAATTACACACCTTAAGCATAATGTTATATACAAATTTGATATAAAACTATACTTCTTTACAACTTTCAGTCACTCGTCACAGCAGCACTCACACATATTTAAAACGTTTTAATAACTATCCATTACTTAAACAGATAAAACTAAGGTATTTAAAATTTAATTTACGTCAACTTTTAATACTAGTAACTATTAATAAGTAACTGTTATCTTAAGTAACAGTTTAACGATAATATTCAAGTGTATCAATTCAAACCTTTTTCAGTACTACAATAACTCTAACTTAGCAACTCATTATCTTGATTAATTAAAGAATCGCATCCGAACCACTCCAGTCATGTATGTAAAATTTCAATAAACAGATTTTTAATTAAATTTACTTGGGCATTAACATCAGCTTTCCTGTAACTTTAAAATTCCATGAAATTAACTTTACTACCCCTTTTCACACCCTCAGACATGTATCAAGGGGTTCGTCACAGCACGGGTACAAGCTCCAGGTGCTACCCGGGAGCACTAGGAGAATTGGATTGTGGCTAGCCGCAGTTTATATACAATTTGAAAACAGCCAGGTGGGTGAGACTAGCTGTCCCCAACCTGGACTCGATTATGATAGACAACTGGGTGGACAAGGGCCCCTCACAGAGCCTGTACCTCCTCCGCGCTGAGGGAGTAGAGTCCCAGTGATGATGAACGGCGGATTTCCAATTTACTGCACTGGGTGCACACTGAAATCTGATGAAGTGCATGTTTCACGTGATTACCATAAACGAGTGTATATTATTTATGCACTAACAACTGGAACACGCCACGATAAAAGTGCAAAACATTCGAGACAACATATGATTTTCAGGAAAAAATGCTTGAACTTAGATGTTGATGAAAGGATTTAAACTTAGATTTACAAAATTCCGTAGATCAATTTTCTTCGACACTCGGCCAGTGCGCACCGAGGGCAGTTCAGAGCAGTAATTAGAATACGTGAGACGCTAGCGCCCATCCTACCCCTGTCCAACCACCCACGTTTTCCCCTCCGATCGTACGACATAATTTCTTATACTGTTCTGATAAGTTTATTTAAGCAATTGCGCGGCTGGAGCTCTTCCTAGTCCTGCCCCCTCTACTAGTATTTTCTCTACCCATTAATAAAGAGCATGGTTTCCACCTATCTGTCTCCTGTAGCATTTTCTGATAATGCCTGCAACAATTTTTAATCTTTCCTGTCGAAAGGGCTTTTACGGTGACTATGCCGGTTTTCCCCTTTCTCTTCTTAGTATAGTAGTTTAGCTATAAGTACACTCAGGGAGGTTGTCATGGTCGAAAGCTGGCCATGGCAGCCCAATCCCTCGCTGCCGCGATGCATGTCTCCTTGCATGATTTCCTTCCCTTGTAGGCGTATGGTGCTTAGCCCTGAGACGCAATTAACTCCCGTCCCTACCGCGGGCTCACACCTATCACTTAGTTTTAGAGTATGTAAGTAAAAAAAAAAAACTTCCCATTCTACGCCCTGCCATCACCTGAATGTGTCGCCTGCAAGATATTTTCAAATGGTTTAAACTGCCGCACATGTAGTCCTCTAGGACGTTGAGGCCGCGATGTGACTTATTTTTAGTCTTGTTGCATGAGCCGCCTAGCATTAGGGTGCAATTAACGGTGAGTCGTAAACAATTTTTGTGTGTGTGTTGGGCCCGTTTTAATGTTTTGGTGTTTTGTGTGGCATANTTTTTTTTTTTTTTTTTTTTTCTTTCTCAAAATTCTGTTTCAGTTCAACTAAAACGGTTGTGTTACTGTGTCTCCTTTTTAAAACGTGTTTTGTATTGTCGTGCCCCCCAGCCAAGAATTAATCATTTTTAATTAATATTGATACGATCGCGTCAGTTTTAATATAGGTTTTGACTGCAACAGTATTATACGGTTGAGATTTGATTGGTATTTTGACAACCTCCGCAGAAAATATAGCCTTTTTAAGAAATGGAGGCTTTACTGTGCGTAAACAGCTGCCCTCCTTTCTAATTGGTCAAGAAATGTAACTTAGTCAACCTTTTCAAATAATTGTTTTAAAAGTAATTTAAGGATTGGTATATAGTAATTTTTTCCACTTTTATAGTTTGCAAGTTGTACTTGTCATATTTAATATCATTCATCAAGTTTTGTAATCAATATATTAAGTCTTTGTGAACAAGAGAGAATTTTGATTGTAATGCATTTCCAAAATTTAATGTATTTGATGATAATGATTATTGTTATGATGATGATAATGATTATTATGATTATAATTATGATGATGATTAAGATGGTTATGATTATTATGATGATTATGATTAAGATGGTTATGATTATGATTATTATGATGATGATTATGATAATTATGATGATAATGATTATGATTACAATTATGATTATGATGATTATGATCATAATAATGATTTGATAATTATGATTAGAATTATGATTATCACGGCTATTATGATGATAATTATGATGATGGTGATGACGATTATGTTGATGATGATTTAGATGATGAAGATTATGATGATGCAGCTGCTGGTGGTGATGAAAATTAATCAAAATAAAACAAAATATTTGATCGTTTTATTTTTATTTATTTATTTATTATTCTGATGGAGATAATGATGATGATAATGATGAAAATTAAAAAAATTTCAAGAAAATTTTTGATTGTTTTATTATTTTTTATTATTGCGATGGTGGTGATGATAATGAAAATTAAACAAAATATAACAAAATATTTTATTTATTTTTATTATTATTTATTTATTATTGTGACAATGGTTATGATTATAATGATTTAAATTAGTAAAAAAACAAAATAATTTATTTATTTTTATTATTATTATTTTATTATTATTATTATGATGATGACAATTAATCAAAAAATAACAAAATATTTTATTTATTTTTATTATTACTTATTAATTATTGTGATGATGTGTATGATTATGATAATGAAAATTATTCATCATCGTCATAATTTATAATTGTGATGGTAATGGTGATGACGATGATGGTGGTGATGATCATAATGAAAATTAATCAAAAAATAACAAAATATTTGATTTATTATTATTACTTATTGCGATGAGGATGTGTATGAATATATAATCATCATCATAATCATCATCATATTCATAATCACCATCATATTCATCAACATCATAATAATCATCATAATTATCATCATCTAATTTTTATCCAATTTAAGTGATCAACATATCGTTGGATTCCCCTTAAAATTATATATAAAATGACATTTAAATGAATCGGATTAAGATATAAATTAAAAATAAATATGGAAAAAAGTTAAAAATTTACCAAAGAATTATCTCTATCTCAGAAACTGCTAACCCCACACTCACCACACAAATTTCAATCAAAAGAGCACCCCTGAAAACTATGAGAATATGATATCTTTATTGGCGAATTTGGCCAAATTATGATGCTGTATAAGGTAAAATAATCACCATCATCATCATTATAATCATCATAATTATCACCATAATAATAATAATAATAATCATCACCATTATCATAATCATCATGTTCATAAACATCATACTGAAAAAATATATGGATAATGTATTACTCATTTTGTGATATAAAAGGTTTTCCAAAACAAAATTTTATATTTTTAACATTTTAATTATTTTCTAATGCCATGTAATATGCTGTCTGATTTCAGAAGATATGTGGAACAAGTTACAAGCAATATTGTTTTTCTTTTTAAAATTAATGTTTTATAATGAGTACTGAAAGTGGCTTTAATCCCTTCATCTTGGTTTTATTTGTAAACTAATTTTTGAAATTCAATATTTAGAATTAAAGCTTGTTACTAAACAGATCATTAATTAATACAGTATCTAAAACATTTATGGATTTACATATGAATTTCATAAAAATAACTGCAGATTAATATGTTTCTTGTGCCTTGATGGACTGGTTTTTAAAATACTGAACATGAACAAAAAATCCCCAAAAGATAAAAACAAACATAAGCTAGACAGGGACCTACCTGCCTTCAATGGTGTGTTTATGGCAGACATGTTAAAAATGTGTTCAATAATCTGTTTCTTAAAACTCATTGTTTCCACCCCACTGACACAGTTTCATTTTGTCTCGACTATCAGTGCCAACTACAAACTCACATACTCGAAAGAAACAATATATTTTTGAGTATCCCAATTGTTAATGGTTTTATTATTTGAGAATGTAGCACAATGTTGAAAAACAGTTGCCTTTCAGGTACAGCCATTATTTCAACAAGAATAAGCATAAGTACAGAACATATGTAGTATAGAGAAATTCACACAAAAATAATTTACCACAATTTATTTTATCAAAATTACAAAAATTAAATAATACAAATATACAAATAAGCTCTAAGATAATGTACATTACACATTGCCACATTTTTTAATATTGCTCGGGTGCCTACTTCTTCTTTTTTACAGCAGTTGGTTTTAGAGTTACTTTCTTGGAAGCATCTGAAACAAAGTAAAGGCAGAACATAACATCAGCCATGGCACAACAGCAGAACATTAAATACCGCAATAATGCTTACTCAGCAGGAACTACAATATTAGAATGCACATCACAACTGATAATTAGCAAAACAATGGTGAAGTATGACCTAACAAAATAAATAAAATACATGTTCACAGAGAGTCATCTTGAGCTGTAAATAAACCATTAACTGATTCCAAGCAGGACAANAAATAAATAAAATACATGTTCACAGAGAGTCATCTTGAGCTGTAAATAAACCATTAACTGATTCCAAGCAGGACAACAGTTCTATTTGAATGATTATAGCTACTTTAAGCAATTCTGAATTATGGATAAGAAGCAAAGCAATAGTAGAGATAAAGAGTTTCTTGCAAATCAAATGTAACATTGTTTCTGTGTTCGTTCCAGTGGCATGTAGCTTGCAGTTTCACATACTGCAATGAAACATTACTTGGTGTCCCATGCCAAAGATGAAATGTACGAGGGTTATTCGGAAAGTAAGGTCCGATTTCGTATAAAACATAAACCGTCACAGATTTTTTCAAAAAACTTTTTTTTTATTTAACTCCTTACATGTTTCTCTATTTTTATACATAGATTCCATATTTGTCATAACGTTCTACAGGCTTTTGTATGCCTAAGTCTTAGACGTCTGCCGCCTGTGAGGATAACCAGTCTGTAACTACTTCTTTCACGTCTCGTCCCCTGCGACAATCTTCTCTAAAAATTGATCACCTTCCTTATGATATCGGTCTAAAAACTCAAGAGCACAAGCCATTCTTTTCATTTGGTGTTCCTCAGTAAGCAGCCTGGGAACCCAACGTGCGCACAATTTGTGAAATTGCAAATTTTCAGAGACAATTTTGTGCAAAGTTGTTTTACCCACATTCGGAAATTCCAATGCTAAAGTTGAAATTGTGAATCGCCGGTCTTCACGAATCTATTCATCCACGGCTTTGACCAAATCTTCTGTGATCACTGATGGTCGGCCTGATCGTGGTTCATCAAGGGCATTTTCCCGTCCATCCTTGAAAGCTTCCACCCACTTACGCACTTTGCTGTCCCCATCGCATTGGGGCCATACACTTGACTTATCTCTCGATGAACTTCCGCTGCTGAAACGTTCCTTGCTGTCAAAAACCGAATCACTGACCGTACTTCACAGTCAGCGGGCTGATCAATTGTTTTAAACATTTTCAACTGACACTGTAAACAGCATACTATAACAATACCAATGCAAATGGCGTCGTTTGACGAGCAAGGCATGCCGGGAGTCGGTGCGCATGCACGTTACAATGTTCGCGCGACATTCAATTAGCTAGGGCGATTCGGACCTTACTTTCCGAATAACCCTCGTAACTGACAATAGTTTAGCCTCCTTTACTTTATATGCACATTGCCTTGGCAACTGTACAACCAAGGACCCTTGTTCACTGCACGGGTGTATCGAGCAGAGCTCTTCCAGTTCCCGACTCCACCTATATAGAATTTTGCATTTAAAGATTTGCTCTATAAATTGGAGGAATTAACCAACATTTTTGTCAAGCAAGGAAGTACTAATTTATTGAGTAAAGTAGAATATCTTATTACTTGCCTTGATTTTACCGTTTCCCAGATTGTAAACACATTTTCGTATGTCTCGTTTACTGCTTATATAGTTTCATTCACTTACCCTGTTTTTTCTTTACACTTTCCTGTATTTTGCAAGAATTGATCTTCATCCCTTAAAATGTCCAAAACAGGGTTTTCACTTTGGGATAAATACACATTAAGACTATAAGGAAAAATAAAACTGTTATCAGTGAATAAAATATTGTTTAGATATACAGGATGTTGTTGCAGATCATGATATGCGGTTTTCGCTAAATGAAATGACGTACAGGGTCAAGTAATTTTTGCCGTAAAGTGGCTATNTGCAGATCATGATATGCGGTTTTCGCTAAATGAAATGACGTACAGGGTCAAGTAATTTTTGCCGTAAAGTGGCTATTTGTAACACGTATATGGACAGAAATAATTAAACCAAATATAATTTTTTCCCCTGAAAACATACATTTATTTCAACGGCATCTGAAAGTACGTGCAAAGAGGAATTCAGTGGTACAACATATGCAATGGAAAGTAACACAGAAAGGAAGCGGTCCCGCCAGGATGAGTCACGGCGCATGCTGCTTGCTTACAGCTGTGAGTACAGGTCCACTGCCCCATGCTACCGGCCAACTTAACTGAAATCATATTTGCACATTATTTCTTGACGTTTCCGTGTTACTTTCCATTGCATATGCTGTATCACTGAATTCCTCTTTGCAAGTACTTTCAGATGCCGTTGAAATAAATGTATGTTTCCAGGGAAAAAATCATATGTGGTTTAATTATTTCTGTCCAAACACGTGTTACAAATAGTAACTTTGCGACAAATTACCTGCACCTTCACGTAATTTCATTTAGCGAAAACCACATTTTGTGATCTGCAACCATTCCGGAAATTTTGGGGGTGTACACTTTAGGTGGACCATCCTATATTTATATATTAAAAAACTATCTATCTTGGCTAATAAGATNTAAATGTATGTTTCCAGGGAAAAAATCATATGTGGTTTAATTATTTCTGTCCAAACACGTGTTACAAATAGTAACTTAAATTACCTGCACCTTCACGTAATTTCATTTAGCGAAAACCACATTTTGTGATCTGCAACCATTCCGGAAATTTTGGGGGTGTACACTTTAGGTGGACCATCCTATATTTATATATTAAAAAATTATCTATCTTGGCTAATAAGACTGCTTTTTAAGAAGTGGTTGGATCCACCCTTGTTTCATAGTTCAAACTAAACCAGGAAAAGCTGTTCACGAAAAACTGAGCACTTTTGAAATCCCTGCTTAAGATCTACTTGTATACACATTGTGTTTTCTTACACCATATGAAAATTTCAAATTACCATGGGCCTGGTCACTTTATCCATGCATCGGTCAAGCAAAACTGTGAAATTATTACAAACACAAATATTTTACAAATTCTCTAATTTTTACAATTATATGCTTTTAAAAAAAGTAGAAAGCAAACAAATTATTTCAGTATTTATAAATGTTTACCCAACACTTTTAATTATGGGACTACTTTCCCTCCAATTGTTAGCAACTTTGCTGGGCCCATACCAGTTAGCATGCCCATTAAAATACATGCAGATAGGGGCAGCATCATTTTTCAGAGATGGATTTAATCGGTGCTCAAATAATAATGAACAACCTATAGATTTACAAAAGAAGTGCAAAGTGTAACCAGCAGAGAGAGTACCCACCTTCGAGTTGGGCGGGGTCGAGGGTGACAACTGACGGGGAGGCAAGGAGCGAGGTCCGGGAGGAGGCACTGCTGCGGCCCGACTGGGGGCTGGGCGAGGTGCGCGGCTCGGAGGGCGCGGGGCGGGGCGCAGGCAGGCTCAGCCCCTTGTCCGCCAGGTAGCGCTTGATGACGGGTCCCGTCTCCAGGTGCAGGCTGGCCAACAGTGCCAAGTGCTGCAACGCCGTCTGGTTTTGCTCCTGCAGCTCCCGCGTCTCTATGTCCTTCTGCGAACACCGCAGCCGCGACCTTCAACCTGGGCGACATGCTAGCGCAGCAGACTCTGGACACACTTGCTCTTCCTGGTCAGCTTAGAGAATGGATGACAGGTAGATGAAGTTTGAGCATTAAGAAGTAGTGAAGTGAAAGTAAAGAAAAAAGGAATGCCTAGGAAAAATGTCATATTTTTATATTTCAAAAACAACTTTTACTGTTGTTGTTGTTATGTTTCATAAATAACATAAATAGTGTTCATCACACAAATAAGGAATCCCAGTTCCAAAAATGTCATGTCTGACTAGACTGGGGTTCAGTTTGGAATGCTAAAGTTGTGAGACGTAGGATCCAAATAGCTATCACGTATTCCTTTACCATATATGGTTCAACCAGCTGAATGCATGTAGAAAAATTGAGACTGATATGCATTCATCTTGCAATTCAGCCAGGACACTGTCCTCTCAAGCAGAATCCAGCTACATTCTGTCTCACACACTGACAATACAGTTTGCCAACTGTATGCTCATCCTTCATGTTGCTTGTCATACACGTTTCCAGTTAATCTGTTATACTTGTACCAACTGCAATGCCCATTTCTCCTCCAATATTAACAATTTCTGACTGCATTGCTTTATCATTACAGAAGAAAATCATTGCCAATAAAGTCATGCCAAAACCCACTTTATAGTCCCCCTGCAGTAATTTCAATATGTACTGAACAAAATTACTAAATATTCATCTTTAAGGGAAACTTTAAAAGAATTCGAGGTAATTAACCCAGTAAAAATATTTAAATTAGTTTCGAACAGAACAACAAGGTACAAATTCAACTTTTAGTTGGAATGAAAGAGGGAATCTCTTGTCAGCCCCAAACTTATTAAAGTGTTTGTATAAACACTACGATATAAAACTGAAAACTAAAATAATTTACACGTTTGAAAATTTAGGATGACTGATGCAAACACCCAACTCAACACACAAATGGGAATATGACTAATTTATTTAAATATTTGTGACTGGGTTTTCTTTCTCTCCCTTGGTTGTCTGGATTGTATCATCCCTTCAACCATGTTTGTCTTACCTCATTTATTTTGCAAGGGGAGGGGGGTAATTACCTTGCTCATGACTGCAGGAATTCCCAGGAATTTGTGAGAGTCCCATTCTGTGGCGCCCCTTTTCTCATCAATAACCTGATTGACTGGTCCTCAGATTAACTTCTATCAACAAAACCTTCCAAAAATGTTTGGCCTCAGTCCAACATCTCTCCAGGGAATTTGCACTATATGTATACTGTATTTGCCAGGTAATCTGGCAGCAACTCCTGGCAAACCAGCTCCTCATGTTCACTCCCATTTAAAACCTGACTTGAACCCGTCGCTGTCCCTTTCTCTAAAAAATAATAGCAGTTAGATCCATACAGGCACCAGCACTTTGCCGTGTGAAAACATGGGGTCCTGAAATGCCCCACCATCAGGCTTGCATGGGAGAAGCTTCTGTCCCCTACTACAATACTGCCTATCTGGTGCCCTTATCATCTTATTGGCCCCTACAGCTACTGCTTGGCTCTGGGACACGCTATATACAATCCAAAATGCAGACAGCACCGGGATATGCCACGCACGATCCAGCGACCCGACAGAACCTGGACATGCAAACATGATCCAGCACATCACTAGAACATGGACATGCAAGCACGATGCAGCACACTGCCAGAACCTGGATAGACAAGCATGATCCAGTTACCCCACATCTTGTCATGTAATCTTCCTCTCTTCTTAGCAGGGTCGCAGTTGGCGTAGCAGCTAGAGCACATACGTGCCACTAAGGCGAACTGGCCTCAATTTCTGGCAGAGTCACTCATGGATTTTCATATGTAGGAATCTATACAAAACGATGCTGCTGGTCAGCAGGTTTTCTAAGGGATCTCTTGTTTCACATGCCATTGCATTCAAGTGCCACTCCATATCCTTCTCATTTAATCTAAACTGGCTCTCTAAACCTCGTTGTTAAAAGCCGCCCAAACGTCTCCACTCCCTTCTTGGTTCTTCTAAAGGAAACCCTAAAAAGAGCTGCCCTCCCAGGAATTCCAAAAGATTTCTGCATGTTTTATAGCTGCTGAGGTTGTGGTTTCTGTATGTTTTCTGGTTTGAAAAGGTGCCAGAGAGTAAATGTGCCGATGTTTCTGGGTGTCGTTCTTGGCTAGTAATGAGCAAGTACTCACTACTAATCGCTAGCTGCTAGTAAGCTATCCTTGCATTTTAGAAGCTTTAGCTGTCCCTACAACCAAGGACCATGAGGCTCTGAACTAACACCAGCAAGCCAGTAAAAGCATGTTCCAAACCCACTATGTTCATGTAACAGGAGACAGCGACCCACCTCCTCAAGGGTGAGAGGGCCGGTGGAACGGCCCCGCAGGTGCTGGGTGAGACGCTTGATCTGCCAGACGGCACGCTCTAACTTCACCTGCTGCTCCCGCATGCTGGTCTCAAGGTCATCACGCTCCTGATGCTTGCGTGCAAACTGCTCGCGCACCTTCTGTTCTGCCAGCTCCACCTCCGCCAGCGAGCTTTCCATCTCCTGTTGCCACACCAAAAAGTCACACGAACATGTCCTTCCTGCTGGTCAACTGTAACTATATGAGCAGGTGTACTAGAGCCCATCCACGGTTACTCCCAACTTTTCTGAAGCCCTGCTAAAGTTCCACTTTAAGGATATTCCTCTGCCTCATTTACACGAGTCTAGAGAATTACACCAAAGGGGCAACACATCACATTCGTCCACACTCAGTTTAGTAATTTTTCATAAGAATTTTTTTTTATTAGGCATTACCAACACACCTATTGTCTCTCTATTTTTATTTGTATTATTTATAAAGGAAATATTATAATTTATATATCAACTATAAGTAAACATTCAGCTTAATCTAAATAAGATACTGTTGCATGCCGCTACCCAGTATTTCCTTTGTATGGAAAGGTGCAGAGAGCTGGAGGTCAAGTTTGTAACATTAGACGAAGCCAGCAGCCTGTCATAAAGGACACCACCGCACACGCCGATAAACTTATCACAGCTCGTGCCTCGCTGTCCCTGAGAAGCTCATATTTCTACATTTATCATTCAGGAATGTCATCATCACTATTACATTTTCAAAAACAATTTGGATTGCCGAGAACATTCTAGACGGCACCTGCCTCAAGTATAACTACCACATGCAGGCCTCTTGAGGAGAGAGTGATTAAGAGCCGAGAGTTTGGCGTCTCGTGCGAACTTAAGCGACAGTTGGGCGATCCCGGAGTNCACTATTACATTTTCAAAAACAATTTGGATTGCCGAGAACATTCTAGACGGCACCTGCCTCAAGTATAACTACCACACGCAGGCCTCTTGAGGAGAGAGTGATTAAGAGCCGAGAGTTTGGCGTCTCGTGCGAACTTAAGCGACAGTTGGGCGATCCCGGAGCGGCGAGGGACGACTGCAGCGATCTGTGAGAGTGCGTCGGCGAGCTTGTGTGCAGTGAAGAGTGGGACTGATCTGCGAGACTGTGGACTGGATGCGTGAGTGAAAATACATTTGGGACGATGGAAATAGACAGTTTTAACTAAACATGTAGAAATAATTGGAGTAGTTTAAGGGACATTAGCAAGAGTAAAGACTGTGATAAAGACTTTAATTGAAATGGAGATAGTAATTAAATATTGCGCTCAATAAGAATAATAAGAGTTAATAGGACACTCAGACTGGTAAATAACAGATGTTTGACTGTTTGTGGCATTGAGAATAAATATAATTATTGAATTTAGTTCTTTTATTTTTATTAAGACCTCCATCTCTCACAAACTCAGATATGCCCCTCAGGATGTTAACACAAGCATAAAACGCTTTTGGTACATGGCATATTTACGAAACAACCAAGCACATCATACTAAGAGTGATTTTTCAATGTTTTGATTAAAAAAATAATGAAGAAACCGCAAATGGACTATACCAGGTAGCCTGACCACCCTGCTAGAACTCTCTACTGTACTTGCATAATGCACACCTGAGCGATTAGCTTGCTAGCCTCCCACCTGCACAACATGGGTTCAATTCCCAGTAGGAGTACCTCAGATTTTTTAATGTAGGAAACACGACAAGTGTTGCCAGTAGCAAGAGGGTTTTTTCAAGAAACTCCCATTTCCCACATCCCTAAATGTTATTGCTGTTCCACTAACGGGCCTCATTCTACACCACCCTTTAAAATGTAGACAAGCATCTATGAACCACCACTCAAAAGACCCTCACTATGATGAGTGTCAACCCAGCCTACAGGTGCAATAGTTTTATTACAAGAACAAAAATAAAGTGATACAAAAATTATCCACGTGTAGCATATGAAGAAATGTAATTCTAAACTATAAGATGCTGATTCACGCTATTGCAAGTACATGGTATATTAGTCAACATTAGTAATTATAGAACCCATAGCCGGGTACAGTGAAACATTGTTAATAACAACCTCTTTTAATACAAAGTATTCTTCTTCCTCCCTGGGGTGAGACAGGGAATTTAATGTTAATTTGTATGCTTAATAAAAATATTCTGTAATTTGTATTGCAATGTAATACCATACAATGCATACCGCGACTGCAGTCCTGAGAGCCTGGAGCTGCGAGCGACGATGCTTCAGTGTTCCAGAGTGTGCAGCCAACTGCGCCTCTAACTGCAGTTTCTTCTGGACCTCTGGACCTACGCACACACGGATTCCCTCCCTTCACGCTAACTGCTCATACCCCTCACAAGGCTGTGAACAGCTGTCAAGGGATTCCATGCTTACCAAGACACTGATCACACAGTCAATATAGTTCGTATGAAGTTGAACTTACTTAAGTAACACATCACAGTATAAAAATCAGACATAATTAACTGAAATCCTAAAAGCAAACCAAAACACTTTAAGAACTTCTGGTATTTTATCTCACAATCGTTGCACATTTTGTACCAAAATTTTCTTTGAAAATTAGCTAGATGTGCGACCATTATGTTGACGCATAACGGCCTAGGGAGAAGGACGTCACGGCGAGAATGGGGAAGCTTTTAATTCTGCACCAGGTCAGTTGCGCAGATTGGGGGCAGACTCTACTGCGGAGGCGTCTGTAGTATGACCCGTCGGCCTCACACTGGTCCCTTATATAATGTTGGGTCCGTCGGGCGCATACTTGGTACAAAGTCTGTGAGGGCGAGGTGATGCCTCTGGGTGTTGTGCAAACGGGTTCGGGTTAGCTTACCACTGGTGTCGCTCCCTTGCTGCAGACACTGGCCCTGGCTGGGAGACTTCGGCTCCGGCTGGAGCAGACGGCTGGCTCGGCTGTCGCCTGCTGTTGACCGAGGTGCTGGCCGACTGGCGGGCACATGGTCAGCTGGTGCTACTGCCTCGCTGGTGTCCTCCAGGTCGAACTGTACCACTCCCAAGGGAAGAGTGTACCCCTGGCGGAGTAGTTCGACGGCTGGGTGAGCAACTCCGGGAACCCTAACTGGAAGACCAAATAGGTTGGCAGGGAGGGTAGTGGAGTGAGGCTCCACTAATTGCTGGGCAGCTTGTGCTCTCTCCCATGGGGACTTGCAACTGAGGGATGGTGTAGGTTGATTACTTAGGGGGTGGCGAGATGCAAGGATAGCAGCTGTCCTCCGGACGTTCCTCCTGCTCCCTAGTTGGNAGGTTGATTACTTAGGGGGTGGCGAGATGCAAGGATAGCAGCTGTCCTCCGGACGTTCCTCCTGCTCCCTAGTTGGTGATCAAATATCATGGACAGGAAATGTGCTAATGTTAATCCTGTAGAGTGCGGCAGGCAACAAACCCCTAGTTAAAGTGTACTCCAGAAGTACCAGGGTCAAGCCTCGTCACGCTTCGCACCGCCTCCGGTGAATTGATACGCTCTGGAAGGAATGGGTTAGCTGACTTAGTTGGCCGAGATGCTTCATCGTGTGTTTTTCTAGTGGTTGGGACTCTACCATACTTGCGCACTAGGTACCTTTACGTACCGGGTCCACAATATGGGTGGCCGTCAAACTTGTTATTGTGCATGACGTACTTGCAGTCTTGGTTAGGGGCTGCCTGCAGTCCTACTCTACGTTGGAAACTTGTTGCCAATTCGCGGTCCACTGCCGCTCCCTTCGAGGGTGACGCTTACCAGGTTGGAGAAAGGCACATGTTCACTACAGAGCAAAGAAAGACAGAAGTTAGCTAGACTACGTGTTTTATTATCTTGAAAATAGAAACACGGTGACCTGTACTACCTCCTACCTCTACAAACACTCGGTGTTCAACAGACTTTGTACAAGAGCAAGACAGGTGAAGGTGCCTGTCGGCTTGAAGAGTGGACAAGAGCTGACAATTAAGTAGTTATGAAAACAACTGGACCCTAATTGTGGCTTGTAGTCCTGAAGGGACGCTGGGCACCATGTGTGGTGTGCGTGTTGGGTGTGGTGACCCTTGATAGCGAATGTCAGGGAGTAGCGACGACTCTTCTGCTGTGTTGGGGAAGGCGTCGTCGGCTGAAGAACTGGTAGAAGACTGGTAGGTCTTGGAGAGTCCTGAGGAGTACTGTGGCTGTGCAGTAGAGACCCTTAGCACGACTTGTTCTGAGGCGAGCTATTTTGACAACTGACGTTTCTGCCGGGTGCATGGACTTATATTTCCTCTTGGCTAGAGGGTTCCCGCATGCTTCATTCACTCTCGGTAAGCTTCGGCCTGTTCCCTTTCAGGTTCGGGATGGGCAGCACTGCTGCTGCCATCTCTTGGCGGGATGGCGGCGGGGAGGTTTGAGTATGGTTACGGGCGGTATTCGCGGCTCACTTAAGGGCAAACTCTTGCATGCCCGTGATGTGACTTCCTATCATTACGTGTGTGCTGGCCTTGGAGGCGCCCAGTCTGGGTTCGATTCTCTCGGGGGCACGTGACGCGCACGTAATGATGCAGAGTCGATAACAATAATGAGCAGGAAGTGTCACGGGTCATGTGAATAGGTGATACTTTACAAAACAAAACATTAAAAAACCTATTTTCAGTTTAGATTTAATTATGTTCCCAGTCAGCACTTGACATTCATTCCTTTGTAAATGCCATCAATTTTCAAACTGTTTGTTTATGCAAAGTTGCAATAACAAAATATGAAATATGTTAAAGAGTAGTGCTCTCCTATCCTTCAGTTCACTTTATGTCAGGCAGTCAGGCGCAACCTTGCTTTCTCCCCTTATACACCTGATGAGAGAGGGAGCGGTTACCTAACAACTAGTGCAGCATCTCCCCCTCTTGCCCAACCTGTGAGGCTCGTTGCCTCTTTGCAGAGTCCTATTTGCACCTGACTTCTTAGCTAAAATGAGAGGAAATGTCTCTTTTGTAAGGAGGAGAAACACTTTGGTCGTCCTCAGCTACCTTCGGCTGCAACTCGCCACAGCACGAACCACTTCGACTTGTGTCCTCCTGCTTTGTGGAAGGCAGGCTGACAGAGATTACTCTCGCACAGAATTTTTTGATGAGGTCTGGCTAGGGCACGCTCCACCATATTCTGGCATGGCTGGGAATGTCTGATTGCGTGAGTACAACTATGGTTACCACACAGTATTATCACAGTCCGAACATGTGCTGTATTTGCTTTTAATGTGGTTTGCTTGCACAGATGTGTCACTAGAGGACATACATGTCCCTCCATCATTCAAAGCTGCAAGACACTGAATAAGGCCTTAGTAGCAGAAGTGAGGATGTGAGCCACAGAGCCAAGTTCAGTGTAAATGCAGCATGCCCCGACGGCACATTCAACAAGCCTTTACCCAGCTAGATGAGTTTGAGAGAGGTCTCATCGGTTGCCTCCGAGAGGCAGGTTAGAGGATTCTGAGCATTGCTTGCCACTTGAACTACACTGCCTACACTGTGAGTCCGTGTTGGACGCAAAGGGAAGTGTTGGATACAGTGGGAACAGGAGGATACACACCCGTTGAGAAGGCTCGGGCCGACCCTGGTGGACCACCAGCAGGGAGGATTGTTTCATCGTGCGACAGGCTGTAAGTACTCCACAAGTGTCGCTGTGCGTCATCCAGGGACATGTCATGGAAGCTGGGGATACGCCTGTGTCCACCAGTACCATATCCAGGTGGCTAGCAAATTGGGATCTGTCGTGGTGTCTCTTACAACATCTACCATCATGACCTGAGCATCGCAGAGCACGTGTGACCTTCTGCCGGGAATGGGCAGCATGGTACCTTGTGGGTTGGTGATGAGTGATGTTCAGCGACAAATCACAGCTCTGTCTGGATACACACAACCGGCGAATTCGAGTCTGGAGACGTTCCGACCAGTGTCGTGAACCATGCTTCATTATAAAAATGCACACCGCCCCAATAAGAGGTGTCACATTGTGGAGTGCCATTGGTGGTGATTGTAGGAACCCTGACGGCATGGCGATACGTCCAGGGAATTCTGCGATCATGTGTGCTTCCCTCCTTGTTGCAGCTTGACAACCCCATTTTCCAGCAGGATAATCCCCGGCCTTACACAGCACGGATATCTCTGGCCTTTCTTCGTGATGTCAACATGTTCCCATGGCCAGCAAGGTCTCCAGACCTGTCGCTCACTGAGAACATTCTGGAACAGATTGGATGGAAACTTCTGCAAGTGGCAACTATGGTGGATTTGGAGTGTCAGTTGCGCCAGTGGCAGGATCTTGCTCAGAACATCCAACATCTGTATGCCTTCATGCTTGACCGTATTCCCGCCTATCTCCGTGCTACGTGTGGTCCAACACCATAGTAAGTGCATCCTGAAAGTGTTGGTCCCCTGCAATACATGCTAGGTGCGGTACAATATTTTTTTGATATTTTATGTATATACTCTGCCATGTCCTGTACATGCACCCACTTACGTTCTCCTGTAATGGCACCTTCAAGTTACTCAATTTTTTTTGCAAATGATTATACATTTTCACAAACATTAAGCAATACACAATGACTTGCAACATTTGCAAAAAAAAAAAAAAAGTATTTAACGAGCACAAGTATATCAGCCAAAATAATAAAAAATACTCGTGTTTTATATTTGTTTACCACAATGCATTGGAACAGTAATACGCTGCAAATGTTTTACTTTGAAATTCTTTGAAGACAGGAAATTTCACCAGAATGATTAGTTGAAAGCTACCATGATGAATTTTCTGCTAATTGTTGCAGTTACTTGTAAAATAGTTATACTTCCCATATTGCATGTTGTAACATCACAACTGACAGTCAAGAGATGTGCACATGAAACTTCAAATAGGCCATTAAAATTTTCACAGAATGAATTATATTTGTACAGGTGAACCAGGTTGAACCAGGTTACTGCACCACTCCTGCAGCTTGCCTACAGTGTACAAAACATGAAATATTAATATGTGTATTAAAGAAAAACCAATTACTGGTGAAAGCTGCAATAGCTACAATGTTCTGTATCATTAACCATTTACACATAGTTTGTTTGCATTCATAAATTAATTTAGTTTACTTGACTAAAATGTTTTTTAAATAATGAATGTAGCACAGAGAGTGGGTGCCCCCCAATCAGTATAAGTTGGCATCCATTTCCATTTGAAGCCAATGTGTAGACAGGAGGCACTAATGTTAACCAATACAGTTATTAATGTTTAAATGAAAAATGGTAATTACTTACTTAATTTTAAACTTGAACAGCTAGAGCAACTTTTCTTTACAAAACTAAGCCAGGTGGTGGTGTAGTGGAACAATACATTCACATTTGGATTGACCTGGGTTCAATTGCCAATAATGTCATTGTCATCTTGATTTTGGTTTTCCATGGTTTCTTGAACTCACTACGTGTGAATGTTGGAATTGTTCCACGATACATGCCATGGCTGATTCCTTCTCTGCTCTCAACTGTTCAAGCACCGTCTCTGTCTCAAATGACCATTATTACCATGCTATTGAAAAATTGAGAAACCAAATGTAAAATAAAAATAATTCTTATCAATTTGTAAATTAAATCTGTCCAAATTATTATGCGCAAAGTGTACTTTGGTTTACGATAGCTTCGAATATATGGTATCATGCTGCTAAATCACGCCTGTTCTGTTTTCCCAGGGTCACAACATTTGGGATGATACTTTCTCCATAACTCAACACAGAAGTGAACACCCACCATCCTCATCGATGGCGGCTAGGCTCTTCTTGTAGGTGTCATTGGCAGCGTTCACCACCTTCAAGGTGTTCTCGAGGGCCAGTATTTCCTTCTCGGCTCTCTGAATCTGAGCGTCCAGCTGGTCGCCTTGCTGCTGCAACTCGTATTTCTCCTGCGCATTCTGCAACACACACAACATTGCTCTGCCTTGGCTCCAGTATAAACACAGGTAGCACTACACACTACAGGCTGCTCATGGAAACTAAGCACTTTTGAAACCCCTGCTCAGTATCTACTTCTGTGCCCATTTTCTATCATTCCACCATATTGGAATTAAACCAAAATAACTTGTTATAAATGAGTAAATTTACCTTTCATTTCATATAAAACATAATGTTAAACATTTTTTTTCCTGATTATTGCATTATGTCTATACTCCAATTTTTGGGCAAAAATATAGTCAAATAAATGAAGTCATTATGCAAGTAAATACGGTATCATGCATTGTTCCCAAAGCAAGCCAAGTGCTCATAACACCTACCAATATGTACAATAAAAAAATAAGTCAAAGGACTGACTGCTCTCAGCTAACAAAGTGTGAAATCCCAAAGGAAGGGGCCTGTACCTTCAGCATGAGCTGAGTGATAGACAGCTGCTTGCCATCGTCACCTTGCCCAAACAAGGTCATTGTCAGTTCATATTTGTTCTGGAGCTGCGATATCTTCTCCTTCCAGTCTGCAATCTCTCGCACCAGNACAAGGTCATTGTCAGTTCATATTTGTTCTGGAGCTGCGATATCTTCTCCTTCCAGTCTGCAATCTCTCGCACCAGCTTCGACTTCTCCTCGCCCAGGCCTCTCTTTTTGGCTAGCATCACGTCTTTCTGCACCTCAATCTCAACCTGGCGCTCTTTCATGGCCTGCAAAACAAACATTCATCCACACATGGTTGCCATATATGTTGCAAGTGAGTTCAGCAATAACATATGGGTAAATTTATTTCACAAATATACTGTATAGAAGAAGCTAAATTGCTTTGGTAACATGCTCTCTTCCTTCTCTTTCAGCCGTGTGAACATTCCGTCACCCAAGTTTGGTTTTTACTGAACAGCTTGTAAGTTATTTGGAGTTAAGTTGATTTCATTTTTCTCAATACTGTATTAGGAATGATGGATGAATATTTATATGTGTGTGTGTGCACNCAATACTGTATTAGGAATGATGGATGAATATTTATATGTGTGTGTGTGCACATGTACCTGGGTGCGTTTGCGTGTGTATGTGTGTGAGTGTATATATATATATATACACACACACACATACGTATATTGCATAAGTGTGTGACTGCATGTGTGTGTGTATAAAACAAATTTTTCCACCGGGCAAGCTGTTTACAATTTAAAAACATAACTTTTTTTGAAAAAAATATGTTTAATAACTAAATTTTTTTTAAGTTGTCTAAACACTGACAAAATATAAACTGTTTACAATAATTCCCATTAAATAGTTTTCCCTCATAAAATCCACAATACTCAACAAANACAAGGTCATTGTCAGTTCATATTTGTTCTGGAGCTGCGATATCTTCTCCTTCCAGTCTGCAATCTCTCGCACCAGTTTCGACTTCTCCTCGCCCAGGCCTCTCTTTTTGGCTAGCATCACGTCTTTCTGCACCTCAATCTCAACCTGGCGCTCTTTCATGGCCTGCAAAACAAACATTCATCCACACATGGTTGCCATATATGTTGCAAATGAGTTCAACAATAACATACAGGTAAATCTATTTCACAAATACACTGTATAGAATAGAAGAAGCTAAATTGCTTTGGTAACATGCTCTCTTCCTTCTCTTTCAGCCGTGTGAGCATTCCGTCACCCAAGTTTGGTTTTTACTGAACAGCTTGTAAGTTATTTGGAGTTAAGTTGATTTCATTTTTCTCAATACTGTATTAGGAATGGTGGATGAATATTTATACGTGTGTGTGTGCACATGAACCTGGGTGCGACTGCGTNTGTGTGTGTATATATATATATATATATATATATATATACACACACACACACATACATATATTGCAT
The DNA here is from genome assembly GCA_002778355.1 of Clitarchus hookeri. Classification (NCBI taxonomy): domain Eukaryota; kingdom Metazoa; phylum Arthropoda; class Insecta; order Phasmatodea; family Phasmatidae; genus Clitarchus; species Clitarchus hookeri. Next base: position 1,260,842 of record NQII01000073.1, on the reverse strand, counting down.
AAGTGTGTGACTGCATGCATGCATGCATGTGTGTGTATAAAACAAATTTTTCCACCAGGCAAGCTGTTTACAATTTAAAAGCATTACTTTTTTTGAAAAAAATATGTTTAATAACTAAATTTTTTTTAAGTTGTCTAAACTCTGACAAAATATAAACTGTTTACAATAATTCCCATTAAATAGTTTTCCCTCATAAAATCCACAATACTCAACAAANTCTGACAAAATATAAACTGTTTACAATAATTCCCATTAAATAGTTTTCCCTCATAAAATCCACAATACTCAACAAAACACTCTTTAACATTATGGAACCTTTAATGCTTTATTTTCCATGCAGCTTAATTTCTGCTACGAACTCACACCATCCAGCTCGAGCCGATAGCGCTCCAGGCTGTACACGCGATCACCCTCACGGGACACGGCCGCCTCTGCCTGCCGCACACGCAGCCGCAACACATTCTCCTCCACTTGGCGTGCCTGTGTGGCATTCCGGCGTACGTGTAGCTGCCGCTGGCCGCCCTCCAGTACTGTGCGTAGCTCCAGCAGGCGGCTCTCCAGTCGAGCCACCTCGTCTGTCTCTGCTGCCAGCTGCGTCGTCAGTCGTCTCTCCATCTCCTGCAAGTTCCCTTCCCTCATCTGTCCCGCACACNTGTCTCTGCTGCCAGCTGCGTCGTCAGTCGTCTCTCCATCTCCTGCAAGTTCCCTTCCCTCATCTGTCCCGCACACTAAAATGTCCTACGACCCTCAAGTCTGTGCTGTACCTAATAGCAAGAGCCATGTTGGTGTAGATGTAGGCCACTTACCTCTCACCACAGCAAAAGGGGCCACAGTGGCTGAGTGGTTAGACTGCTCGCCTTCAACCAAGGCAAACCGGGTTCAATCCCCGGCCGGTTCACGCCAGATTTTCACAAGTGGGAATCGTGCCAGACGATGCCACTGGTCGGCGGGTTTTCTCTGGGATCTCCCATTTCCCACCACCCTTTCATTCCAGCGCTGCTCCACACTCAGCTCACTTCACCCTCATCGGCTCTGAAGACCTCGCTGTTAAGAGCCACCGAAATCTCTTCATTCATTCACTCACCACAGCAAACCATGCAATATTCCTGTTGAGGTTTTTTTACATTTTTGCATGGGGAGAAAACATCTCCAGCAGTATGGTATTGGGATCTAACTGAATTTAAGAAAACATTCACTTGATGGGAAAAAATTCAACTAGATGAAAAATAACCTGGATTACTTTCATCTCCCAAATCAGGGCCTTTGAAAAGTTAATAAGTGATGGCTTATCCCAAGATAACTAAGTTATCTAAATCTACCGACCGGAATTCATTTGAAAAGCCGAGCTCTGCCTTCCACAGGTCAGAACAAAGGGTGAGTGGTACAGGAGATACGTCTCTTTGAAAAACGTTTATCCAGCTGGCTATGTCCAGTAGCACATTGCAAGGGAGAGTCATCAGTAGCACTGCGTGCTAAGGTGTCAAGTTCTTGAGGTAATAGGTGACAGGCCTTGGACCTGTGATAATTTGTGCCCAACTCCCCACAATGATTACATTTATGATCGCAGAGTCAATAATCAAGTGATTTGGGAAATAAAACATGCATAATAATACCTAGTTAAAAAGAAAGGCAATGAGTGTAGGAAAGAATACATTCAGCTATGGCAGGAATAGGCCACTAGGCTACTAATCACATTATAAAAAGGAGACAGAATGCAGTAGTACTCACAGGGCAGTACTCGTGGATACAAACAAATACACACACACACATACACACACAAGTAGGACAAACACATGTTACACGCGGATGCATGGTCACAACGTTTCGCTGGCTAGGCTAGCTCTATCAGGCGGCGAGTGGTGGCACACTGCAACATCGCGACCACACATCCTATGGAAAATATGTTTGTCCATCTTTTGTATGTGTGTCTATCCACAAGTACCGCCGTGTGAGTACTTGTGTATTTTGCCTCTTTTTCGTAGTGTAAAGAATACACTCAGTAACTGAAAGAAGGAGACAGAAACGGTGATGAGCTAAGATGACAACTCTTAGGCTGGTGGGGACCCCAAACAACATCTAGACAACGGAAGCTGTGGCAATCGGACTGAATGTTTCTGTGGTTTTTCACTGCCTTCTGACGTATGAAAGAGAGCCAGTCCCACCAACCACTTCAGAAACTCCAAGCAACGTTGTCAGGAATCGAACCTGCATCCTCTGAGAGGATTGTGCATATGTACATGTAAAATGAATAATGGATGAAACATTCTTGAAGACAGTAATGAACTAATTCCTAGATAAAAGTCGGAGGTGAGGAAGACTAGCATATAAATTGATGAAGGAAGGGACTGGAAACATGGCTATCGGAGAACTACATAAAGTACACTTTATGGACAAAAACAAGTGTGCTGGTAGTTAAACTACAAAGTGATTAAATAGAATACTAAACACTGTATGTAAAAATGATTGGTTGAAGGAAATCCCATCGTGTAAAAACCCAAAGATAATAATTTGAGATGTGTGTGGTCTTGGAGGCAGTGGTGAAGATAGGGTGGATTCCAAGTCCAGATGCGTAATGCAATCATCATGGATACCACTTTACATGCACTGACCAGCATCCTCTTGAGTAGTGACAGCAGTCATAATGTGCATGTAACAGAACATGGAGAAATATTCTTCATGGGTGGTACTTCAGGCCTGATGAAGACACTGGTACAGTGTAATTGTGACTTTGGGGCAAGGTGGGCTCTTTGAAACATAAGACACTATTGCACCACCTGATGTCTCTCCTTGGTAAGCACCATTGTTCTGCAAGCTTCTAATAGCACAGCTATCAATGACCATGTAGTATGTACAGCATTTTTTCCCACCTATTTTATGGTGAACAATATGAGAATTGAGGAGGCGCAAGAACAAGTGCAGGTTGTACGAACCTCGGGTTTGCATATGTCATGCGGAAAATCATCAATTGCAAAATTTTTGTTTGTACACTAAAATTATACATGTTCCAAGTTAAAAGCTCCCAAAATCCCTTTCCATGAGATTCTTGGCTACATCACGTACATTCATCCTCCTGTCTGTCTACAAGATCAATTGCTGTGATTTGAATCTTTGTTTTTTATGGCTCTAAAAGGCAGGGTATAATCAACTGCAGATGCACTTCTTTTGATGTGAGCTTTGACATGCTAAGTTAGATTATTTGATGAGACACCAATTTGTTGCAAAGGCACCACTCGACTCTTCCGAAAAATGGGTTTATCTTCACACAACAACTCCACTGCCACTGGCGGCCCCACATACTGTCCCAACTCTGCGCTGTCGAACATGTGTGGATATTGCTGCATTAGGTACATTAGCCATTCCCTATTGCCGGATGCTAAAGATACCTTCTACTGTGATTCCTAAGGGGTCTAACCAGTTCCGGCACAACAGACTGGGTCCTCTACCCTCTGCTACTTACAACTGAAGTCTACTTTGGTTGGTTTTGGTTTGTAGAGTCACTTCCAGTGTTCCGTTAACCTTCAATCTTTCTTGCGACCAAGTGTGCAACACCAGGTTGGTCTTTTGTAGCAGGGCTTCTCTAGGCACAGCAATTTGAATGTTTCATAACTAATTATTGTCAGACCCACCCCTGTATCAAATTCCATCGTGTGTTTCTTTCCATCCAACCACAAAGCCCCAAAAATTGGTGGCTTGCTATTCCTTGACTGTCCCATTGTCTTGTATAGTGTATACACTGCTGCCTCTTCGTTGTCGTTTAATTCCGAGTGGTTGGTCAGGCTGTAACTCCCCATTCTACCGCTATGTTGTTTTGTAGCATCCTCGGTGTCCTTTGTTTTCCCTGCTTCCCATTTGTCTTGCTGGAGCCTTGTTGTTTCTTCTGCCTATGAATGCTTGCTCTACATGTCCCATCTTGGGAAAAAAAGTGGCACACTGCGACTGTGTCGGCATGGTCGCCATTGCACCTCCAACAGGGTTTCTTGCTATCCTCGAATGGTGGTCTACTAGCTGAAATGTTGCCCGCTTGAGACTGCAGTCTCTGCCTACCTAATTCTACTTTGTAAATCGCCCCTGCTGACAATCCTAACCTGTCTTTTAAGTCGCTAACATTGCGTTAAAGTCGCTTCTGCTGCAAGTGTCATGTCCACCGCCTCCTTGTATGTCAGTTTCTCTTTCTTTAGGAGTGCCTGCTGAAGTTTTGCATCCCGCACCCCGCAAACCACTCTGTCCTGCAACATCCTTTCTAATTCCTTGAAATTTCAGTGTATACTCAATCGCCGCAATTCTGCCTCATACTCCGCGATGGACTCGCCTTCCATCTGGTTCCGCTTGTGAAATTTGTAGGTTTCTACTGTTTCACTTGGTTTGGACCCAAAGTGGTGTCTCAACTGTATCAAAATATCTGTTAGCTCCACCTCTGTTGTCAATTTTGGCGTCACCAACGATGCGACTAGGTTATAAAGTTCATCTCTGCAAATTTAAAAAATATTGCCCTCTTTTTCTTGTTATCCTTTACTTTATTTGCCAAGCAATAATACTGAAGACATTCAGAATAAGTTTTCCAAGAATCTCGTCCTGGGAAAAATTCTCCAACCGATGGAAATTGTGCCATTGTTTGTTTACATTGCCATCCGTGCACTCTGGTTTGATTGTACCTCATCGTCACTGTTGTATATGCCCTCCTGCCTACTACCTGTCGTAATTCACATCCACCATCGGTCCCATCGGTCCCAAAGGCCCACGCTCCTCCTCCGCGGACATTCTTTTAATTACCCACTCATTAACTCGACACACACACACGGCACACCCGACCCGGTAAAATGCCTTCTTCCCATTTTTACGACTTCAACTATATACAGAACACAATTTATAAAACAGAAAGAGTGAAGTCAAACAATTACAAAGCTATNAAAGGCCCACGCTCCTCCTCCGCGGACATTCTTTTAATTACCCACTCATTAACTCGACACACACACACGGCACACCCGACCCGGTAAAATGCCTTCTTCCTATTTTTACGACTTCAACTATATACAGAACACAATTTATAAAACAGAAAGAGTGAAGTCAAACAATTACAAAGCTATTCCTCAATGGCAAATATTATTCAAATTCACTTTTGGACATATTTTTATTAAATATATCATGTTAAAACTATGCATTACAGTTATTCTGCAGTGAAAAGTCCTCTTATTTCTCGGAATTCTAAAACAAAAATCTAAAAAAAAAAAAACACAAATTTGTTCTAATAATTTAGTCTTCACACTTATAAATAGATTAATTTCACTGAAAATTCTTTGGTACAAAAATCTCACCTCCAGACGTGCAACTTGAGACTTTACCAAGTTTAGCGTCGCTGTTTTCACCTTCAATGTCTCCTCGAGCTCGGCTATTTTCTTCTGGTTGGCCTCCCTGTCCTCGGCATTGTCAGTGCCAGTAAGGCGAGCCAGGCGTGACTCCAGCTTCTGGTACTCAAAGTCCTTCCGGAAACAGATACAAAATTTTGTGAATTTCGACACGCTTTTAATTTAAAATCAGCACACTGCATCCTAAATTCAAGCTTCAGAATAAAGTAACTTGCTTAAAACCCAGATTTATTACCACAAATCAGCACTCACGTATCACAGTTACATATTACCACTACTACAGTCGTCTGTCAAAGTCAGTCTAGTTTTCTTTTGTATTTATGATCATTTATTTGCTTACATTCAGTACAACAGAAAATCCAATGTTGTTACATTCTGTGTTATATTTTTTCTGCTATGTGCCACTCACCTGGGTAACTACATTGTCAGTACCGTACTGTGAAACTCATAGTCTGCAAAGCTGGAATGAAGAACCCTTGTCAGGAACAGAATTACCTTATTTAGCTGTTATCACTTTACACAATAGTGCAAATGTTAAACTCCACCCTCTTTTTAATCATCACAAACAAAATCTTGAAATAACAGAACTTAATAGTATTTGTGAAAGTATTTACTGACTTGCTACAAATGGCCCACGTATAAGCCAACATCTTTGGCCTTATGACGTATAGCTCAAAGGATTGTTATGCGTTATTACCAAAGAAAAATTACCATCTTGTAGAGAGAAGAAGCCATCTAGCTGTAATGCTTTAAAAAGTGTTTTTTGTGTCTGCCACAAAGGAGTGATATGAAAGCATGAACTCACAAGGTTGTAGGTGACCTCAGTGAGGCGCTGTAGCTCGCGGGCAAGTTCGCGAGCACGGTAGCCCTGCGTGGCTTTGGCCAGCTCGCAGCCCTTCATGTCGACGAGCAGCAGCTCCCCGGCCTCCCGAAGGGCTGACAGCTCTCCCTGCATCTTCAGCCGCAGTTCCTGTAGCTTTCCCGTGTCCTGCTCAAGGATGCGCCCCGTCCGCTCCTCCACCTAACCAACACACACTAGTGAGCATTTTTGACATCAACCTTTGAAAAAAATCACTGCCTGTTAAGTACACACGCGTTGCCGTACACACCGGCATGTGGGCTACCAGCTAAGTTGGTAGTGAATTAAGAGAAATAAGTCAGTCTTCATACTGTAATGCGAGTGTAAAATTTTAATTTATGTCAAATCATGTTGGTGTTTCTTTTTTGCATTATATACATTACAGTGTGAATTGGCATATAGATAACACATTTAGGTTCCTAACTATTTCATTTTTTCACTCAAGTGAAATATCCCCGTCTCTGTCCTAGTTGAGAGTGGTACTGTGGAGAAGCACTACCTACTCCCTCGGGGGATAAGGTGAGGAGAGTATCCTTGGCTTCTGGTCAGTGGAGTGAATGACTGGAGAGATCATCAGAGAGCACTACCAACACTTGCGGGAGTTCGGTAAGGGGAGTAACCTCGGCTCCAGCGCTGATGAGGATGGATGCTGCGAGCAAGCTTGCATGGGCATGAGAAGGGTACTGATGGAAAATTAAGTAGGTACTTTTAAATTGCAGTTGCCTCTTGGTTAGATCAAGTTAAATTTTTTAAAACCAAAGTATGAGGAGTTTTGTACTAATGTATGGTAATTTTGTGATTTTTATATCCATTATAAAAGGATTTTGGGTGGCATTTATGAAAAGTTTTTTTTACAGCCACAATTATACTTGAAATCATAATTTTTGATTTGTTAATTTTACAGTAGCACTCTACCAACCTTGGAAGGCAAAACTATCATCAAACTTCCTTTTCCTGTTTGTTTTAAAATTTTTTGGGATAATAGTTTCCCATCCCCTCCTCATCCTCTGATGCTCTTAGGGTAGGAATGGCAGAGGTTGAGAAGGTGGATGTGATATACAGCCACAACGCAACATAACCAAAGTACATGGCTTTGATGAACTTCTCACAGTTACATACAGTTCTCACCCAGCAGTACTTCCCTGGCAACACGCTGCGCTACACCACCACTACCCACCTGGACCATCTCCTCAAGCTGATGCACGCGGTCCGCGGCGGAGGAAGAGCTGGTGTACGCCTCATCCAGTTGGCGCCGCAGCTCCTTGTTGACGGCCTTGGTATGCGAGATCTTCTCCTTCTTCTTGTCTATGGCCTGCCTCAGCTGGACGTTCACTTGCAGCTGGTCATTCAGCTGGTTCCCCGCCTGAGCCATGGACCGCTGCATCGTATGCTCCTACAGTCATTTCAGTTTGATTAATGCCTCCCCAACAGCCAGGAGATAGCGCACATACTGTAAACTTACTACTAAAAACAGACGTACATCTGTGGCTCACTTAGGAGAGAAACCCAGAACCTAACATTTCAAAGGTAACACACTAAGAATCTTAGCCACGAACGTCACTGTCTGCTTACAAGGTCACACATTTTCAGTCAGTGTCCTGACAAAATATATTTGGCTCTTTTGATTTGAATCAGTGTGAATCTATACTAACTATCCGCCCCTTCCACAAACACCATAAAATACCTCATACTTACGTATTTGGACATTCCAACTTTTTAAAGTACAATTAGAGTTTCTCAAATAGCATATAACAACGCTGTTTTGTTTCAGTAGTGTGTCAGTAGTCTAACTCTCTAAAGTAATTCAGAATTTACTACGGACTTGAAAATTTCATTATTTTGAAATATCAGAAGTGGTATTCTGAAATCTGATAAGTAATGTTTTCTTTTCAGTATTTTTATTTTGATATCTTCTAAAAATATTTGTAAAGCATTCATATAAATTCATGAATCATGGGATACCATAAAACAATCATTTTAAGAGATAAAAAAAAGGGAATAACTGATACAAGCTTTTAGTGATGTAAATGTAAGTATGGTACAACTGTAAAGTAAAAATGGTACACAAAACATGATAGTCGTCCTCTTTCCCCATAATATAGCGGAATATTCAAGTGTTTCTCAGCTGCGTCTTTACCTTTTAACATAGTGTGTTCATCTCTGAGGAAATGCAAACATTTTAAAAATATTTTCAACTTTCACAGTGGACCTAATCTAGATAGCTTTCCTTGCACTGCTTCCTCAAATGCAGTCTCTGGCATATCTAACTGAGGTTTGATGAACAAATGTTACAGTACATATTAAATGTTTTATCAAACTTATGTTTTTAGCATTAATGGACAGGTATTTATTTACATGGCTAGAAAAAGAACCAGCAAAACTACATCAATTTTTTCTTTTTAATAATGTGAGGTCAAATTATTTTTGAATTCTGTATTCAAGGTTGTCTCGTTTTAGAGTAGTTATAGTTTTGTACTAATTCTATATTTGAGTAAAAAAAAGTCCTATATTCTAGTAAGAAAGTATTATATTCTAGTGAAAAAAAATTACCCATATTCAGTAAAAAGTTTGATATTCAAGTACAAAAGTCCTATATTTGGGATGGATGTTAATAATGCATGAAAACTCCCAGAAACAATATACTGAATAATATAACTGGTTAAAAATCACACTTATAGTATAAATTCACAAAATTCACATTTACTGCAACTTGCAGATATTAATAGCCTGTACATCCAGGAAAATCTTAACACAATATACCGTACATTTATGTATATATCTTTGTGTGCGCATGATCGTGTATGTGAAAAATAGGTGGGCGCACCCAGCATCACTAACCTCGTTGGCCAGCTCGTCAATGTCAGCGTGGAGAGCAGCCAGCTCCTCGCGGAGGCGAGCGGCCGCCCTGGCCGTCTGGCTCACCTGCAGCTCCAGCTCTTTGTTGTTGTTCACCTCGTTCTCGTAGAACTGCCTCTGCTCATCTCGCTCGGCCTCCCGCTCCGTCATATGCTCCCGTAGTGCATTTATCTCCTGCACAGCACACTGCATCCTGCATCCTAGTGGAGAATGGCGTTCATTTCTGGACAATCTTCAAACGCTAACTCCACATACAGTAGTTTATGTAACCATCCCACTGTTCTGAATGGACTCACAGTTGGGTCAGTGGTTTGACACTCACTTCCCACTGCGCAGGCCTCCAAGACAATCTCAGATCCTGGCAGTCAGGAGTGAGGCAGCAAACACTGCTGTGGTGGGCGGGGGCACTCCCGTTTCCCCTTCTGTGATCATTCTGCTACCCCCCCNCCCACCCAATTTATCCTTCACTTGTCGACTTGCAAGGCTGAGTCCCTCATGTAGGACACCCAGCTCTGATCAACGTAATCTCTTTCAGGATATTTACTACTACATAACGTTTGAGTTCAATTTTTGCGTGGCTGTGCTCAGAAAACGTTTAAAACGAAAGTATTTCCTGACTATCATACACTCCAAACTCCAAACAAATGTGATACTGATCCCTGTACGTTGTACTGGGGAGATTTTACATCCCAGCGAGCACTTCAAAAGGGTCTGGTCCCACTGACCTGCGTGGTGGTGTAGATATCCTGGTCACGGCGGTGCAGAGCGCGCACGGCATCCTCCCACTGGGTCAGAAGGTCCCTGCGCTCTGTGTGTGCCTTGCGGAACAACTCAGCCGTACGGTCCAGTGCGAGCCGCAATTCCCGCACCTGCTCCTCCGCCTCTTCCAGCAGCCGCTCCCGTGCCCTCACGTCCTCCTGGAGCCGCTGGCGCTGCAGCTCCCGCTCCTGACACAAACGCTCGTATGTAACATGTAGCACAGTGTGAATACCTTAATACTGAAGATGATCTAGAATGATTTTTATCTTCTGCACATATCCCCAACACTGGCCCACAAACTGCCTACAGAACTGTCTACAATCACATGCTGAAAATGTGATGTAAATGTTTGTTTGCATTTGTTTTTTCACAAGACTTTAGTTTGAATAAAAAGTTACTAAAAGTTGTTTATGGTAAAGTGAGCACTTTTTAAATTGCCCTTCGAAAAATGTCACAACCCCTATTGCATATATTTTGACTAGCATACGTCCAGTAAAGTTGGCAATGGTGGAGGGAATATAGTTTCATGTTTTAACATTGAATTAAAAGTGTTAGTTAACATTTGTTAATGCTAAAATGATTTCTTTTACGTTCTGTATTTTAATGTATATAAGTGTAAGAATTAGCAAATTTATAAAATATTTTTCTTTTTTAATAATTTTAGTTTCCCTTGACAGATTCATGAATAAAGTGCCCAGGCACATGGAAACGTTAATTCTACATATGGTGGAAGAATACAAAACGTGCATGCATGTAGATCTTAAGCAGGGCTTTCGGAAGTGCTCAATTTGCAGTGAACAGTCTGTAAACAAAACTTCAGTATACATCCAAATTACGTAATAATTGTTTATGAAGAAACACATTTAAACAATCAGCTAACTTAGTCAACGTCACATGGTTTTTGACTGGTCTAGAGACAGAATCAGTTCAATGTTGGCATGTCACCCCACCCTGCATTCTTTGTACAGCGCACGTTACCTCCACAACAACCAATTCCCATTCCCAATTTTGCGCACATTCTACTTGGTATGCAAAGCACTAAAATACCTATTAATTTTTGCTAAAGCAGATCACACACATAAATTTCTTTTTAATTAAAATTTTTTTTTTGTTTCATAATGTTATGATGGGAAAATCAATGAGTGCAGATGAATATAAGACAATGTTTTCACTCAGTCCACGCTTGACTGAGAGAGCAAAAATGTTAAACGACACATTCTGCCCTGAGCTCCATCTAGAGATGAACCCTACGAGGTCGAAATTAAAATAAAACAATTGTACCCTGACATTTGAATTTACAAAATACAATTGATTACATTGTTTAAACATGAAAGCAGTCTATAAATTTTTACAACAAGATTGATGCAAAAATAGTTTAATCACTCGAGGGAGGTGGGGCAAAGACAAAAACGCAGAAATTTTTTCCAGACCGTGAAAAACCTTCCTGTACGCCTATAACCATTCCAGACTCCTAACAACATTGTGCATGAGAAGTCATAGCCACTTAAGACCAGCAAACAGATCTGTACTATTACAGACACCAATCGTGTTGCAGCAATACTTGCAAGACGTAACTACAGTATTTGGCAAGCTATATATTAATTATATATGAAATATTATAATTTGTAGTTGGAATACAAGAAAAAGTTAAATCTATTTAAAAAATAAAGTACATACTTTAATGTTAACACATCTATAAAACGCTTGTAATACTCGACATTTTAAGAAACAACGAAACAGCTCATACATAGGGTGATTTATCAAAGGTTTGAAGAAAACTGTGAATAGACTACATTGGGCAAGTTACCACAGAGCTCTGGAATCACCTTGGCCTCGCTATCATCCTCGTGGATAGCCCGCAGCAGCACCTGGTTGTCATCCTCGCTACGAGCCACCGCCTCGTCCCACGCCAGCCGTGCCTCCTTGTCCCACTTCACACTCGCCTTCACCTTCTCCAGTTTCTCTGTGTGCCGTGCTATGTCTTTCTGCAAAGCAAGCGTTGCATCTCAGAGTGCTTCCAGAGCAGGACTGGTAGAGGCGTGCAAGTCATATTGCAGATAATGTTGTACGTAGTTACAGTTCACGTTATACGAGATTCATACATCCCCGTTAAGTAATTTTTAACATTTTACAGCACAAGATTCTGGCAAGCAGTNCCGCCTCGTCCCACGCCAGCCGTGCCTCCTTGTCCCACTTCACACTCGCCTTCACCTTCTCCAGTTTCTCTGTGTGTCGTGCTATGTCTTTCTGCAAAGCAAGCGTTGCATCTCAGAGTGCTTCCAGAGCAGGACTGGTAGAGGCGTGCAAGTCATATTGCAGATAATGTTGTACGTAGTCACGTTATACGAGATTCATACATCCCCGTTAAGTAATTTTTAACATTTTACAGCACAAGATTCTGGCAAGCAGTGGTTTTAGATTCAGCGCCTCTGCAAACACCACCAGGTGAAGATGATTTAAAATATTTTCTATATTAAAACTGTTACATTAATGCAGGCTGCTAGTCGCGGGGTCCTCTGCAAGAATTACTTTTCATGCAGTGTCCTGGAAAGAGAAAGTAAGTAAGGCTCTCAAAAGTGCTTCGTCAACTGCAAACAGCATATATGTGCGTAGTTGAAAACTGCAACGTTCTCATAGACAGGCTGCAATTATTTAATACAATATTTTCTTAAAAACTATCAGTAACTTTGAAACCGATCTACCTTATACAGTAACATGCTAAACTTCAAAAATTGATTTAAGTTTCTTTTCAGAAGAAACAGGTGGTCTCAGTGGCCAAATAATTCACTCACGAGCCTCCTGCCATAGTAATTCAGGTTCGATTCCCAGTGGGGTTGTCCCAAATAAGAGCAAACAGGAAAAATATGGTGGATATTGTCGATGGCCAATGGGTTTTCTTGAGTGCTCTCATTTCCCCCAACTCTGCATTTTGTCACTGGTCATTGTAGGTCTCGTTCCACGTCACCCCTCAAACACCAACAGACTCTAGCTCAAAAGACCCATTACTTCAGTGGGTGCCATCTCTGTCCTAGGGTGCACCCTCAATACACTTTATACATACGTTATCATTGTTGGAAACAAGACCAGGTCACGTTATTTAGAACCAACAACAGCAGATGACAAACTGAACACAAGGAAGGTTGAAATCAGCACGGCCAAGGGAAACAGTAGAACACATTCTGGGGCTGCCGCTGAAGAAACTACTACAACTGGAGTTTGCAGGCAGGGGGCAAGTCGTAGGCAGAGTTACCTGCAGTGACTCGTGCCGCTCTGTCAGCTGGTCAAAGTCCTTGCTGATGCGACGCAGCTCTTGTTCGAGGCGGCTTTTCTCGCTGCGGGCGAGCTTGGCGAGGTGCTCCTCTGTTTGCAGCTGGCCATAGCGAGCCGTTAACAGCCCCTACAAGCACACACACACACATTCCTTGTCAACTCTCTCCCTGTCTCTCACTCTCTCATGCCAGATACACACTTTCCACGTATATCTACTGCCAGCGGCGGCTCGTGGGTTTCAGCACAGGTAGGGCTGCACACTGATACTGAATATTTCAGTGGGAGGGAGGGTGTGTTTAATGAACTACATATATTATTATTTTGTATTTTTAAGTTTGAAAATACACTTTAAAATATTGTACGGTTGTGCAAAAGTGACTTTTTGTTTAACAAAAAAAAAAAATGTTGTTAAATTTCATGAAAATGACAAATAATATTATGAGAACACAGCTTAAACGATCGTTTAACGAAAATCTTAAAATTTCATCATCGTCAACTACATACTTGCACATAATCAACTTAAGTCAATTAAAATTGTGAAATGAAACTTGCCTAGTGTCATTAATGGCCATACAGCATAACAATATGCTCCTAAATATTTCCTTAACGTCCATGTATAAAACTAGTCATGACTGGATTGCATAAAGAAGGAACATGTTTTAATAAAATTCTTCAACATAAAATAGCTTTTGCAAACATTTTGAGTCAAGTTTCAAGTAATTATTTCAACATTTTAGTAATAAACATAGACAAATGAATAGACAAACCAAATTTTTCATTGTTATTCACCCAAACGAGCAAATGACAAGCACTTAATAATCAGTGAACTTCAATTTTTCACATTTTGCTTAGATTTTCATAAGTACTTAGGATTATTCAAAAGTGATGGTGCATGGATAAATAAGCTTTACTTTTGCACCATCCTTTTTGAATAATCTCCAATTAAAATTATTTGTCACAAAAAGTTTCAATGATAAAAAATAATGTTAACATGGTAATTTCCTTTCTCATCCCCTATTTTATGATGTACTGATAATATATTCCCACCATTTTATTTAACCAGAGAAATGTGCAATATTACAAATAAGCAAATTAATTAAATAGGTTAACAATATTTTTAAAATACTGCTATGTGGATTGCTGGTTGCACTGACGACATGTTCAACTTGGGCTTGTAAGGAAAGTGTTCACTCTATTATAACAACCTGCATTGTTTTACGGAAGTATGTCAGGGAGGGACAGGCAAAGGCTAGGAGGTTGGAAAGCCCCACAAGGCCCTCGTAGCTACAGGCTCCTCAGACCTGCATGAAGAAAATAGATATAGTTAAGAGGAAATGTTAAGTCTACAGGACAGAAGTTAAAGAACAATAGGATACGAGAGATGCAACGAAAGATAGAAAAGTGATAAGTGAGAAAAATCATATTTGACTGAATTTAAAACTCTAATTTAATATCTTACGTCCACAAGTCATAAACTTAAAAAGCATATGTTAAGGTTTAAATTAGAAAATTTTTCCACACAATGAGATTTTTTTGCAGCTACCCAACCTTTTTTATTAAAAAAAAACTCAGTTTGAACCTACCACTGTAGTTCGCCCCTGGAGTAGGGTGAATTTTTCATTAAAAAAAACTAACTCATATTAGCCCTACCCTCAAAAAAAATTATGTTAGGTAGGATTATGTTTTATCAGTTTCCTTTACTTGGACTCTGGGCTGTTGCAAAGTACATGTCACAAAGTAGGCACATTAACCTGGTTCTGCTGATGAGCCTGCTCCACGTTCTTCAGGTGCGCGGTGAGCGCCTGGACACGCTCCAACACCTCCTCCAGCCGCACCATGCAGCGCGCCTTCTGCTTCATCTTCTCCCCCACCTGCCATCATGCACATCTCTCTACATCATCCTCGTCCTTCGTACCACTCAGTGAACCTTCCACGAGGGCGGCACACTTCACTAACATACATTAACAGCTGGAAACTTCCAAAATAAAACGTTTATTTGTACCTGAGAAAAAAAAAACAATAAAAAAGTTTTACACAAAACTTAGGACCAAACATAATTTATACTTACTTTGCTTTTCAGTATTAACAAAAACCATAATACATATATCAACATTTCCCTTACGTCTGCAGACAAGTGAGGTGGTGCAATTATACGCCTTTTGACTCATATTCAAGAGGACCTGGGTTCGAATCCAAGTTCGACCTTTCTGATTTTGGTATTCCATGGTTTCCCAAAATCACTCCTAGAGAATGCTATGATGGTTCCTTACTCAGTATTGCTGGCAACTCAATACATTTGGTAGCCGGCTTGTTATAAAACAATGCAAATTGCAGATTAGCTGCAATCTAAAGGTTGATACTGTTACAATTGAATATAGAAATAAATCAACACCTTTAAAATGCTAATTAGCTAATTTTTTTTATGACCAAACCATTTAAAATTAGTTGTCAACCTGAAAATGAACTTTTAAAAAAGTTAATAGTATGAACCTCTACATAATCTGAAACTTGCATTGATTTCATAAAAAGCCAGCTACTTATTTTGTTGAATTGTAGGTACTGTTATGTTGTAAATGTGAAACAAAGTCAAAAATTTACTTCTTTGATAAAGAATACAATATGTAATTTCAAGTGAATAAGTTGTAATAGGTGTCAAACTATTATACTGGCATCAAAATAAATTTTCTAACGCCACCACCTCAAATAATTTTACAGCCACTTTTGTCCTAATATTTAGGTATTCATATGTAATAACAGTTTTTGAGAAACCAAGTTCTTCAAATTAAATTTAAGTAAATATCTTGTAGTAAAGCAATATGTTCAACAAAACAATAAACATTTTATAATACTTTAACTAAACAAAACCTGAAGAAATAACTGTAATTGCTTTAGAAATATTAAATGCAGTTTTGCATAGGCCTATCTGTATTTCACGTAACTGTTAAAAAGCTGTAGAAAAAATTGAGAAGTTAAGATTAACATTATTGTACTTTCATTTAAACAGAATTTTAGGATTTGGATATGATATCTCACTATAAAGTAAAATCTACAAAACATTTATATTTGTCTAGTCTCCACATAATAAATTTTGGCTTTACTGTACCTCTTGTTCTAATCTTTTATTTTCTTCATTTGCTGCAGGAATATGAAATCCATCTGACCACCCTAGTTCTTTCAGTATTTCTCCCATTAAAGTCATTTTAATTTATAAAATAGCTAATGGTTTTTCTTAAATCTATAAAGAAATTATTTTATATCTGTTCCAACAGCATTTGAAATAATACAAATTTCAATTTGTTTGGTTGTCATGGTAACAATTCTGCCCAGCTTCATTTCTTTTAATCAAAATAGTGTAACCAAAGGCAGTGTAGTGCAGGGTAACTTGTGAAACTACGACCAATCAGAACAGAGAAGACGGTGTTGTCAGCGGTAAACTGTTTTTACAGTAATATAAGTATTTAAAAAATATCAAAAATTTGTATGTATGCACATGTTTACGATTATATTTTGATCACAAAAATTAGATATTTGATAGAAAATGGCTTTTAAATATAATCTAATTAAATATGGTTCTGTTATACAAGGTTAGGTTATGACCAAACGTAAACATGTGAGGCTTGTGAAATCTCTATTAGCTGGAATTAAGAATTGAAAATAATATAATGGGAAATGAAAATACAAAAGACATGTTCCAGTATGCCCGATCAGCGCTTAACTGCATAATTCTTAAAGCGTATATTTTTTATTTTACACAGGCAAGTTGAAAGAAACTAATTTGGTGGAGCTCTCGCCGCCATTTTGGTGCATAGTTGACAACATGTTTTTGTACCGTAATTTTTTTATTACGAGAGTACAATTAAAAGTAATTACTATATTTATTACGATGCATTTTATAACACTCAAATCATATAATTAGCCTATAATCTACAATATTTTGTCTGCGGGATTTCACATTTCACACAAACACACCCCCATAACTATATTTTTAATGTTCAGAATCTTAAAATTTCCCGAAGTCTCCAAGCAAATTCTAAATGACCTCACATTAATTTATAATGGTATTTTAATCGAAACAGGCGACAATGAATATTAATGGTTACATTATCTTTATATTGTTAAAAATGTGCCATTGCCCTTGTTAAACATGCCTGTTCTGTGTCGCCGCACAAGGTTGAAAGAAACTACCAAATTAATGTTATGTCAAATACGGTTAAAGGAACAAAAGGTTTGGAGTTTGCTTGTGTAGTCTGTATAGTTGAAAGAAACGAACATTTGCACGAGGAATAGTCATTTGACGTTTGATTAAATTTTCTCAATGTCGTATATTAAGTTATGATCATGAAACCAGCTTTTAAATAGTCGAATTCATATATCATAAACGTCACGATTTCTCCCATGACCAGACCAGTTTTTTTTTTAATAAGCCCTATTTCTAGTTAATATGTATTTTCAAAAACGTAGAGATTTCTTTAGTTTTAACAAAAAGAAATATAAAATGGAAACAACATAAAACACAAAAATTATTGTATTGATAGTTAATTGTTTTTGCAAAAACTTTTTTGACTGCCTATGCACATTTCTAAAACCGTTGGGATAATTCTATACTGAGTATTACTAACTGGTAATACAATTGAGAGATCGTTTTGTAGTACAGTATACAAGAAACACCATACTGGCATCTGAATAAATGAAATGAATCGTGATATCAGTGTATGTAGTCACAGAGTCCATGATGGTTTGCCAAATGTAATAAGACTGTTAGTAACTGTGGTGAGTTTAGGATTCTCCTAAGTGTATTATATATATTACAGTTGTCATTTGACACAGTACTTCAGTAATATGTTAAGGGTGGAATGCATAGATAAGTCATAAAGCTCAGCTTAAAACAGTCTTGGTCAAGACCATCTTATTTCTCAAGACACTGTTTTCCCCACACCAAATTTCATAATCTGTGAATAAGATGATTTTCGTGAATATGGCATGCGAAAGCTTATTTTTGACTATTCAACTTAGTGAAACACAGGCTAGAAGTTATAATTAAAATGAAACTTGGATATAAGAATGTATTTTTTGTCACCATGGCAAATGCTTTTATGTAAAAAACATGAATGACACTAATTCATCAAAGTGTAAGTAAATTACATGGAAAATGTGGCAGAAGAGGAAATAGGTAATGGTTTTAAAAATAACTGTACACGAGTAAAGTAAATACAATGGTTTATTTATAAGAACAGGCAATAAATGACTCGGTGTATAACTGTGTAAATATGTGCACGCCTACACAACACACACACTTGTGCTGGCCACATCCTCCATCCAACAACTGTATGTATAGCCCTTTCGTCACAGCTGATTCCAAGGCGCAGATGATGTGTGTTCTATGTCTCAGCTAATGGAATGTCGTGATCTCAGGAGTAGAAGAAGGTATTTGTACTTACGTGTTGTGGTTTTTGGTTACATTCAAAGGAATTGTACAAGGATGCCAGCATCTAAAGAGCATGGGAAACTGCTCTCGTTGAAGTGTTGCTGATGAAGGTTGCAAAGTAATCCAATCATGCCTACATACTTAGAGTGTGAGATGGTTCGGGGTGGTCACAGGATCCGACAGAGGAAATTTAAATGTCTGGAGGACGCCAGCTAACCAGTATGGGAATCTACTAGGGTTAACACGACTCTTGAGGTGCGCTGAAGTCGAGAAGCCTGGGCTTCTTACGATGTCGTGAGGGATGGCTGATGTATTCAAGGCTCGTCAGCCGCTAAAGCGTATGCACCTGCAAAACTTGAATATTGTGGCTTCCCAGCTCACCGATTCAAGGCACAAAAATGTAATGCTTCAAAACAAAATTACACTTAACTTGTGTAATGTAATCAAGAGGCAGGTGGTAGATGATTAAGAGGATCCGTCGCCCTTCGGTTCCCCGTGAAACATGAATAAAGTACACACACTTTGATACAGAACAAAAGTTGTATTATCGAAACAAAATGGGGTGGTACAAACACTGAAGCAGGTGTGCTTAACAAGGCCCAGTGCTGGCATATGCTGCTGTTTATAAAGATGCCTCACAGATGCTTAACAATTTATTTATAAGGAAGTAATGCCACAGGGGCTCGAGTCTCCTCCAGAAAGTAGGCGAACCTGGAGGTGCACTAAGTAAGTGAAAATGTCCCAGTACAATTTAAGTCTATTTAATGCTATGGGATTACGCAAAGAAGTTGCTTCACCCCAAAGACATGTGAAGTGTACCAGCCCTGGCGCCTGCACTCGCTAGGCAGAAGAGTGGCTGGTACGGAGGTGGTAACGTGGCTGCCATTGTTTGCCAAAACATAATTTCCGTGATTAAATTTAAGTGAAAATACAGAGCACTTGATGAAGCTATAGACATTGATGTATTGTATTAATAAGTTTTATAAGGAATTCAATTTGTTACTAATAAAGTCTTTCCATCTCCTGAAAATAAAATACACACAAGATCCCTTTTTACATATTGAATAGGTTACCCTGGATTACTTAAAATTGTATTTTAATTAATATTCATTTTACGTCAAATATGACTAGGATTTATTTTCTGCCTCTGTTTGGGTTCAGCGTCCCACTCCTAGAGTCGAAGCACACTATTATAATAAAATATTGCTGGCACTTTTTCAAGAGATATCCCATAGCTTGAATGTCTAATTATTATTGAGTAATTAATACATTTGTGAGTTTTATGAAATATTACGTGATTTCTCGTATTTCACGACCCCGTGATCGATGCTTCATACGCACACTGTGGCGGTGAACACTGAGGGAAAATGCTACATTATTTTGTATAGTGGTTTTAATTCCTGCAGGTAATAACTATACAGTAGCAGTTAGGCCGCAGTGTCGGTTGTTACACCAACTTGAGAGGTGTGCTGTAGGCATGTTGATATTCGGTTGTGTCACACATGGACAGTAGTACAGTGAAGGTAGTCCCTATCTTGGCATGCAAATGTAGTGCAATGGTCGACAAGGGCTCTAGGCGAAGCTGCAGACAGCGTTAAGTGTTGGCCTTCTCATATTCCCAAGAACACAGGAATTCGGCTTTGTGTCACATATGTAGTAGGTACTTACGTATTTAGGTTGCACACAAGAGGTGACTTATACGATCGTGAAGCGACTGGACATGAAATAAAGCCACTGACGTCATGCATGTGATTTTACTCAGGAAAAAAACCTCTTCTGGGGCATTTACAAAGTTAGACCTGTAGCCTGGCTACAAGGAAGAAACAGACGCACTGTCTTACATGATAAAAATTATTTGGTAGTTAAATCCACGGCACATGAAATAGATGGGGTGGAGGCAGTTCTGATCCTGGGTGAAAATAAAACGATGTGACATTAAGTTCGAGTACAAGAAGTTACTTACTAAGGCAAATTATATCATCAGGTAAGCAAAAGTTGAAGACCCAGGAATGGCAACGAGTACTCTTGTGCCTTCTTACACGCCCGATGCCAGATTAACGAACATGGCGCGAGCCTGCCAAGAGCAATGGCCGGATCGCACCACGGATTCAATAAAGAGCAAACACAATTTTCAAAACAAAACTATTACACAGACAGCGCGCGCCCTTAATAAAATACAAACAAGATATTTTCTCTCAATTCAACAAACAGATAGCACTAGTGAAAAACATGGGTTGGTAAGAAAATTGCATAGCAAAGCATTTATCAATTCCCAAGGGGATAAACTTTCTCAGTCTGTTGATTATTGGGTTTTTATGCCAAAGCATGTTGAACTAATTAAAACACTTTCAGAAATTTATTTACCCCCTGGGTATGTAGAATTCTGGGGTGACAACAGGGTGGCTCGTCATGGACGAGTCCACTATCCCCGAGCAGGGTTGCAGGGCAGCCATGCTCGATTTCAATAAAAACAAAGATAATTAAGTACTCGCTGCTAAAATGCATTATTGTGCAGTAGTACAGTATACTAGACTTTCTCTGCATATTTTGCACACTTGCACCTCACACACAAAACACACAAAGAGTGTAAACACTGAATTAATGTGGCACATGAGGGGTGACTGTAATATATGAACTGCTTGTTCCCCTAGCTGTATTCATTTCCCCAGTGGTAGTTTTACTGGGGATTATTTAGGGTGTTGTTAACTGGACCAAATTATCACACCCTCAAAAGTTTTCTGTTTAGGGCACGAAGGCGAGGTTGTAACTTGATTCCGGTGTTGCCATGGAAGTATGTCGGGGGAGTGCTCTTTCAACACGCTGTGCTGGCTAGGGAGAGCAGTTGCCCCTGTTCGGAGTGCGGCTAGTCCCCGATAGAGAGCATGGTGTAGCTGCAAAGTGGTGATGGGACGGACGAGCTAAGGGGGGAGGGACACTGCATGTTTCAAATGAAATTAAAATTAGCTCTACGCCGATGAAAATTATATTACAAGTGATTATAAAACTACTAGGGGATCTCTAGTGGAAAAAGCACATCCTTTGTTTCTTTGATTATTTTATTGAAATTAATGTTCTACCCTGCATAATTGTGACAGTGAATTTTTCAAATGTGTCCAGTTTCTTGCATACAAATTTCTTATACCCCTCGCCAGATAGGTCTAACCCATTGACTAAAGATGAGGTAGATGGATCTCGCTGGCTGTGCATAGCCAATCTCCGTTTCACAACAATTAACTGCTTTCCTTGCAATACGAGTAGCACAAATGGTGCGGATTGGATTTCAGGTTATAACACTCTGACAAACAAGTGTTTTGAGATGTTTTTAAACTTTCTATAACACATTTTTGATGCAGGTTAGTTAAATTCGATTTAGGGAGGCAGACTGACTACCAAGATCTTACCGACTACATCGATTCGAACATGTATACCATGTATTTATCATGTATATAACGTATCATATATAGATACGCTCGAAGCTACATCCTGCCACTCACACTTCGCGCATTACACTGTCCACTTTTGTGTTCGTAACACGGCACTTCGCTGTACTAGTGTTGTTGGGGTGGTGTTACGATCATGTCGTGACCGACGGCCTGGAGGGCAGGATTTCGTCCTGCCTCACAACAGCACACCGTCAATGTTTTACTGTGTCTCCTACGACTGAGGTCATGTTAAAATCATAAGGCGTTTCCTAACAAAAAAACTATGGTTGAAAATTTAGAAATCCACTATAGCGTCAGATATTATCCTTTAAAATGCCACGTCTATATACTAGAACAATTTGTTCGCATTTTTGGCAGGTTAGGAAAAAAATATACGATCTTAAGAAGGAAGCACTCAGACGTAATGCTTTGATTCGGAGCGCCCACTAGTAAGCGTAACGAACAACGAATGGTCACAATGGACCTCTCTAACTTGAATTTCGATTTTTATTGTATGCTTATCGGTATTGTTCTATGTTAATACTTGTCTTGTACTCTACGAAACGCAAAGTGACGTAAACAGCTGATAGTACGTCATCGAAGGTGTTGACTTGCACAATTGCATTGGAGATAGTGTTTGTCTAGTTTCATTTGAGGTTGGGTTAGCGAACGAGACTAAAGTAACCAGAATTTTGTAGGAGTTTAATTTTACTGTCGGCGTATTAATATTCAGTAATGAGTACCGGTAAAATAAAGGTCGGGCCTGTGGTGGATATCCTCGGTGACGAGATGACGAGGATAATCTGGGACCTGATCAAGGAGAAACTGATTCTTCCGTTCTTGGACATCGAGCTTCACGTGTACGACCTGGGTATGGAGTCTCGGGACAAGACCAACGACCAGATCACGGTGGACTGCGCGAACGCGATCCTCAAGCATAACGTGGGCATCAAGTGCGCGACCATCACGCCCGACGAGAAGCGCGTGGAGGAGTTCAAGCTGAAGAGCATGTGGAAGTCGCCGAACGGCACGATTAGGAACATCCTGGGCGGCACGGTGTTCCGCGAGCCCATCATCTGCAAGAACATCCCTCGCCTGGTGAGCGGCTGGCAGAAGCCCATCATTATCGGGCGACACGCACACGCAGACCAGTACAAGGCGACGGACTTCGTGGTGCCGGGGGCGGGCAAGCTGGAGCTCAAGTGGACCTCGCAGGACGGCCAGCAGATAACGCACACCGTGCACGAGTACAAGGGCCCCGGTGTCGCCATCGGTATGTACAACACCGACGACTCCATCAAGGACTTCGCCCATTCTTCCTTCAAGTTCGCCCTGGAGAGGAAGTACCCGCTCTACCTCAGCACCAAGAACACCATACTGAAGAAGTACGACGGCAGGTTCAAGGACATCTTCCAGGAGATCTACGACAACCAGTACAAACCTCAGTTTGAGACCAAGGGCATTTGGTACGAGCACCGGCTGATAGACGATATGGTCGCCTACGCGATGAAAAGTGAAGGTGGGTTTGTGTGGGCTTGCAAGAACTACGATGGTGACGTGCAGTCGGACTCGATAGCCCAAGGGTACGGATCCCTGGGCCTGATGACGTCTGTGCTGATCTGCCCCGACGGGAAGACGGTGGAGGCTGAAGCCGCCCATGGAACTGTGACTCGCCACTATAGGTTCCACCAGCAAGGGAAGGAGACCTCCACGAACCCTATTGCATCAATCTTTGCGTGGACGCGAGGGCTGCTACACCGTGCCAAGCTCGACAATAACGCTCCGTTAAAGGATTTTGCCGAAAAACTGGAGCAAGTTTGCATCGAGACCATAGAGTCCGGCTTCATGACGAAGGACCTGGCCATCTGCATTAAAGGTATGAATGGTGTGCAACGGGGAGACTATCTGGACACTTTCGCTTTCATGGACAAACTGGCTGAGAACCTGAAGAAGAAGCTTCAGTCTTCCAGATTGTAGTCTTTATATGCCAGAGGAGTTTTGTTAACTATGAAATTTCAGGGTGTGGTTGCAAGATTCAAGCTCAAAGAAAATCGGAGTGTTTTTGGGTCTAGTGTGGCGGCATAGTTTATTCACAGAAGCTGAGCAATGGATTAGCCTGTGCTGTTTTTTTTCTTCTTCATGAAGTTCTGTGGCAAGCTACTGTCCTTGTTTGGTTACACTTCTGTGGTCTTTACCCTTAGTCATAATCAACTGCAAGCAGCTCCAGCCAGATGATGCAGCACCATTGGTATTTATGCGCAGGCTTGCCAGTGTCTTGTATATGTACACCTGCTTTGGTACGATGCTGTTCATAGACGAGGGATGTCGTAGTGAGGCTATGAAGCTGTTGTCATAAGCTATAACCATGTGTAAGAATGTCTGCCTGAACAAATAAGAAAGTGACTGTGCAAATTACTCTCACTAGCATGTAAGGCCTATGTAAGATCCTCCACACAAACTTGATGACAAAACACCTGCACCTCGCCGTACAATTCCCTGTAGCCCCACCTTCTAGGGCAAGTGAGTGAGTCATCAGGTTGTGGAATTAATAAATGGAGCCATGCAAATGTTTCTGCTCCATGCAGTAAGATTGCTGCTACATAAAGTAATTTAGCAAAAAAGAAATCCTTATAACCATGTGTTATCTAATTTAGCATTATGTATCAAATAATTTTAATATATCACCAGATTTTAGTTGAATCACTTGCATATAGGCAATGCTGTGTTCAAATTCACTGCCACGCACCCTCGTACACTTGCCATTGTTCCATTCAGTACCCACAATGCATCACATTCCCTTGTTCCCTTCGTGTCAAAGTGGCTGTCATTTTAAACAACCATCTTGGTTTTGCAAAGTTCCGATGCATATGCAAAAAAAAAAAATCAATTGATTAAACACATTTTCTTACATTGCATTGTCTTGCGTACAATGTCCAGCAAACAGTTTAGTGCATGTGGAGGGGATGTTGCTAGTGCCCTTAATTGATGGGGACATTCTAGGGTGCATCTGTACCTTTACAAGATTTTTGGACAGTGTCAATTTGACATCACAGCCCCATTGCACTTTTTGTTAGATACACGTTGGACATGCGAGAGTCGCGTAACAAATCGGTGGCACATGGCACATGTACTTGCTGAAGATGGTATACATGAGGAGCTGGGTCTTTTAACAAACCAAAAATAATTCCTGTAATATTGTATCAGCAGTACAGATCATGCTGAAAATTAATTGCATAGGTGCATTTTTATATTCATGGTAAATGCTATTAAACGTGATAATCAAAAGATATAAAAAAAAACAGTACCTTTATTACAAATGCCAGAGGGCACTAATTATAATAAATACATCCACAAATGTCTCCAGAAATATGAATTCACGCAAATCTTCACCATGTTGCCTCCTGGAGTGTTGGTAGTGGTAAGCGCAGAGGGCCGCACGGATGTACGTGGGTCTTACATTCCCGGTAAAAACAAAGCAGGTAAAATGGTGCGGCTCTCCGCACTTGCTGCCTGCTACCTGTGCTCTAGGAAGCATAGCGGTGCCGATTTACATGGA
Organism: Clitarchus hookeri; assembly: GCA_002778355.1. Taxonomy (NCBI): domain Eukaryota; kingdom Metazoa; phylum Arthropoda; class Insecta; order Phasmatodea; family Phasmatidae; genus Clitarchus; species Clitarchus hookeri. The sequence continues at coordinate 1,235,332 of NQII01000073.1, read as the reverse complement.
TTCACTTAACTGGAACAAGTTGGTAGTTAGCACAACGTCCAAACAGTTTCAAACCCTGAATAAGCAAAATACAAAAAACTACTCACCTTGGGACAGTGTAACCAACTTCCATGACATGCAGAGAAAATGGCGCATCCAACCCAAATAGTCTTTGATTGATGCATTGCAAGGAGTAAACATTTGTTGAATTACAAAAATTGTAACGTGCAAATAATGTCTTTCTAACCATATGCCATATGACCTTTTATTGCTATTCCTTACCACTCATATGTGTGTCCTAAAGGACCATTCCAACAGAATATAATTGCTGTCCTCTGTAGATTTAGTTATAGTTAATACTGTAATCTACTAAATGCTCAAAAATATAAGGTCAAACACCAGTTGTAACTCGTACACTCGAACACAGTCAAATTCAGAAAGGTCAGCTGCAGTCTGTATTCTCCCAAATCTGCGGCCATACATGGAAGAAAACATATCAAAATGGCAGCAGTGCAGTTTTATGGACACCAGCAACTTTGAGTAGGTCGCTGTGATGCGATACGCAGCCAGCACGTGCTTTTCTGCTCGTATTCCCACATTGATCATACTGTCACTTGCACCTCGGTTGTTGCTCTTCATCTGGGACTGTGTCTTTACCTAACGTGCTTCTTTCACCTGTCGACAACAGCCAGATCGTGCACGACAGTACTGCAATGCTGATCGTGCGCTGTATATTGCCGAGCTCCTAGATGCTTCCACGCCACCCTTCTCCCCTCTTCAGGAACTCGTTGCCAGTTAGTTTGATCTTGAACAGACTACATCTGTTAGGCTACTTCCAACTTTTCGGAAGCCCTGTTAAAGTTCTACACTCATGATATTCCTCTGCCTCGGGAAAACAAAGCATCGCAGAGTCTACGAAATTACACCAAAGAGATGACAGACCGCATTCGTGAGGTCTACTTCTTATTAGACATTACCAACACACCTATTTTCTCACTTTTTATTTATACTAATTATAAATGAAATATAAGTTATCAATTTAGCCAAAAATAAAATACTTCTATGTTAAAAGAAGTATAGACCACTTGTGATAAATTACATGTTTAGGAAACAACCAAACACTTGAGCCTTTATTTAGGGTTGATTTTTCAGAGGTTTGATTCAAAAAGTGTGATGAAACCGTGAATAGACTATATCTCGACTAATGGCAGTTTTGTTTCTTATATTTATGCAGATCACATGCAAATGTGTGCATCGTGATCTCGCGTCCTGAAGCAAGCGTATACAGGCTGCTACAGATTGGGAGAAACAAGGAAACCTTGAAAGCGAGGTTGTATGGGAAAGGTCAGGGGAAACTAATGACTGATTCTGGAAATGTTAACTCTCAGCGAGCACAGCTTAACATAACTGACACGTTTCCTCTACAACCAAACATTCTAGGTGGCAGTCAAAGAAAAAATGTTTTAAAATTATTAGTTGCTGGAAAATAATCTTCATTATAAGAGAAATGTCCTTGTAGCTATTCATGTACTGTATTTGTTTTGGTAGGCTATTCTGTAGCAGCTCTGATGTAAAAGTTTTGATATATATATATATATATATATATATATATATNTATTTTCTACCACAACTTTTTCAAACTTTCTTCCGAAAAAGTATTTGGTATGACGCAGGATGTGTCCGTATTGTAGTAGATTTTTGAGGATTGTACAGTTAAAAGATTTTGTACTGTCATCACAGTGATTCCACTCTTGGGAAAGTATAAAAGCAGTCCATTTCTATTGCCATGCAATCTTCTGAGTCTCCCACTTATTTTTTTTTTTGTGGAACCAGACATTTTACTCAATAACTGATGAATGGCTTCCGTCTGTTGCCCTTGTACTAAATGAAGTGGTTTTGTTTTGTATGCAAAGCTCGGTGGTTTTGTTGCCTTAGAGAGTAGTGTATAGGCTGTTCACTGTAAACTGAGCTCTTCTGAAAGCCCTGCTAAGTTCTGCTTGTATGCACATTGTGTATTCTTCCACCGTATGTGCAATTAGCATTGCAACGGGCCTGATCACTTTGTTCTACGTCGGCCAAGTAAAGCTGCGAAATTATTATACAAGTAACTTAAATATTTTACAAATTCGCTTATTCTTAAACTTGTATGCATTTTAAAAAGAAATAGTACAGTACTAACAAAATGTTATCAAACACTTTTAATTTAAATTTAAGACATGGAACCACTTTCTTTCCGTGGTTACCAACTTACTGGCCGCATGTCGGTCAGTCTACATCCGTTCAAATATGTGCAGAAAGGGACAGTGGCATTTTACAAATGTTAATTTTAAAAGTGCTCACTGTACCATGAACAGCCATTAGAATTGCGTAAAGTGTGTTAATGTTGTAGTGGGTAAAAATGAGTCTGAAATGAGAGATGAACTTGATCCATTCTGATTTGTGATTTCGTATTTTTTCGCGTAAGTTTTAAATGCTTTTGTGTGTGTGTGCATGTGTGAGCGGTTTTGCCTGTGAAAACATGACTGACATGTTTGTGAAGGTGGTATTAGTTTTATGTCATTCTATTTCTGGGATCTTCTTTGTAATGTTTACATCACTCGAAAGTGTGGACGTACGTAGGGCGTAGTATGCATGTTCGGACTGAATTGGGACAACAGGAGTAGCAGAGAAAATATAGTTTAAACAAGTTTGCAGGAATTGTGTGTAGTGGATAGTGAAGTATTTATTTAATTTATAAATAAAATTGTATTTTTTTGAATGGAAATGTGTTTGCTACAAGAGAGATGTTGAAAGATTGCCATTGCTTCAAATGTTTGTGTTCTTGCAATGTTCTTGCAGATAGTGAAAGGTGAAGGAATAACTACCGTCTGCTATTGCCTCGTGGTTAAACACACACACCTGCACACAGGAAATTGGCATAGATGGAATGCATGCTACTTCAGTCGTATCCATAGACCTGACATGATTTTTTTTTTATGATTGACTCTTGTTTTTTTGTGCTTGCTGTAAGTAACTGTATAGAATGCCAATACTGATTTATTTTTATATTCTTTATTTCTGCAGTTTTCTAGTTAGAACTTATTTCATCTTCAACTTATTTGGGTTTTATGTACACTCTGTTTAGCTGTGCATTGTCGTCACATGTCGCGGTACAAGTTACTGTACTTCAGCTTTTTTTTTTTTTTTTTTTTTTTACAGACATATCCTGGAAGTTTTTTTCAGGGTAAGGGGAATGAGGCTGATCTGTAAAATAAATACAGACACTGCTGGCTCAGCAAGATGTTGTTTTACAAACTATGGAAGAAATAGGAATTCATATGCAGTATTAATATTGACGACATGCGCACGCGTGTGTGCGTGTGCGTGCATGCACGTGTGCGCGTGTATGTGTTTTTTTTAGTGGTGAGGGGGTGTTGCGAACCTGCAATACGCCTGTAGTTCCCAAACATGCCCTGGTTGCAGTGCAAATAGTTAGTTATTCAACAGTTGTAGTTAACGGGACTGTATTTTTCGTGCTTGTTCTGTGCGTGTCCAGCACAAAGTATAATGTATTCAAGTGGCCAGAAATGTCCGTCCTGCCTTTGTTGTTCAAGTGAACTTACAAATGTGTTCAATCGTTTATTCCACAATGTATTACAAGCAACTACTTGAATTTTAACCATTTTTGTTTGTAGAGTTAATTATTGTAGTTTATTTTTTATAGTATGATATTTTTTAGTTTTGGTCAAGAAGTAAATTTTTTTTTCTCTTTGTTATTTGCACTCTGCTTGAACTTTAGAAATTTCAAAAAAGGTGTTATGTTACGATGGTAGTAAAGTGTTATGGACTGGAATAATAAATTATAATTTTCATCCAGATTGCAGTTGGAACCTGAGCTCTTCTGTTTAAGTTGTTCATCTGTTTTAATTTTAAATCATTTTTTTGTTATATTGTTAATTGACAGCTCAAATAACTGATGTTCAATATGATTTCTACCAGCAAATGTATTAATTTCTGTGACACCTCAAGTCGTCAAAGTGCGTTGAATTACCTTTACATTTCCACACACTTTAGCGACAGTTTACGGGTTTTACAAGCGACAGAAGGAACAAGCTTCCTGACCGCCTGGATGAAAAATGTTTCTGAAATGTAAATGGTGGTAGACTTTGGCTCAACTAGGGGCAGGAAAAATTTTGTGAATTCATGAATCTAAATGCAGTATTTATATGTATTAATTTTAAATCAATGGCAACTAAAGATTGCAACATACACAACTAAATGAAAAGTAATCAGGTCTTTGAAGTCGTGAATATTTCCAGTCCCTAGACACAAAACCAAACAAGGCGTGATGGATTTATATTTAAAGCCACTCTTTCNAGACACAAAACCAAACAAGGCGTGATGGATTTATATTTAAAGCCACTCTTTCTGGATATATATTTTCCAAAAACATTCGTTCATAAAAGTTTGTTTCAATATATTTTTGTATTGGTGAAATTGGTGATGTATNTATATATTTTCCAAAAACATTCGTTCATAAAAGTTTGTTTCAATATATTTTTGTATTGGTGAAATTGGTGATGTATGGCGTAGTTGTAAGGGAACAAAAATGAAGATGAGCAGATTAGAAAAGTGTAGTTTTTCACTAGAAGGACGTTGCAAAGAGAGGAATGTAAAGCTCTAGATGTTCAACCCTGCTTGTCTGCTGTGAGATACAGCAATTCTTAAATCAGTCTCTCTCTTACAACTATGCTATTGGTAAGGTTTTCCATGCGACTAAACTGCAAAAATTGTTTGTTAATGTAACGAAACTGATGATGTTGCCTCAGAACTCAGTGCAAGTGGGAAGTGATGTGCTTAATTGTTACAGGTCTCTGTATTTTGTAAATTCATTCAGTGGCAGTTTACATGTACGACTCGGATAAATTTTTTTTGTGTTACCGTTATTATNCTGTATTTTGTAAATTCATTCAGTGGCAGTTTACATGTACGACTCGGATAAATTTTTTTTGTGTTACCGTTATTATTGGATCACATTTGTTTTGTCACATTCGTGGATATCTCTGATCTAATAAAATGCAAAGAGAAATATTACGTAAGCTTATCATGTGCAATCCAATTCGGAGGAGAAAAAAAATCTTCTCACCACAGCAGCTGCCACTGAATTAACTAACGACAGTGGCGAGAAGTCGAGGTTGGTGCCACGTGAAGTTGCAAATTCACGGACCTCTGTTAGCGACTACAACTGTATCCAGAAGAGAGTCTGTACGTAAAGTTGCATTTTCCGTGTGTTGCACCTTCCAAAATATAACCTTGTTAATTTGGTATTTTACATGGAAATGTGGAACCGGGTGACTTTTTAATGCTTGCAGCACATTGTCAAGTTGAGTCCAGCTAGTGAAATGTTTGTAAAGTGGCAGCACTTTTTTCATTCTGGTTTAACAGCTTGCTTCGACCTCAGGGATTTCTGTGCACTTGCTTGGCTATTTATTTTTTCTTTCAGTTTTCTGTTGATGGTTGCAACTTGTCAAGATCAATATTGTGATCGATTGCAGTCAGTTTCAGGNCTTTTTCTTTCAGTTTTCTGTTGATGGTTGCAACTTGTCAAGATCAATATTGTGATCGATTGCAGTCAGTTTCAGGTGCTCAGCATTGCCATTAGTGCATTTCATACGGCTGTATTTACAGTTGTTTTCAGTTTGAAAACCTTTTACAAGAAAAAGAGGGCCTAATAAAAGTTTTTAATAAACTTTAAATATAAGTGCTTTATGATGTGCTTAATGCAAAAAAAAAANAAAAGAGGGCCTAATAAAAGTTTTTAATAAACTTTAAATATAAGTGCTTTATGATGTGCTTAATGCAAAAAAAAAAATGTGAAAAACATACCAAATTTTCTATTTAAAAAGTGTTTGTATTCAGTTTTTTGTACTAAAATATGTTTATGTTAAGTTTGAAGCAATGGTAGTGTGTAATGGAAAGTTAAATATTTTTTATGGAACTTTAATAGATGCTGTTGGCTTATGCTGTCTTATTTATAGGTGGTTTAAACAGGTTCACAAAGTGAATTGTTATTTTTAATACAAGTTACCTTACTTTTTTGTTATGATTTGATATTAACAGATGGGTTATTGTTATGTTTATTTTGTATTTATCTTTATTTCCTTTGTATCGCACAAAAATATACCANTTATTAACAGATGGGTTATTGTTATGTTTATTTTGTATTTATCTTTATTTCCTTTGTATCGCACAAAAATATACCATGAATTTAAAAAAGGCATATATTTCATTCTTCACACATCATATTTTGGTTGCAAAGCATTTTGTGAGAAAATGTGACTGTCGCAATATATATGCGTGAGAGGTACAAGTTTCTACCACTGGTTGTTGCCATTCACTAAATTATGTCTGTCATTGTAGCAGAAGCATTGCCTCTGTTACTTGGCTGTCATTTCCTGCCATCATTGTCACCTAATAACATTATATTTCCTGTTCTGAAGTATTTTTTTTTTTTAACCATTTTAATGCCAAAATTTCTTGTTCTTCCTGGCATTTTGTAATATGTTGGAGAATATTTGAAAATTTTTTTCAGGACATATTTTTATTAACGATTGCATACCTCAAAACACTGTTGTCCAATGTTAATTTTTTTTTTTTTTTTTCTTTCAAGTAAAGTTATAATTTAACATTCTGGTTTTTATCTTAAAATATATAATTTAATTAATTAACATAGCAATAAAAATTATACTAAATTTAGGTGGAAAAAACATTATTTTATGTTTGCAGGGGAATGTTCCAATATTCTTTACAGTACAGCTCAGTACACCTGGTGAAAGAAAGAAAAGGGATGGCTTTCATAAGTTCTCACTTGTATAGAGCTAAGTATACAGGGCGTTCACAAAAAGTCACAGACAATCCCCGTTAAGTGATTCCTCACTTGACGGGGATTTACAAGACATTTAGATGCTAAATGTCTTGTATATACTTTTCGTCTAAATTATGTTACGAATAACTTGACTGAGTTTGTTGATGATTTTTATTAACATACTGTATAGTTACAGACAGAGAATACTACCGCACCAGAGTGGTCTTTGTACCAAGAGACGTATATGCAGTGTATGCTAAGTGTGAGATGCACGNAGAGAATACTACCGCACCAGAGTGGTCTTTGTACCAAGAGACGTATATGCAGTGTATGCTAAGTGTGAGATGCACGCCCTGTTAGAATTTTTATTTAAAAATCCATTTAATTTGACGACTTACATTCCAGAAACCTTATCAGTGAGTAAAAAAAAGAGAGAGCTGAAAGAAGAGAGAAAGAGCTAGTGCTAGGGGGCGTTCTGCTGAAGAGCAGCCCACCGTTAATATCAGAATGACTGACGGACGACGCAGGGTAAGGGAGGAATGCTGCACACACATCCAATAAGATGAAGGGGAAGCCTAATAGCCAGTGGTAGCGCAGCTGTACGAGATACGTTGTGTACTGTTGTTCGGCAGATTGACGCTGTAAGAAGGTGACACATTTCTTTGATGGACACCTTTCGCGTCGCATGTACCATAGTTTTAGTTTTAAGTCTGTTTCAATTGTTTTTAAGCATTGACGATTTTAATTAAAACTCTACCTGAGGGTTTTATTTCTTAAAGAAATTATTGTGCGAGTGTTTTTTTTCGTGATATTTGAAATTGACGATGGAAGAAAGTGTGACTGTTGAAAAGCTGTTAGAAAAGTNCTGTATTTTGTAAATTCATTCAGTGGCAGTTTACATGTACGACTCGGATAAATTTTTTTTGTGTTACCGTTATTATCGGATCACATTTGTTTTGTCACATTCGTGGATATCTCCGATCTAATAAAATGCAAAGAAAAATATTACGTAAGCTTATCATGTGCAATCCAATTCGGAGGAGAAAAAAATCTTCTCACCACAGCAGCTGCCACTGAATTAACTAACGACAGTGGCGAGAAGTCGAGGTTGGTGCCACGTGAAGTTGCAAATTCACGGACCTCTGTTAGCAACTACAACTGTATCCAGAAGAGAGTCTGTACGTAAAGTTGCATTTTCCATGTGTTGCACCTTCCAGAATATAACCTTGTTAATTTGGTATTTTACAGTGAAATGTGGAACCGGGTGACTTTTTAATGCTTGCAGCACATTGTCAAGTTGAGTCCAGCAAGTGAAATGTTTGTAAAGTGGCAGCACTTTTTTCATTCTGGTTTAACAGCTTGCTTCAACCTCAGGGATTTCTGTGCACTTGCTTGGCTATTGACTTTTTCTTTCAGTTTTCTGTTGATGGTTGCAACTTGTCAAGATCAATATTGTGATCGATTGCAGTCAGTTTCAGGTGCCCAGCATTGCCATTAGTGCATTTCATACGGCTGTATTTACAGTTGTTTTCAGTTTGAAAACCTTTTACAAGAAAAAGAGGGCCTAATAAAAGTTTTTAATAAACTTTAAATATAAGTGCTTTATGATGTGCTTAATGCAAAAAAAAAATGTGAAAAACATACCAAATTTTCTATTTAAAAAGTTTTTGTATTCAGTTTTTTGTACTAAAATATGTTTATGTTAAGTTTGAAGCAATGGTAGTGTGTAATGGAAAGTTAAATATTTTTTATGGAACTTTAATAGATGCTGTTGGCTTATGCTGTCTTATTTATAGGTGGTTTAAACAGGTTCACAAAGTGAATTGTTATTTTTAATGCAAGTTACCTTACTTTTTTGTTATGATTTGTTATTAACAGATGGGTTATTGTTATGTTTATTTTGTATTTATCTTTATTTCCTTTGTATCGCACAAAAATATACCATGAATTTAAAAAAGGCATATATTTCATTCTTCACACATCATATTTTGGTTGCAAAGCATTTTGTGAGAAAATGTGACTGTCGCAATATATATGCGTGAGAGGTACAAGTTTCTACCACTGGTTGTTGCCATTCACTAAATTATGTCTGTCATTGTAGCAGAAGCATTGCCTCTGTTACTTGGCTGTCATTTCCTGCCATCATTGTCACCTAATAACATTATATTTCCTGTTCTGAAGTATTTTTTTTTTTTAACCATTTTAATGCCAAAATTTCTTGTTCTTCCTGGCATTTTGTAATATGTTGGAGAATATTTGAAAATTTTTTTCAGGACATATTTTTATTAACGATTGCATACCTCAAAACACTGTTGTCCAATGTTAATTTTTTTTTTTTTTTTTCTTTCAAGTAAAGTTATAATTTAACATTCTGGTTTTTATCTTAAAATATATAATTTAATTAATTAACATAGCAATAAAAATTATACTAAATTTAGGTGGAAAAAACATTATTTTATGTTTGCAGGGGAATGTTCCAATATTCTTTACAGTACAGCTCAGTACACCTGGTGAAAGAAAGAAAAGGGATGGCTTTCATAAGTTCTCACTTGTATAGAGCTAAGTATACAGGGCGTTCACAAAAAGTCACAGACAATCCCCGTTAAGTGATTCCTCACTTGACGGGGATTTACAAGACATTTAGATGCTAAATGTCTTGTATATACTTTTCGTCTAAATTATGTTACGAATAACTTGACTGAGTTTGTTGATGATTTTTATTAACATACTGTATAGTTACAGACAGAGAATACTACCGCACCAGAGTGGTCTTTGTACCAAGAGACGTATATGCAGTGTATGCTAAGTGTGAGATGCACGTCCTGTTAGAATTTTTATTTAAAAATCCATTTAATTTGACGACTTACATTCCAGAAACCTTATCAGTGAGTAAAAAAAAGAGAAAGCTGAAAGAAGAGCGAGAAAGAGCTAGTGCTAGGGGGCGTTCTGCTGAAGAGCAGCCCACCGTTAATATCAGAATGACGGACGACGCAGGGTAAGGGAGGAATGCTGCACACACATCCAATAAGGTGAAGGGGAAGCCTAATAGCCAGTGGTAGCGCAGCTGTACGAGATACGTTGTGTACTGTTGTTCGGCAGATTGACGCTGTAAGAAGGTGACACATTTCTTTGATGGACACCTTTCCCGAGGCATGTACCATAGTTTTAGTTTTAAGTTTGTTTCTATTGTTTTTAAGCATTGACGATTTTAATTGTTTTAAAACTCTACCAGAGGGTTTTATTTCTTAAAGAAATTATTGCGCGAGTGTTTTTTTTCGTGATATTTGAAATTGACGATGGAAGAAAGTGTGACTGTTGAAAAGCTGTTGGAAAAGTCATGCGGCTTGCTGTTACTTCAAGAAAAATTAGAAGTAGTTAGTAAAGGTAGGCCAACGCCGTTATTACCAGACCTAGTTTCACAGCATAAGAGCAAGAAAGAATAGTACAATAGAAATCTTTCTGTTTCACTGTATATTTTGAATGGTGAACAGTGTGTCCTGTCTTTAATAAACTTTTCTTTTGTCTTTGTGTACTATTTTCCAAAGAAAAATCAGCATGGAACAAATATGGTTTTCAGATTTAAATCACCTGTCAGCCGCCTAACAAAAACATTCAAAATCATATAAAATAATTTTTGCAACAATGTATTTGGGAAAGACGGCACTGAAATAATATCAGTCATCACAAGGAACAAGTAAAGAGCAGAGAAATTTGTAACATGCGCGACATCACAAGCAGCAGTAAAATTGATATAAGTGCAACAAAAAAAATGTGAGTCGCCTATAAAAACACCAATTTTTTGAGTACTGCTCAAAAATATTTAGTTGTTACTTCATTGTGCTAATTTATTCCATTTGATGGGGAATTTTACATCCACATATTAATGTCCTACGCCTGTATGAAGCGGGGTTATGAACATGTAACTTTCAACTGCAATTTTGCTTCGAGTTATCATGTGCTTAGGGCTCGGCTTCACGTCTTTTGAGAAATTCTTTTTTTTTTTTTTTTCGTATTGTAATTTTGGTTTCAGATTATTGACAATCTTTGATTATAGAAAATTTACATTTTACGAGTTGTTAAATATTTTTGTGCTTAGTTTTTATTATGTATTATTTGCTGTTTGTAAAAAGCCAAGAAAAAATTTATATTTTATTAATACATTCTCTACTTTTTGCAATCGGAAAATAACACACGGTGAAAAGTAGATTCAAAAATATGAAACAACATTTAAAATGTAAATTTTCTGAAGTCAAGCATTTTCAGTAATTTTTCTGAAATTTAATTACGACATGAAAACAGAGAATTTCTGTATAATAGGTGGAAGCCGAGCCTTAAGAGAACAGCACACCCACCAAAGTTTTCCAGGAGATAGCACTGCTTTGTACCACTTTGGTTCCAACTTCTCGCTCAGGAATAAGTCGTTCACAAAACTGGAGATAAACCCCATCACTGATCCGGCCTTCTTGCCTGCAGGCACGATTCCTTAGCACATATGGCTACTGTAAAATCTTGGTGAAACAGAATTTTTCAAACTAAACTGCAGGATACCAGGTACAATATTCTCCATCTTGTTGAGTTCAACATATTTGCTATGATGTCTCAAGCAAGGTGGCACAATGATAAACCATTTGGGAGGATACTGGGTTCAATTCCTGGTCCAACCATCCTGATTTTGGTTTCCTATGGTTTCCCTAAATTACTTCATGCGAATGTTGGAATGTTTTCTTATAGGTCATGGCAGATTCCTTCCCCATTTCTGCTTCTCTGAGCAACTTACACCGTCTCTAATGACCTTGCTGTCGATGAGACGTTAGCCCCTACCTACCATACTTGCCATGACACGTGTGTGGAATGCTATTTCTGAGCACTTCGTATTGTGAGAGAGTATCGCACAGCATGACACACGCTGATTTGTTAATATTGCACTGTAACGTGTTTAGAAGAAATGAATAGTGTAGTTTTATCAGACCAGCAGTTCTTGGAGCATTGTGTTTCAAGTACTTGTTATCTGCACAAGCTTAGTCCCATTAGGTAACATGCCTACTGCATGATTGGAGGTTTAAAGGTCAATATATGTATATACTTTACAGAGTTTATCTTGGGACAAAGGCCAAATTACATTACCAAATTTAAACACTCAGTCCCTGCATCATGCTGTACGCTGGCACGTCACCACTGATAAGAATTTATTAAAATACTAAACAAACCACTGGAGTTTCTTCACTTGTCAGTTTCCTAATGCCACTGTTTTGAAGTCTTTAATGATGCACTGACAAACCTCCGGTCAAGGTCGTTGAGGGTTTGACTTTCAGTACGAGTGTTTCCGGGTTAAAGTTGTGGAAAATGTACAAGAGTTGTTTTGGAAATTGATTATAATCTGTCGGCATTATAGTCTTAAGGAAAGACATCAATCACAGAGTTGAATTATTGAAGTTTTTTGAAAGAAATCTTTTGAGGATGGTGTTAAAGCTATTTGGTGGTTTATGTTAGGGCCCATCTATCATCGACTTGGCTTAAACAACATAACGTACACGGCATAACAAGCGGAACCGCCCGTCGACAATTGGTGGTAATGTAAAAGAAGAAAACCCGTGTTTGACTAATCAGTAAAGAGCAAACAAATAGGAAATAATTTTTGCTAGCATAAGAATTTTTACATGCAGAAGTGGCTATCTTGAAAGTGGCTATCTTGATTACAGCAATTTTTATGAAGTTTCACATTCTCATTGGTCGGCGTTAAAAACTTGGCATGAGATACTTGGAGATGATCACTTTCATGCCACGCAAATAACGCCAAGTAAGTCCCGCCAAATACTAGTTGTGGACACTGCAATCTCAAATACAGGTTTTTTTTTTATGCTATTAATTTTACATGCGCCACATGTCAATTGTAGATGTTTTGGTTGGCACGTAATAGTGAAGTGATGTGAAAATGGAGCAGCAGCAGAATGCAAGAGCAGATGGAAACGGGAATGCCCTGAATAAACACGCCTGGCAATTGAAACATCTACCACATTTCCCACATGCAAAATTCCTGGTGACCCCGCTGAAATTCAAACCCGGTTCGAGGAGTACATTCTGACCACTACACCATCACAGTCTGATGCATAGGGTTGCCAGATTTACAGATTTACCCGGAAAAATTCCAATTTTGCTCATTTGGTTTCCACGTACTGGTCTGTAACTGTGTGTTCAATGTTCTAATTTTTAAGATTAACTGCACAACCTAATAAAAATGATGTTATTATTTTAATAGTATGCTCTTGGCATTCCAATAATTTGTTTATGTAAGTTTTCATAGTCTCAAAAGACAGAATAGAAAACAAATTATAGTTTGGCCCTGTTTAGCATATGTATTAGTATGTATGTTTGGAATAATAATATCTCTCTTTTGTACATGTATATATAGACCTTTGTTAATTTAGGATGAGCCAAAAAAAGAAATCTCACCAACACATCTGATTCTCCTTTCCAAATATCTGGCAACCCTACTGATGCACTATTGAAATCATGAATACGTTTATTGCAATATGCAACTACCATATGAAGCATGATAAAAATCTGGTGAAATAATTTGTTATAACTTATGAAATGTAATGTGGCTGTTAAAGAGTTCCTCAAGGACCACCCTGCAAAAACTTAAGGTGGGGAAATGAGAAATTTCTACATTGTGAATAATGTGCAGCAAGGAACCATAAAACTTAACCATTTTGTTTTGTGTTTAAATTTTTACTTCTTAAAAAGTTATCCAATGGAAACTTGTTTTTGTCTATTTTCAAGCAAAAAATAAACACCATTTTAGTGAAATTTAAAAGTAGGCATGAAACGAAAAGTCTAACTGTATGATAGTATACTCAAATAAATTGAACAGTTTGGGACTATTGCATTGCTGAAACAGTGCACTTCATGTCGTTAGTCAAATAGGCAATAGTAAAACATTTAGCCTTGTGCGTGGTTGTGTATTCATGTGTTATCTCAGTATGGAAAATTCCCGGACCATGTTTTTTTTTTACTCAAGATATACATTCACGTAAGATGCGTGCTCAGTGTGCAGAACAAAATATATATTTTCATTGATTTAGTCATTTGAAACCAGTAATTGCATTTGCAATTACGTCTGTTTGATACTTTGTACTGGCACTTAATGAAGTACTCCCTTCAGACTGCATGCAAATGTGAATTCATCTCACCGTGTAAGTGGAGTTTAAGTGAGATTTCTACATTTTAAGTGAACCACTTTTTTATTGGAAGTTGGATTGGTGGTTATTTTTGGTTATTGACAGCTACGACGCGTACAGTTAAGAAGTGAAGGCTCACTGTTGTCACATTCGTGTCATCGTGGGAAGTGTAAATTCCTGTCGAAGGTGAAACACAAGTTGATCACAAATCTTACATAAAGTATTCAAGATGGAATACTAAAAATATCTTCAACCACTGTAAAATATGTGCTGATAGCAAATTATTTCAGAGAGATATTGTAAAATGGTTGTATGTTTATTTATAACATTAAATTACTAATTAACATATAAATGAGCAAACACAATTACTAAAGAGAAGTCAGAATCCCCGTAAGACAGGAACAAGTGCAATATCTGTGTGCAAGGGAACCTGCACTTGCAACTTGCCACTTGTCACCTCCTGGGATTGAACTTGCAAACTCAGAACCCTCAGTCAGATGCCATTCAAGTTTACCAACTGCGCTGTTGCGGAAGGTTATCCAATATTGATACCTACAAATTTTGTAGGTTCATTTGCTGAAATATTATGTTTTGAAACTTGCATAGTGATTTTATTTTTGCCAACTAGATCACACAATCTATCCGACACATTGCCCCTGAATGTGTCGGATATAAAGTGTCCCCCACCCCACCCCCCATAAATTTCTTGTCTTTATGAAGTAACTATTCAACACATTTTTTTACATCATTTCTGGGATATTAACTGACTATTGCTGCTCCTTGCTCCCATATCAACTTTCATTACTTGGAAGAGAGTCAGTCAGTGCTGAATTGTGGTCTGAACTTATTGGTGTTGGAACATGGAAGTGAGCCCAACCCTCGACAAGGTTGTAAACTAGTGCTTACGTATGCTGTCAGGTCATCGTTCGTGTACAGTCTGGTGCCAAGGCATTGCTCAGCTTGAAGGTAATGCACCTTCATTTTAAAGTAACTAAATATGTGGAATAACAAACTGATTTCAATTTGGTACTGTATTTTTTAAATAATTTTTTTAAGTACAAAATGTGCATCACATTGTGGTCAAATATGGTACATACAAAAAATTTTAAGATGATGTGCAATACTCTGAATTACACATTGGTATCTACACGCATGCTGTGAATACAAAAGTAAAATGACTGGGTCACAGCAAAGCAGTTTCTCGCAATGGTGCAAGTATCTGGATGACATTTATATTAGTATAATATATGTTTATATCTTTTATCTAGCATGTAATAATTTTACAAAAAATTATTTCCAAATGTACACGGTAAATATTCCAAGATTTATTTCAACTATGGATGTTATCTAAAGAAATCAGTTAATTGAATTTTACTGTAAATCATTTTTGAAATACAAAATAATTTTCATTTAAAGTATTTTAGTGGTAGGCCTACTACTAATATTTTTTATGTTGGCCTGCCTGCCCACACAGCATTTAGATAGGTGGTGAAGAACTTTGAAAGCAGTACTATTTTTGAAAAATTGTAGTTTCATGTTAGGATTATTACATAAATTTGCATTGCATTTCCTTCTCTGAATTTTTCTGTTGTGTGCTTTTTAATTAAAGATGTTTTATAGCTGGTGTATAATGTGGACTTTAAAATAAAATTAAGTACTAAAAAAATGCATATTTACAACTGTCCACATACTTTGCAAGGTTGCCCTCATAATAAATAAACAAATAAAATTATAAAAAGATACACCATTAAGAGTAATAATTCTAGTACCAAAAAGAATTTCAATTCTTTAAAATTCAACTTTGAATTTATTCAGTTATGTAATTTAATTGTGTGACTTATGCCTCTTTTGCATGCACTATCAATTATGTTTACTATGTAAACAAAAACGTAATAATTATAAACAATGTTAATGTAGTAATGAATATTTTGCAAAAATTAAAAGTTTTGTGATGAAATTGATATTTAATAAAATGTCTGTAGTAAATGTGTGTTAAAGTAATGTAGTAGGCCTAAGTTGATTGTCAAATGACATGGTGACAAAACAATATGGCATTCACATACTCAAGCACTACATACGGTACGCACATAATCACAGACTTTTGTTACTCTGCTATTATAATTATTAAGTATTTTGAAATTAATATAAGATTTGGTTTGAACATTGATGTAATCTTATGACAGCGGGAAGGGGGAAATAACCCTTTTTGGAAGGGAGGATATGAATCCCGTTTTGAAATGGAACATTTTACTGATTGTGAGTGCATGTGATAATACCACATAGCTGTTCTCTTTAATTAACATGTAATATGTGTCAAAAGTGTCATCGGACACATGTCGAAATCAAGTTATTAATTTATGTGAAGAATAAAAATGCACTGGTAAGTCGTAGTTCTCATAAAAAAAATATTGTTTTAAATGCTATTATTGCAAGAATGGAATATAACCAACGTGTTTAGGTAATATTCTCTATTGTCAGCTTTATAAAACATTGTGTTATAGTGTGTTGTCATTTCACGTAACATTTGTAAAAAAATTTAGTTAATTTTGAAGTGCTTGATCAAAACAAAAAAAAAATGCATTATTTACAAGTATCCATTTTTTCACTTTTTAAATTGAAATTCTTGCGTTGGTGAGGGACGCGCCAAGCGACGTAGTTCTAGAATATCCAACAGATGGTAGCACTTGCCGCTGAATAGTCGCACGAAAACTTCTCGCAACAGGTGGCTAAATCACGGTTTCAGGAATAACGCTTGTCCGCTAGATTATAGAGTTAAATAATCTTATAATTTCTCAAACACTAATTGAATTAAGTATTTTCACATTTTAGCACTTGTTTTCTCTCTTTCTGTAGGTGCTTACGTGCACAAAGATCCGGGAGAAATAAACCTAAAATACACATTTTTTATTTTAGAACATTTCGTTGCATAAATTATTTGGACGGCAGGGATGTGTTCTCGTAGAGATGATTTCGTTTTGTCATTTGGGAAGATTATCTTCTTGTGACCGGTGATGTGTAGCGTGGAAGTTGCAGGGCTCTCGTAGCGCGGTAGGGCGGCTTGTGCAGATGGAAGGGTTGAGCGCTCTACCAACCCGGGTGAAGGCCCTGGCTTGTTGGAGGGTTCAGTGACCCGAAAACGAGCCGTGACGTCACAGGTCGTGGGAGCCGCCTCCCCACTAGTCCTGCCCGGGTCAACGAACCCATTTATCCCGGTGGAGATTGTTTGGAGGGTGTGTGTGTTGTTTATAGACGGCTAGGGGCGCTGCCCCGTTTGTCACAGCGCGGTGGAATTTTTGTGCCTCCAGCCGGGGTTTATTTATTCAAGCGCCCGTATTTGGTGGTGGCTTCGGAGGTTTCGTGAAAAATTTTTCTTCCGGGCGTTTGTACTTTATTAGGTGGCATTTGTCGTAACATTCTAAAGAATGTTGAACTAAAAAAAGAAAGAAAAGTGGAAAGAAAGGCACTTTTGTTGGTGAAGAAATGCTTCAATACTCCATGCTAAGACAACTAGAGAATTGTGCGTAAATGTATTTTACACATAATTTTTGTATGTGCGGAACAGGCACTCGTGTAACGCGTCTCAAAACATTCAGCTCTTATAAGTGCGTTCGTTTGTCGCCAATAGTCTACTCCGCGATCTCCACACTTTTTAATTAAAACTTTTGAAAAGTCACCCCATGTATGACGTGTTAAGTTATTTCATAAATACGCCATTTATCACAACCGTTTTTTTTTTTTTTTTACCTCTGTTAACATAAAAGTATCATTTTTCGTTAAAGTAAAGTTTCACCTGCCAATTTTATTTATAACTTATAATTTTTCATTTATAATAAATAATTAAAAAACAGTGATAAAACATGTGTGTTTGTAACGCCTAGTAAGAAATAGTTCTCATGCAAAATATTCTTACTACTGAGTGCGCACGAATTCGGTGCGTTGTCCTTTGGTGTAATTTTTCAAGACTGGAGCTTATAGCGCATTCCAATTACTGCTCTTGGACTGCCCTTGGAGCGCACTGGCCGAGTGCCGCGTGCTCCAATTACCGGAACCGGTGCGGTAGTTTCAGAGCAACATGGCGGCGACCTGTGATTATGAAAACGACAAGAAAATTATTGCAATTTTGGAAATTCTACAATATCTAACATTTCGGCAGCTGAATAGTACGTAATAGTTAATATGGAACAAATATGCTCTTGGTATAGTGACGATATCGTTTGTCATTGCAGCGGCGATGAGGTAAATTTCACCCAGTGACTCGTGCATACATTTACCAAGTTAAAAAAGAGAAATTGAAGAAAATTTATCTACGGAATGTTGTAAATCTAAATTTAAATCCTTTCATCAACATCTAAGTTCAAGCATTTTCTCCTGAAAATCATATGTTGTCGGAAAATCATATGTTGTAGCAAATGTTTTGCACTTTTACCGTGGTGTGTTCCAGTTGTTAGTGCATAAATAATATACACTCCTTTCTGGCAATCACGTGACACGTGTTTTTTTTTCTTTTTTTTTTTTTTTTTTAAATGCGCTCCGAGTGCGCTTAATCGGAAAATGCCATTAGTTTGCACGAGGCGGAAGAATATCCTGGAAGTAGAACTTTAGCAGCGCTTCAGAAAAGTTTGAAGTAACCGTGAATGGATTATACAAGTAGCGCAGAGGCCGTTGTTCGAGACACGCTCACAGCATCACTCAAAATCTGGGCACCGAGTCGAAGCGGCGCGAAGCCGCTCGAAGCAAAATCTTATAAATTACTGACTGCGAACGACGAAGCTGGAATGGCACTCTTGTTACGATAGCGGAAGCTTACCAAAATAAGGATATAACTGTAGCGCGCATTTGAAGTGTCACGTCCAAATAATGAGCTCTCGTGTGAGCTTCATTTTTCTGATAGAATAAGTGGGCCACTTTCCACTGTAGCAAGTAGGCTACTGATTTTGCACGCACGCGCAGAATGCCCTGAAATCCTCAACCACAAATCGCAAAATAGTGTTCAATGTGCGTAGTAGATCTTTTTCTTTCTTAAAATGAAATTAATAAATATAAACGTGTAAGCATTTTTTTTTAAATTATTTAGAATTTATTTTCTTTATTTAAGTTTTGCCGCATGAAATCCCGCGACGTATGTTTCGCAGCTACAGGTGACGTTTTTCCTTTTAGTTCATGTATTAACGTCTCGTCGAAAGTAGAGCCATCAGCTACAGAACTCTGTATGTTCTCGAACAGTCAGTAGAAACCCTATAATTTCGCGTTATAATTCGGTACCATGTTGTACGGCATACAAGTGTATGCAAGTTTCACGGAAATTCCGCTAGTTGAGTTCATTTTAGGACAGACTTCAATCACTGGTAGGTCTACATTTGACTCGTTTTCCTATTGAATCGCAGTTTATTAGCCGCACCCTGGAAGTGTTTCAGCCAATAACTGACATGCAAGAAAAAGAGGACCTAGTCCCGTGCTACTTGAATTGCGGTAAAACTGGAGCATCATATAATGAACAAATGTAGTCCATTCACGGTTACTTCCAACTTTTCTGAAGCACTGCTTGAGTTCTACTTTCAGGATAGTCCTCCGCCTCATTGCAAACAATGCTTAACAAATTTATAACATTTCTTCAACGGGACTACGCACAACATTCGTGCGCACTATGTGTAATTATATTTTCCATAAGAACTATTTCTTACTAGGCATTACCAACACACCTATTTTAGCTCTGTTTTTGTTCGTATTATTTAATAATAAAATTTATAAATAAAGTATAAGTAAAAGTTCGAATTAATCAAAAATGAAGTACTTTTATGTTAACAGAAGTATAAAATGCTTGTGGTACGTGACATTTTTAGAAAACAACCAGAAAGTCATACATGGGGTGATTTTTGAAAGGTTTGCTTAAAAAGGTGTGAATAAATCGTGAATAGGCTATACCTATCTGAGGCTCGAGTACACAAATAATTGTGGAGTCTAACTTGTTGCCGAATGAATCCGCGAAATTTCCTGGTTTCTGAGGCTATCAGTTATAACGTGATACGGTATGGAGTCAGAAAATTGAAAGGAAGCCGCATTCAATAAACAATAATAACCAACGCCCGTAATTAGGCTACCACCCGGTGACGAGCTCTCTCACCTCTTCCCTACCCGACCAAACTCCTCATCCACGCCCTTCCTAAACTTTCAGACCCCTCTCACAAATACCAATTGCTCCCGCAACACATTCCAACTCCATATCAGACCTCACAAGCATAGGCTGCCTACCCCGCTCCGTTCTCCTCCATACCCTCTGAAGCTTCTCGCTGTTGTTTCCTCTCCCTCTAAACACATCCTTACTTAACTGGCAGCGTAAACTTCCCCATCCTCCCTCTCCTATCGCCATCCTGTACATCCTGACTAGCATTTCAACTTTCCTCCTGTCCTTCAATGAGCTCCGCCCCATTTCTTTCATCATCACCGATGGTCTATAGTTCCCTTCATCCTCACCATCCTGCCCCTGCCTTCTCCACCTACCCGTCATCTATCTTGCTGCCCTTCTTTGCACCTTCTCTAGATATCGCACCTCCACCTCCACGAATGGGTCTCAATACTTCTGCCACATATTTTAACATCGGTCGTACCATTGTGTCATATGCCTTTTCCTTCACAACTGACTCCCTTCAGCACCCTTCGCAACATACCCAAAGCCATTCTTCCCTTTGCAACCACCCTCTCTAACTATTTTTTTCCATCTGAAGTCTCCATGCAATACAATTCCTAGTTACTTATATTCTGCTGCTTCTTCTATCGCTTGCCCCTCCCATATGTACATGTCCCTGCTTATCACCTTCTTCCTAGTAAACCTCACTACTTTAGTTTTTCCTACATTTATCTTCATTTTATTCTCCACGATCCACAACCACATCCTGTCAATGTCTGCCTGCAAGTTATCTCTCCCCCNCACGATCATCTGAATACAATCTTATTTTTCCCCTAATCCCCAAACCTATGTTCTCCACTTTCACCATCTGTCTTCGCCTCCGCAACGATTTCGGAAACCGTACAGAAAACTGAAATCTGGATGGTCCGGCCGGGAATGGAACCCTGTTATTCCCCAAGTATGATTCTAATTTGGTAATCATGGCGCCACTTCGCACGGTTATACGTGAATTGTCATTTTCTGTAATAATGGCGACAGCTCACATGGTACACGTGTAAAGGGCGACCTTATCTCCGAGTTACGATAGCACGTTTCTCTAGAAGTAACTCTGTGAAATGAACCACACCCAGAACGTAACGCTTCGAGTGCAGGCTTGTGGCACGCATGAGCGCACATCACAGGTATGTCCAGTTTCAAATACAAAAAAAAATTAAGCTTTAATTTTATATTACGAATAAATAATATTTTTAAATTATATATAAGAAAACTATGTTACACCTTGTACCAGCAAACCAAGGCGGGAAGGGGATGATGCATTGGGCGAGTCCATTGTAGTAATGGCGCCAGGAGTTGAGGTAGGCAGAAATAAGGTGACTCACAGCTAAATTAAAATTAACACGATACACTTTTTTTTTTAATTATGCTTTTCATGTTATCCAACTATGTACGCAGGACGCCCAACATTTTCAAATTTAAAAAAAGAAATCTAAAATTTGAAAACGTACATTTAAAACAAAACTCAATGTTTGACCTCGGTTTGGCGCCCCTTTACAAGCAGGATCCGTGGGTTGCCGCCCGAGTCGCCAGGCCTGTAAGCCAACCCCATACTCTAAAGCTGAGGTAGGCCGCTTATTCGTCTTCTGCGCATGTGCCCAACATTGACCTACCACAATCGTACACATCTGTCAAAGTCACATTGTAAACACTGATGAATGTGCTTGTTTATTTCTTAATTTTTAAATGACAAGCACTATTATATTAATAGAATACTTTTACCAATTTTAATTTAATCGAAAATTGGGTAGAGGAAGTATACATACATCTCAAAGCACTTGTTTACCAATTATTGTTCTAACCTCAAATCCAATCCACGCCATTTTTGCTAGCCGTATTGGCAGAAAAGCAATTCAATGTTGGGACACGGAGATTGGTTGTGCGCAGCTAGCGAGATCGGTCTACCTCTACCTCTAGTGTATGAGCCACCCCTGCAGTTTTACTTTTGAAATCCATGTACAATAAGGAATACAGTAGAATGTTTGATGGAACGGCCGTAGAGTGCTACAGTCTTTCTTGCTGCCAACTCCTCAAATGTGCAGTTGATGTCGCACAGTTGTGTGTGCTGGGAGCCTCACAGCCTTGCTTGTGAATGGTCGCAATATGTTCAGTTTTCCTCGGCTCCACTCTGCTGCACGCACCCGCACTCTGCAGTAGTAAGTAAACACCAATGTAACTTGCTACAGTTTGACAGAGCTGCGCGTAGAAGCACGTGCCAAATGTAAACCATCTAGGGCTCAATTCAACTGCGGAACAAAATACTTTGTTCGTGTGGGCTGTACCTTTTACAACTTCTACAGCCAACCAGCAACTTCGCGTTTTTCTTACCGGAGGTAGTATTTTGGATGCTGAAACGCGAGCGTTTTACCGGCCGGTGAAACACGTTTTGAATTTCAGATAAGTTCAATGTGTGTTTCGGGCGT
This sequence comes from Clitarchus hookeri, assembly GCA_002778355.1. NCBI lineage: Eukaryota > Metazoa > Arthropoda > Insecta > Phasmatodea > Phasmatidae > Clitarchus > Clitarchus hookeri. The sequence continues at coordinate 1,212,730 of NQII01000073.1, read as the reverse complement.
AAAAATTATTCCGATCACGAGTGACAGAATCGCAAATGGTGAAAATTCAATTAAAATTCTTAACGGAAGCTAGTAAGTTTCACAACATATGGAAGTTTTGATTTTAAATAAATAATTCCAAAACAAAGGATATTAAATTCATTTTGATAAATATATTTTATAACTTCACACATACTGAGATAAAACTTTTGAAATATATTTCATTATTGAAAATTTAACGAAAATAGTTACTCAGTTTAGCTCCGAGGGCATTTGTGTGGCGACTTTTACATCCTCTACACCAGGGCTATCTAGTCAGCGGCCCGGCCCGCCAGTCTTGTCAGATAGGCGCGCAAGCAAAGTATTTCACCAGCAAGTCTTTTCTTTATTTAACATTGTTACTAGTCGCCAGGGGCGTATCCGAGTTCGAGAGGGATGGAGGTCTTGATAAAACTAAATTAAATTTCTTAATTTATTTACAATTACATAAAAGCACAGAGCTATTATTTGTATCATTAAATTGCCTATATCTACTGTTTCACTTGTTATACTGTCAGTAAACGCGATATTTAATGCCAATTTAAATTCTAGTGAAAGTCCTTATCACTGTCTTTATGCTAGGTACAGTCACTTATTTGCCTCTCAAGACCTCGCTGTTAAGAGCCGCCCAAATCTCTTCACTCACTTACAGTCACTTAACCCTCGCTTACATATTATTTACATATATACGATGAAAATGTCCATTGCCATACATTAACATCGCTCAAACTATCTGTCACTCACGCATTCAGTCGCACTTCCCCAGAGTCCAGCCGATCACACACACTCTCTCTATCTCTCTCTCTCTCTCTCTCTCTCTCTCTCTCTCTCTCTCTCTCTCTCGCTCTACTCTCCCGATGCTCAACTACACTCGGTGATCACTGTGTCGCCACTCGTCGTTCCGATGGCGCCACGACTCCAGACTTCCCATACACACGCAGCTTATATACACTGTAAAAAAGGGGGTAATTTTACACTAAATGTATGTGGCAGCAGTGTCTCCGCTGACATTGGTGTAATTTTACACCTACATATGTCAATGTTTTTTTTACTCTACATCCAAATAAATTTATCCTACAAATTAGTAAAATAACACATACTTTTTACAACTAACTTTAAACAGAATTACTATTACTATGTAGCAGAAAATAAACTGCAACATTCGCGTATTTTCTTTCCACGACAAATAAATTATACAGACATCGCAATTGTAATTTCACTACTGTGTATGTGTATGTGTATTTTCTCACTAACAAAATAGTAAACTCGCAGATTCACTGTCATTGTAATTACACAATTTATGTACGCTTTTCACTGATTTACTAAGTATTTTTTACAGTCAGCATATGTTCTATTACAACTGCGTCATGTTAATTCACATTCTTTGTATATATATTTTTATAATTTTAATGTTATTTTACTCCATTTTGTAACGTGGTATTTTAATAGAGTTATAAAAAGATATCTCCAAAATGTATGTAACAATTGACTTCAGCTTTTTTTCTTTTACTAACCTACTCTAAAACTAAGTGTTATGCGTCAGCCTGCGGTAGGGACGGGAGTTAATTGCGTCTCAGGTCTAAGCCCCATACGCCTACAAGGGAAGGAAATCATGCAAGGAGACATGCATCGCGGCAGCGAGGGATTGGGCTGCCATGGCCAGCTTTCGGCCATTGAAACCTCCCTGAGTGTACTTATAGCTAAACTACTATACTAAGATGAGAAAGGGAAAAACCGTAATAGACACCGTAAAAGCCCTTTCGACAGGAAATAATTAAAAATTGTTACATGCATTATCACAAAATGCTACAGGAGACAGATAGGTGGAAACCATACTCTTTATTAGTGGGTGGAGAAAATACAAGTACAGGGGGTAGGACATCTTTAATTTATTTGGCGCTGGCTTAACCAGAGTATTCTTCGCCCCATGAGTTGCTTCTTCGCCCCACGAGTTGCCCAATGACCAGAAAATTTGCGCAACGACTCTCCAAGTCATTCAATCTTCCAGGGTTGGGAGTGGCATCACTTTCGATAGCCTTATCGCGCCACGCGTCAGTATTCCGCGGTAGCCCATGTAACCATGCCTTCTCTTCTCCAGTTGCCGGTGATACATATCAATGCGCGTCCGACGGGGGAAGGGGGCAAAGACGATCGGCCGCATGTAACAGTGTGTACTATTGTATACAATTACCTAACTTAACGTCGACTGTAACGACCACTAGCGCAAAACTTGTAATAACATTAAACATTATTTTATTTGTTACATCTTCACGTAAATAAACTATATATATATATATATATATATGAGCCACGGTCACAGTGTACTTATTGATACAGAGGTGAAATGATGGCGTGTACTGTGAACTCCGGCAACACGCGTCAACAAAATGGCCTCACCGGCCAGGAATATGGCAGAACATCGTTCGCCAATCAGCTACAGCAGACCAACTTGCCAGACGGCAGCCCAGTCAATGGGGAATATTCCATAACCTGCAATAGTCAGAGACTCGAGGCCCGTTTTCACAGCTTCGCGCGGCCAACGAGCGACTGAGTTCGCTTGCATCAGAGGAACCACCACGCCATTTTGATTCTAAACGCTTACGTATTCTGTGCCACGACTTTGTAATAAGTGAGTCTGGACCGCCAAGTTGTGAGTGGCCCGATGGGAAAACTATGTAGCCTATTCGCGGTTTTTCACACTTTTTTAATCAAACCTTTGAAAAATCACCTCACATATGATGCGTTTGGTTGTTTCCTAATTATGTTATGCATATCAAGCGTTTTGTACTTGAGTTAACATAAAAGAACATAAAAGTACCTTTCGGCGTTCAAGACCTCGCTGTTAAGAGTCGCCCAAATCTCTTAACTCAACTCAACTCATAAAAGTACCTTTGTTTTAGTTAAATTTAAATACTATTTATATTTTAACTATACATTACATTACATTATTTTATTTATAATTAAGAAAATGTGTATGTCGGTAATGCCTAGTAAGAAATAATTCGCATGCGAAATATTAATGCATTGAGTGCGCACGAATGCGGTGCGTTGTCGCTTTGGTGTAATTTTTTTTTTTTTTTTTTTTTTTAGATTCGTTTATGCTATATTTGCATGGGGCGGAGGAATAACCTGGAAGTAGAACTTCAGCAGGGCTTCAGCAAAGTTGTAAGTAACCGTGAATTGACTACAGTTGGATGGGCGTGCAATACACCTCTACACGTATGGGTGCTGAAGTTGCAGTGAATACGTCTCAACGCGAACAAAGCTGAAACAATAAACGGAAGGAAGGGAAAGGTGCGCGAAGCTGCGGTGCGGAGATCAAAGTGGGCGGAGTCGAAGCGGGCGTGATTGTGCGCGGGCAGCATCGCTTGCATACGAATCCCCCGGTAAAGTCAAGTGTGCTGTAGGGACGCAGGGCTCTCACAAATTACCTCCGCTGATAACCACATACATCCTTTATGCAGTGTCCCCCGCCGGCCTCGCTCGCCGCATTCTTCTGCCTTCCCGCCCGCCCGAGAAAAGAATTTTAAAACGCCTCGTTTTGAACGCGCGCGCTTGCGTGTGTGTATGTGTATTTTTATGAACTCTTTCTTTCCCTCCATCTTTTATGTGAAGATAAAGGACCTAAAAAGGCTTAGTTAAGTCCAACCTTCCCCCATACCTTCTTCACCCTCTTCTCCGACTTCTTTTTTTCCTACTGCCTTGTGTATGTAGAATAGAAGCGGTCCTATAGTTGAATGGTTACCAACTTCGTATACCTGGACTAAAAATCCTTCAACAGGTAAAAAATGTCCAACAACAGGCACTTAACCAAACAACCCTTTTCCCAACTGTTGTTTATCTATTTTATGTTTTGATACCCTACAATAATTAATGTGAGTAGATATTTTATATACATTGTGTTGTTTACCACTATAAATCGTGTGTGAAAATTTGCGCTCCCCTGAAGCAGGGAAGGGAAGGCAATTGATTTAAAGTATTTCTAAAAAAATTAGTAGAATGGGCATGAATTTTTCTGCGAGCTAAAGGATCATCATGAATTACCTAAGGCTAACTAACAGTAGTCGTAGCCAGCTATCTTGCCCCGTGGGCAGTGCTGTAGTTGAGGGTACATGCCGTATATCTGCTTAAACTCACTCATTATAGCTGGCTATGCCTTCTACATTTTTACGTCTACCTTCTGTTTTGGTTTTGTTAGTAGTTTGTTTTACATAGACTATGTAATAAAAAGAGGCAATTTGGAGAGTTTTCTATTAAGTACCTGGAACCAGCTCCAGTAGAATATTACTGAATAATCAGAATAGTGCGGTTCACAAACTAATATTTTTGTTGTAATTGTAGCCTGTGTGTTTGTATGTAATCACTAAAACTTGGATTTTTTATTTCTTGTTTTAAAATTCTATCTGCGTGTCTCTTTTAAGCGGAACCTGCTCCCGCTATAGTGGATCAATGTTGTGACGTACTTTTCGTTGCATACGAGGCGCCACCCATCCATTAGTTTTAATGGTCGTGACGACCTATCGCCAGGGATTTACAGACCTCTGACTGAAGAGCGCACATAGGCCTACCCTGTAGAAATATTGGTAATAAGCTCCGGCCGTGGGTAGGTGCTAACAGTTATAACCTTAAAGTAGACAGCGTGAAAGACAACTAGATTAATCATAAATCCGTGAGGAGTGACGGAGGAAGGGAGGAAGAAAACACCCGGAGAAAAACGTCCCCAGCTTTTCAAGATCGAAACTGGAAGTGAGGGACCTTCGAGTAGGATGGTCAGTGTCGTGTCGTTTGAGTCGGCCAATGGTTTAAAAAATAAAACTTTACTGTTGGTAATACTTATTTAATTAAATTTCGCATACTAAAAATTATTCCTTGCAAATCCTAAAACTACAAACTTAGCTGTAGGAACAGGGATTTATCACAAATATATTTTGCCGAGACACTTGATTCTTTTAAGAATTACAAGCTTTCTTTATTGGCTGAGTTTTCCCTGTGTTGGTTACTTTTTTCGGTTATTGTTTATCTGTAGTTTTTATTTTTAAAATCGCATAACTGTATACGTTTATCACGTATCTTATTTCAATTGTTTACATTATCGTGTTGAAACGTTTTGATCAAGTCTCTCGTCCTATATTTCGACTATTCCTCCTACTTCGCCTCTCGTTTGCTGCAACACTCGTATCTCCCTTTAGACTTATTTCCCATATATTTGTGTTCCATCGTCTGTTTTGCACACACACACACTCTCTCTCTCTCTCTCTCTTCTCTCTCTCTCTCTCTCTCTCTCTCTATATATATATATATAT
>NQII01000073.1:1196782-1207392 GCA_002778355.1 Clitarchus hookeri | reverse complement strand
TCTCTCTCTCTCTCTCTCTCTCTATATATATATATATATATATATATATATATCCCTCCCACTCCCCTCCCTCAGTTCTATGACTATTAAAATAACGTTGGAAACAAACATTCAGCGTTAAGCGCATTAAATCATGACATTTAAGTATATGCTCTTCACGGTAAAGTGGGCACTTTTGAGGCCCTAATTTACTTTTTTTTCCTATAAACCATTTTTTATTTTTCCACCACTTTTTAAAATAAATGTTGCCACGTACTAACTACCTAAGTAATGAACACAATGTATATATTTCATTTGACTCGAACGTTAACGTCTAAAGCCACAATAACATATATTTATTGACTACATATTAGTCCAAATGAGAGGACTTAAAAAAGTGCTCACTTTTCTGTGAATAGCCTATCCTAAGCATGTATGCCGTAGTTACCTCAATGCCCCACGAACTCGGATACGGTAGGTCTTCTACAAGAGACGTTATGTGCCCATAGTTACATATACAGCTTGAGAGACTGGAAAGATAACAGCGGTAGGAATAACATTTTGAGGAGCATTTTGGCAGATAAGGTGCATGCGACAGGATTAAAAATGAGGTTGCACGGTCAAGAACAGAGGAACGAAACTGAATGAAGTTACAGAAACTGGCATTGCTTGGTTTTAGAGTCACCTTAAAGAATAGCAATCTTAGAATTACCAGCGATGTGCAGTGCTTCTTTAGAGTATGGTAGTTTTGCTTTTATATGTGGTAATATATATTTACCTTAAATATTCGTGAAAATTAGCTTACAACCGACATGAAAATTTTGCGATACTATTTACTGTGAATCGAAATGAAGCCTAAGCACAGCAGTGTGCTTTTTAGTAAATTGATATAATACCGCTCTGTGTACTGAAGCTATCTATTTTCTTGCATGGGGTGACGCATTTAGTCAGAAATATTTTATATTCGTGCCTTTGATTTTTCGATACTGGTTGGTACATTCGCACATTTCACAATTGAGCATCGCCACAGTTATACGCCGAGAGTGCAGTACGTTATCCAGTTCAGCGTAAATTACCGGCAAGGCAATACAGATGAGGAGATTCAGGTAATATAGTCCATTCATGGTTACTTCCAACTTTTCTGAAGCCCTGCTAAAGTTCTACATGCAGGATATTCCTCCGCCTCATGCAAAAAAGGCTTAAAACAGAGTCTAGAAAATTACACTAAAGGGACAGCGCACAACATTCATGTGAACTCAGTGAAATAATATTTTTCATAGGCACTATTTCTTACTAGGCATTGCCAACATACTTACATTCTTACTGTTTTAGTAATTATTAATAATTAATGAAATGTTATAAATAATGGATAAAATATAAATAAATGTTTTATTTAACCAAAACAAGGTTATTTTAATGTTAACAGAAGTATAAAACGCATGTGATACAAGACATATTTCGGAAACAACCAAACACGTCATACATGAGGTGATTTTTCAAAGGTTTGATTCAAAAAGTGTGAAGAAACGGCGAATAGACTATATAACTCGCTCTACGTCACAAACAAAGGGGGGAGGGGGAGAAGAGGGAGGGCGACCTGTGCACGGTTCCACCTCTCTTTTATTCCCACCATGGTCTACATACTGTCCAGTCTTCGGAGAGCTGAATGGCTGTATTTGCACCTGCGCTGATCCTCTCCTCCACACGCGAGAGGGCCTACTTGTTTCAGTATCGAGGCGTTTCTCAATGAGTGGAGACAACCCCCGCGACCTTCTGGAAAGTTCTAGTCGCCGCCAGGTGTGAGCTGTCAGTCACAGGCGCGCTTCTCCCCGCGCCATGTCATCCCATGCTGGACTGTCTCGTTGTCCAGATGCACGAGTCAATAAAACTCGCAGGCATGTGAGTAAAGTACGTTCTTTTTTTTCATATGCAACTTATGGGGACTGCCTAGTAAACATTTTCAAACATCTCAAGGTCATTTCCGACTGTAAGGAAGCATTACGACGGCGATGGAAAATAGCATAAACTATATATGCAGGTTACTCTAGCATTGGCAATCTTCCCGTGTGTTCTGTTTCCTCAGAATCCTAAGCGTTTACAAAAGGATTTTAATACAGCAAAATGTTCAGAAAAGATATAGCTTTGTCACCATAGTTTGAAACACTGTTTTACAGAAGAATAAATGCCGTAAAACAGAGGGCTACTTACAGCGATTTTTGCTGAATTTGGCTCATTTCAACGACCACATTTATGTTTCAATAGCCAAATTTATATATAAAAAAAAAAAATATCGGCATTCATTGGGGTCCTGAAAAAAAATTTACATCCAAACATGCCATAGTTTTTCTTTTATTAGAATATACACAAGTGCTACAATGAGACACAACAACTAGGGAGGCCTCTTAAACGGCACTTTCCTGACAATTTTGGCCGTGTGTGTACTACTTGTTAATGAACTCTGCGTGTTGTGCTGTCGAGTGCAGTGTTCCATTGGAAGCTGCTCTGCTTCTGCCCTAGCCTAGACTTCCCAGTCCTCTGCGCAGAGGTCATCTGTTCTTTTGCTGATTAGATTACATGGTCGGTGCTCATCCTCCTGTTCGACGAAGCCATGAGAAGTCTGTATGTTTACTGCTTGCTCGGAATCCTGCATGGCGTGTCCGGATGAGCGGGGGTACAATGACTGCAGACGTGCAAAATGCGCGTTATTGTTTGGTAACGTTGTAGACTTCACTTCGCTATATCTACTTGAGCTATATTCGTGATTTCATTGGCTGCTGGTAACTAGACGTCGGCTTTAACCCATTCAGACCCAGTGTACATAGTTATGTACATTACGCACGTGTAGGTAATTTTTGGTCTGTACTACACACTACGAAGCTCAATTACCAATTACATGTTGGCAAATTATTTGCAAACCGTCTTACTGGTCTATACTTTATAACTGGTTCACATTACTGTAGCAGAACATATAGCCTACAGCCTGTGACAACGAAAAAAAAAGGTTGCGCTGACCTAAGTACAGCACGCACCATAAAATTGTTTGTTTGCAACACCTGAAACCATAAATTAAAGTGGGTCTGTGCGACCACTTCACTGTAGATTGGTTGCTCGACCGTCCAGCCTTGACTGTTGGCTAGAAGAGTCGCTAGGACATGTTACACGAACGAGTTGTCGGCCGATAGCAGACGTCAATCCAGTATACAACTTCTTGGAGTTTAGTCTGCAGCCACAAAATAACACGAATATTGCTCGGCCTTACCAATGACACGCGTGAAATAATAGCCTCTTTAATCTGACTATACGGAAACCGTCAGATTCAGAGCAATTACTTCAAAATGTTTATTCCAAAGACACAAAGATCTTGTTTTCAAATTCGGCATAGTGTAAATTGTTCGACGATATTTTCCCTATTTCTCCCAGCCTCCCCTGCGGTGAGAAAGACAACCATAACCATCAAACATTCAGCCACATATTAATTACTGAGTTACAGTGTGCCAGTTGTGTTGGCACTTGTTTCATGTCACTGTAATCCCATTAACTTTCATTCTTATTTCATTGGTACTACACCAAATAATTTTTCTTCTATTGGAACGTGCTCTAGTTATGTTTAATTATTTTGTTTATTCAATTTTAAGTTGTAAAACTAACTTTATCATGTGAAAAATTTGTACTCTTTACATATTTACTTGTACTCTTTACATATTATTAATTTTCTTTGAGGACGTAATTTGTTACGATTTCCTAAACGGAAGCAATGGCAATGTCTCGATCTAGTACACGTGTGTTGTTCAGGAGCATTTGGCGAGGGTCCAGGGGGGTGATCTGAGGTAGAGAAGTTATAAATCAATACATTACTCACATATATATCCTTTCAACGAATGGCTTTGCAAGGGAGTAAATGCTTAGTTTAAATGGCCTGCCATAGAGCTATACTTGTATGCCAAACTTGACTAAAATCAGTCGCGTGGTCGTCTAGATATGATGTAAATACTTCATTTTATCAGAGCGTGTTATCTTACAAAATTGCGGGAAAAGATTAAGTGTATACGGTTGTTTAATGCTAATAGGTACTTGGAGCAAACCAAATCTGGTTTAAATGGGTGAAATGTTTCTGTACAAACAACATACTAAACTAGCTACAAATCCACCATTTTGTAAATAAATTACCAATTTATTAAAATTATATAAATTTGTGTGGTCTACAATAGCATTACTTTTGTCAAATATGGCGAGAATCGGTTATGTAGTTTTATGGTAGTTTTATAGCTTACAAAATGCGAACATAAAATTAAATAAATTTTCGTGGCCTACAACACCACTACGTGTGTGACAATTTTGGCGACAAGCTATATTTTAAACCCGTATAAATTAGCAATACGTTTTCATTGGACCATACGTCATTTGACACGCCCTGAAAAACCTTTTTGCCAATGAGCGTACACTTCATAATGGTTTGCCCTATTCATGTGTAATCTTGTCAGACAGGGAATGGCTTCACACCCAGGCAGCAGACAAACTAACGACACTGGATCGAGAATTTACAGGGGTTTGAAGTCTAGCGTGATGCAAAATCAAAAACCTCAATTTTTGCACGTCCCTAGATATAGCACACAGAAATTTCAAATGGCTGCCATAATGTAAATAAGCATCCGGCATGGTTGGAAGCTGTAAAAGTTGGGCGTCTTCACTGTAAGTGTATTGAGTCTGGTGAAATTTTAGGGAGACACACTCAAACACGTGCAGACACACGTACAAACGCAAACAAATGAAGGTGATTTCATAAGCCCATCTTTCCCTCGGAAAGTATACTAAAAATTGAATTTACAAATAACTATTTCTCTTCATTACAGTAAAAAAATCGCTTACCGTGATGAAAACATGGACCGAGTGTTTAAAATAACACTTTTTTTTTTTTTTTTTTTTCAAAGATTCCCATGTGCTAACATATAGTCACTGTTTTAGAGAAAGAATTGTTACTGCNCAGAGTAGCCAAGTATGGGCACGCAAAAATCCAGCCACTCGCGCCAGCCTCACTCGTAAGCAATAAAGCTGAGTGATTGACCAATTAGCGTATAAAAGACGCATTATCGTGCCGATCTGCGATCAACATCGTCCTCCTCTCCTCTACTACTTTCCACGTAGGCGGTGCGGTGTTAATCGGCAAACTAAAAGCAAAAGTAGAAAATTGTTCTGCGACAGGAAGCAGGTGTTGTTCCACTTCCTCGCCCTGATCGCCGCTTATATCGGTCGGTCGAACAGCTTGTTTTTTACGGGCCAGAAAACTTTTGTCCACAACCGTACAATAATTCTCGTGAATGTACGAGCATTCCGTGTCTAGTTACAACTTATGTATCATAGAGGGGAAATAGGGCAGAGTGCGCGCCCGAGGTGCGCAAAAACCACTCTCCGTGCCCTAACCAGGGCCGGATTTCCCATTACGCCGACTAGGCCCGGGCCTAGAGCGGCACATTTTAGTGAGGCGTGACATGACAGACAAAACAGCAATATATATATATATATATATATATATATATATATATATATATATGTATGTGTGTGTGTGTGTGTGTGTTTTAGTGTCTTTGTATAGCTGTGTGCTATAATAGAAGGTATATCAATTCTAGAATAAATCCAATTAATGTAACTGGTAAGTGTTTAGGAGTCAATTGTTTTATGATATTAGTAAAAGTCCTTGTTGCCTCCGTACTCGCCAATGCCAGCTTCCGGTTTATATTTATCATGAGACAGAAACTGGTATGATGGAGCACGACACTTTCTGGCAGATCTTCGTTGAGTTTCGGGTCTTCAAGTTTCGCTCCGCTAGCAGCTTACGAGTGATAGTAATTTGTTTTCATTTCTAAAGAAAGTTTTATTAATTGCAACACAAATAAAGGCACGGAGTTTGTGATTTATGATTAAAGTGTTTTTCTGATGCTGAAACCTGATCGTGGCATGCGAAGTAGCTGTGTGCGGTCAGATATTAAATAGGAAACAAAATACACTTGACAATTTATTAGCAAAAATAATATGGTAGACACTAATTGTATTACCAATGAGAGCTATACAAATTATGATTATAAAAAAACTTACATGAATTTTATTTGAGCTCAAACAAAAATCTGTTTACTGTCGTATAAAACATATAATTACCTAATTAACTGAAAATAATGTATTTCACTTAAATAAAAATGCTCACAGACATAAAATATTAAAGATAATTGAAATATCGATATTGGTGAAAAATACTCGAACGATTTTGTCACTATTATTTACCCAGTGTCCAAATAGCTGTTGATTATAATGACAGAGGAAAGTGGCGCAGAATGAAGGGGTGGTAGATTGACTTTTACTTGTCTGAACATGTCCCCAACATTTCATTCCGGTTTTCCAATTGCATTTTCATAATTATGTTGTGGAATGGTAACATGAAGTTTTTTACATTTAATTTTACAAAAAATTCCTAGGATGCAGTGGTGTAGTGGCTAGATCACCCACCTTCCACTAAGGTGGGGTCAATACTGGATCTTAGCAGGTGGGAAAAGTGGCGGAAGTTGCCGTGGGCTGATGGATTCTCAGGGTACTCCTGTTTCTCCTACAGTTACATTCCGTCTCTCCTCAACCTGCACCTCACTTTACCCTCACTAGTGCTGAAGACAGCTGTTCAGCACCGCTATCTCATCAACATATCTCTGCTTTTATATTTAAAAAAATATTTATGTTATTTAACTATACCTTCGTCGCATTAAAACTCTGAGAGGAATGGTAAGAAACTTTAAATGCACATGTTCAATTTTGTTAGCACCAAACTGCCTTAAGTAAACATAGATTTAGATCAATGCGTTACTAACAACAGCTTTCTATACGACTTTGTTGCATTTTTAAGAGAAACACAAATATTTGACCGTTACGAACATCTTAAAAGTCCGTCAGCAGCTTATAAATATACAAATTTGATGAGGGAAGGTGTAAAAAGCGCACTGTGAGGTATCAGGAGTCTAAGGATGGAGAATTAATTCCTAAAACAGGAAAATATAATTTTCGTGTTGGTAAATATAGTGAAATTATTGATACACTTAGAGAAAAGCTACAAATGCAGTAGTGTACATATTATAGCTTCTTATTACGTGAACGACCTTGAGCCATCCATAGTATGAGTCACTCGATCTTAGAGAGCTTCTAAAGATGAAAATAATGGTAACATGACAGAATTGTGCAAATGTATACATCAATTAGGTTTTTCTAAAGTATATCCAAATGCAAGCATTCCATTTAGAATAATACTTACTGCTTCATTGACCAACTTTTCAGCCGAACGCTCCTTTTATACTCTACGGCTTGTGAAAAACAACACTCATTTGTAAAACAAAAATTGATCACCATGAACGAATCGCGCCCGTAAAACGAAGGTTGACACACATCATCCTCATAGCACGACATGTGTCCCATTTGTGTTTAATGCGGTTTGCTTGTGCGGATGTGCCACTAGGAACCATACGTGTCCCTTCAACATTCATAGCTGTAAGACATAGAAGAAGGCCGTAGTAGCTGCGTGAGCACTGTGAGCCACAGAGCCAAGTTCAGTTAACACGCAGCATGCCCCGACGGTGCATTCGACAGGCCTTTGCCCAGCTGGGTGCGTTTGAGAAAGGCCGCATCGTCGGTCTACAAGAGGCAGGTTGAACGTTTCGGCGCATTGCTCGCCACTTGAACCATTCTGCTTACACTGTAAGTCGGTGCTGGACGGAGTGGGGATCAGGAAGGTATATCGTACACACCTGTCGAGAAGGCTCGGGTCGACCCCGGCGGACCACAAGCAGGGAAGATCGTTACATCGTGCGACAGGTGGGGATACGCCTATATTCACCAGTACCATGTCCAGGTGGCTAGCAGAGCGGGATTTGTTGACAAGGCGTCTCTTACCACCTGAGAATCACCGAGCACACGTGACCTTCTGGCAGGAACGGGCAGCATAGCAGCTTGCGGGTTGGCGACGAGCATTATTCAGCGACGAATCATGGTTCTGTCTGGATACAGACGATCACCGGATTCGAGTTTGGAGACGTCCTGGCCAGCTCCGTTATCCACGCTTCATTGTAGAACATCACACCGCTCCAGCGAGAGGTGTCCTCGTGTGGTGTGCCATTTCCTACGATTCCTGCACCCCACTGGTGGTGATTGAAGTATCACTGATGGCCCGGTGATACGTCCAGGAAATTCTGCGACCATGTGCGTTCCCTTTCCTGATGCAGCTTGACGAGCCCATTTTCCACATGATAATTAACGTCTTCGCACAGCACGGGTATCTCTGGCCTGCTTTTGTTAATGTCAACATTCTTCTATAATCAGCAAGGTCCCCAGACCTCTCGCCCACCAAGTACGTTTCGGACCAGATTAGATGACAACTTTGTCAAAAGTACAACTAAAAGAAATGCCTACAAATAAAAAATTAAGATTGCAATAGAGAAAATGAAGTTTTATATCAAGTTAATTCAATAACTTAACTTTTACCTGGTTTTTAAGTAGTATTTTTTATCCTTTTTATTCAGTAATTTATTTATAACATATTAATGTGATAATTTGAATCATGATGACGTGGTCTTGTTGCTGTGGATTGTAAAATATTAAGTGAAGAAAAAATGATAAATATAACAGATTGGAGAGTGGGCGACACTTTTCATGGGTCTAAAGGCGGCAAGGGGCTAAATCCGGCCCTTGTCATAACATTGGACAGCTTTCCTACCATTACTACGATCAGAAACGACGTGAATAGGATTTGAGATTAGAACACGATTTACGTAAAAAAGTGCAATTATATTAAATTCAAACTGGTAAAAGAGAGTGAAGATGACATGTTTGAGCTGCTCTTAATATCGGGGTCTTGAGAAAAAATATCTTATTCGTATAAAAGGGGCTTGTCTTTTAAAAGTTAAGTTATTAGAGAACACGTTCGTTACTGTTGTCCAATAGTCTTTGACGGTTGCATTGGCGTGGGCAAAGAATACTTAAGTATGCAGAGGTGAAACAGCCGCTTATTCCGCGAACTCCCGCTGCACGAGCCAGCAAAATGGCGTCACTATCAAGCAACGTGTCGTAACGCCGTTCGCCAATCAGCGCCTGGCAGTTTACTTGCCAGCCAGCAGGTCAGCCAATAGAGAACGTTCGCAGCACGCGAAAACTAATCGGACACAAGGCCCATGCTCGGAAATTTGCACAACCAATCAGAAGATGAGTTTCCCACACCAAAAGGACCGCCACGACATTTTGTCTCTGTGTACTTGCGTATCTACTCTGTGGTGTGAAGTAAGCCAACGGAATTTGAGCGGCTCTTAACACCGAGGTCTTGAGAGCCGATGAGGGTGAAGCGAGGTGAGTGTGGAGCAGCACCGGAATGAAAGGGCGGCGGAAACGGAAGATCCCCGAGAAAATCCGCCGACCAGCGGCACGATTCCCGCATGCGAAAACCTGAGAGTGACCCCGCCGGGAATCAAACCCCGGTTCGCCTAGGTGGGAGGCGAGTAGTCTGACCACTACACCCCCGCGGCCGCTGCGCATGAATAAAGTGATCGGGCCCATGACAATGTTAAATTTACTTATGATTGGGGATGGTGATTTATCGCAAAAATGTCGGACAGTATGTTGGGCTTCAACGTTCTGTGTGCATGTCTGCAACATTTCTTTCCTCGCTGGTTGCAGTACACGTGAAGTACCATTTCCTTGTTTGGTTGGCCCAATGAGACTTCTGTAGCTCTCACACTGAACGTACATGATTCGCCTGCGAAAAGTTGTGAATGTGTCATCCAATCAGATAAGTATTTAGAAACTATAGAGGTTTGGAGACTAACTTGGCATGAAATATTTTCACGAAAAATCACCATCTCTACTTATGATGGAGGGATACAATTTAATCAGAGAAGTAGATCTTAAGCAGGACTTCCAAAGTGCTCAGTCTGTCGTGAACAGTGTGTATGTACAATCGCAGAGTAAATAAGTGCGCAGAGGCGGTTCCTTTGATGTGGACGTGCCCACTCGCTGATTGGTTGCGCGAGACTGTGGGAACCAGCCTTGTGCCAGATTGTCTACCGCGTGCTGCGAAAGATCTCCTATTGGCTGGGCTGCCAGCCGACGAGTAAGTTAAAGGGAGTTGATTGGTGGACGGCGTTTCGACATGATGCTGACCAGCTGCGCCATTTTTCTGGCGTGCGGGGTTGTAGTTCGCGGAATAAGCGGCTTAAGTACTCTGTGGTACAGTCTTGCTGTGTAATTTTTATTCACGGAAACACGTAATCGAAAGGCCAGAGCGATAACATTCTCGTCTTTTTGGGGTTTTGGAAGAGGAGATATGTCTGTAGATAAATGTAATGAACCGAAGACATTATAGCCGCGTATATCACCAGACGGCGACCCACAAAATGCTGCCACTAATCAATTGAAGATAAGATTATTAATTACGGCGGTAGTAACATTTACATTTCACAGAACTGTAAACGTGTGTCCTAGTGATCTAGTTAAACCCGACTAACCGGTATTGAATTTTTTTTCGAATTCATTGCACATAAATTGTGTTTGAATTGCACATTTTGTCTACTCGTAACTCTGTCCTTGTACATCCCGCTAGCAGCTGGTCAACTCAC
>NQII01000073.1:1155407-1196739 GCA_002778355.1 Clitarchus hookeri | reverse complement strand
TCGCGTCTGTAATTGCAGTTTTGTATTTTAGCTCAAGAAACCGCGCACGGGACGTGCCTTATCGCAACTACTTAAATGGTCTGCGACGCTGGCGCTCGTCGCGCATTTCGTCTTCGTCTATTTCAACTCTGCGCAGTGGTATTCCCCTAACCCAGACCCTAATTTTGATTACCGCTCGGGAAGGCAAGGGCCCTCACAGGCCTGTACTTCCCCCGCGCTGAGGGGCTTGCCCCGGTGATGATACATCGGCGGCGTCGGCTACTTCTATTCTACGCCCTGCCGTCGCCTGAATGTGTTCCTGAAGATTTCCTGCTGTGTATTAGATTGCCGCTCTTGTCGTCTAACGGACGTGAATCAGTGATGGGCAGGGCCGGTGACTTTTCGCGTGAAAATCGGAGCACACGGCAGACTTCACTACCATATACACACACCTCAGCTGTTGTTATACCTCCATTGGCTGCTGGTGCCGTGTCCCGTCTTTGACCAAGCCACTCNACCTCAGCTGTTGTTATACCTCCATTGGCTGCTGGTGCCGTGTCCCGTCTTTGACCAAGCCACTCAGGACTAAGTAGCTCCGACACTGAACCTTCGTGATTCGTGCGCAAAGGGTTAACACGGGCCAGAACATTTTTTTTTAGCCAATCAAAGAAGCTGGACGACCCGACAGTGCTTTGGACTGTATATTGTCTCGAAATTTTTTCGCGAAATATCACTGCTCCTAGTGATGGGGCATTTTGTAATTTGTATCGTCGTCTGAGCCGCCGAGTGATTGTACTTTGTACTATTGCAACAGTGAGTCGTGGGCCAAGTGTTTGTGTTTTAGCTGGGCTTTTTTTTAATGTTTTGATGTCTTGTTTGGCGTAGATATGTAGTCTTGGGTAGGCAGTAATGTTTGTGCTTTTTCAAAATTGTGATCCCGGTCACCAGTCTAAATTTAGTTTCGGTTTTAACTAAAACCTAGCGTTCCTGTGTTCTGTCTGTTTTAACTTTTTGTGTGTAGTCTTGTTTTCTGCCCAAGAATAATTCTTTTTTTAAAATACTTTGTGTCCACAACTCTCGCGTTGGGATTTGTCAACATTTTTAATTGTGCTCGTTCAGTAATATTTTATTCGATAAGAGCTTTGACGGGTCATTTGACTGACCCCGTCGAAATTTCATTTTTTGTATATAATATTTTTTAATAATAATTTTAACGTGTTAGTTTTATTAAAAGGAAGCCTTACTGGGTTCATATAACTGCCCTCCTTTCTAGTTGCTGTTATAGTAAGTCTAGTTATATATAGCTTTAATTATTTTGGGAATTAATTATTGTTTTAAACAAACGTTACTCAAGTTGTGTAATTCCACTTTTGAGAGCAATTCATTACATTCATCCCAATTTTTAATCATTTTGTGTGGATCTAGGAAGAAAGAAATTATTGTGAACATTGCTTATTTATTGACAATTTTCATGTAAAAATAATCTAGGGTGCTACATTTGTTTCAATGAATATTTATTGGCAAAATATATTGGTTGTTGACTGAATTTTATGTATATTGTTTGTGTTTCGGCACAGGTCCATGCCATGAGGCTCGTTGCTTGTTCACTGTTGCCAACGGAAAGGCTTTCAAAACTCTTTCAACACGGTGCCCGTATGCTGTATGGGCTCGACCATATAATTTATATCCCATGGCTATTAACATGTTATTTATTCATTTATATAATCCATTCACGGTTACTTCCATCTTTTCTGAAGCCCTGCTAAAGTCCTACTTCCAGGATATCCCACCGCCTCATGCAAACAAAGCTTAACCAAGTCTAGAAAATTACACCAGAGGGACATCGCACCGTATTTGTGCGCACTTGGTATAACTTAGTATAATAATATTCTGCATAAGAACTATTTCTTACTAGGCATTACCGACACATCTTTTTTCTCACTTTTTAATTTATGTTGACTATAAATGAGATATTATAATTTATAGGTAAAATAGAAATTAAATTTCAATTTAACCAAAAAATACGGCAGTTTTATGTCAACACGAGTATAAAACACTTGTGACGCATGGCATGTGTAGGAAACAACCAAGTACGTCGTACATGGGTCGATTTTTCAAAGGTTTGGTTCAGAAAGTGTGAAGAAACAGTGAATAGGCTATTAATCAATTTTATATCGAAGCCTAGTCAGCTCTCAATCACAGAGTAGATAAATACACAGAGACGAAACGACGTGGCGGTTCCTCTGATGTGCGCGTACCCATTCTCTGATTGGCTGCACGAGTCTCTGAGATCTGGCCTTGTGTCTGATTGGCTATGCTGCCGGCTGCCGAATACGTTACCAAACGCTGATTGGTT
Source organism: Clitarchus hookeri (assembly GCA_002778355.1). Taxonomy (NCBI): domain Eukaryota; kingdom Metazoa; phylum Arthropoda; class Insecta; order Phasmatodea; family Phasmatidae; genus Clitarchus; species Clitarchus hookeri. The sequence goes on along the minus strand of NQII01000073.1, from coordinate 1,194,404 downwards.
AACGGCGTTCCGGCTGGCTAGTTGTGCCATATTGCTGGCGTGTGCTGCTGAAGTTCGCTGAGTAAGCGGCTACTTCGCCTCTATATTCTAAAGTACTCTATGAATCGACCACAACATAAAATGCTCGAATGAACTTAAACTGTTAAACTGTATTTACTCGGTTCGCTGTTGTTATAGGTGGACGTGAATATGTCCACGTCCTTGAACACACCGGGTAATTAACGGTCATTCATCGGTACAACTGATGAGCTCTCCGTGGGCGAGTGAGCACACATTACTAATATTAATAGAATACGCAAAGTACTTTAAATACAAACAAACACCAATATAATAAANGCGAGTGAGCACACATTACTAATATTAATAGAATACGCAAAGTACTTTAAATACAAACAAACACCAATATAATAAATTTTGAAATAGAGTATATTTTTCAGATATAATGTACTAAAACTGCAATTTTTATTCATTAATACTTTGTAGACTATGCTCGAGTGTAGCTCGAGCAAAGCTAATTTGAAAATCTCTTTATTGTTCAGAACAAAACTTGCATGGATGTGCAGTCTTTTTTTGGCTAGTGTTTAACACGACCTCACAAGAACACGATAGCGCAGTAACAATGATATTGCTAACGATNGCGAGTGAGCACACATTACTAATATTAATAGAATACGCAAAGTACTTTAAATACAAACAAACACCAATATAATAAAGTTTGAAATAGAGTATATTTTTCAGATATATTGTACTAAAACTGCAATTTTTATTCATTAATACTTTGTAGACTATGCTCGAGTGTAGCTCGAGCAAAGCTAATTTGAAAATCTCTTTATTGTTCAGAACAAAACTTGCATGGATGTGTAGTCTTTTTTTGGCTAGTGTTTAACACGACCTCACAAGAACACGATAGCGCAGTAACAATGATATTGCTAACGATAGAATTTTTTTTTGTAGCCACTCAAAGGGACATGATTGATTGTAAATCCTCTTATACGATAAAGGACATTTGATTGACATTTGACCTTTAACCCAAAAATTCGTCAAGAATCCCAAGAATTTCCTTAGAATTTATAAAAAATTAATAAAAAAATATTATTAGAAATTATTTTTTAAATTATTTTTAAAAACTTTCATTTTTAGAGGTCTACCACAGCACCATGTCCAGCAGACGACTGACCCCCCTCCAATAAATCATATGGTATTAACATTCTCCTCCCCTTTCTAATTTTTCTCATTGGTTAATTAGTTGGCAGTCCTCCAACCCCCTCACCTTTGCTCATTCTGTCGAATGCACTCCACCCGCCATATCGGTTTTTTTCATTTGTCATTTTTTTACATTTTCATTACCTAGGTGACACTGATGACTCCGACCAACATGTTAGATCTGGATGACCTTCGCCTTGACCTCACATCTGTGACTTTGACTTCGTGCAATGACCTTGGATAACAATAAACCCAATTTTTTTAAAAAATCATTTATAAAATCCAAAAAATTAAAAAATGTACTTCAAAAATTAAAAAATTAGTTAAAGACTTGTTTTTTATCAATATTTCTATCAATCTCACAATCTTTCCATCAATCAGCACCGAAATCAGCACCGCAATCAGAACCACAAAAGAACCACAATCAGTGCCGCAATCAGCACTGCAATCAGCAATCCACACCAATCCACACACCAATCTACGCCAATCCATACCACTCCTTCGCAATCCGCTCCACAATCGCTCCAAAATCTCTCCATCTGCTCCACAATCCGCTCCGCAATCCTCCTCCGCAATCCACGAAGACCCATGCCAATTCTTCGATCAGTCCTAATACTGGGATCAATCCCAATCCTTAGCAATCCTCTGCAATCCACAGCAATCCATGTCAATACTTCGATCAATTACAATCATTCGATAAATCCCAATACTTCGATAAATCCCAATTTTTCGATCAATCCAAATCCTCCGATCGATCCTTCCATCAATCCTTCTGTTTGTCTCCCACCCATGTATAGAAATTACATTTGTTCCCCAACTGTCTCCAAATTTGTACATGTCGACAGAATTAATGTTTTGTATGCGGTTATATATCCATGCATTTTTATACTAAAGTTTTATTATTTTTCTATATGCAGAGCTTTCCGTTAATAGTCGAATGCTCATAGCACCACTTTAAAGTTGTGAGGGAAAAAAGGATACGATACACAAAAATAAAGAAAAACCAATTATTATATAATAAATTGTTTTTATTATTTTGTAATTACAATTTTAGAAGAAAGCAATTCATCACATATGCGATATATCCCCGATCGTTCAGTTTACTAATGATTGGAGATATATCGTAAGTGTGCGTGAGATCCCCGCGTTTTTGAAGGTCAATCAAATATCTGAGTCTATCAACAAGTGCATTCGGGTCTTCGGGAAATAGGTAGCCAGTGTTATCAGCGTCTTCTGCCTTCTTAATGTCGCTTGTTGCAGCAAATGTGTTGGAGGGGTGTGTCAGTGCATCGAGAAAATCACCATCATCGTCTTCAGCACTATCACTTTCTTCATGTTCATTTTCATCAATGCTCTCTTCATGGTAATTTTACCGCCTGTTTTATATTTTTTATTAAATTTGCCTTTCTTTGTAGCAGGAGTTGTATGCTCATCATTATGTATAGATAGATGTATGTTAAGATATTCAGCTGTTGTGTAATAACATTTTTGGTTGCGAGGAAAATACTGAACGTAACTACGCAGATCATACCAAAATGTTACGTGATTGCAACACTTGAATTCAGAAATTAATGTGTGACCGAACGGGTTAAGCTTTGTTTGCACGAGGCGGAGGAATAGCGAGAAAGTAGAACTTGAGCAGGACTTCAGAAAAGTCGGAAGTAACCGCTAATGTACATCTTATCCCCAGAAGAATTCGCGGTAATATCCGGCTCTCTATAATCCATTTACGNCGGAAGTAACCGCTAATGTACATCTTATCCCCAGAAGAATTCGCGGTAATATCCGGCTCTCTATAATCCATTTACGGTTACTTCACACTTTTCTGAAGCCCTGCTAAAGTTCTGCTTCCAGGATGTTCCTCCACCTCGTGCAAAAAAAGCATAACTAAGTATATAAATTAACACCAAAGGACAACGCACCAAATTCCTGTACACTCATTTCTAATAATATTATGCTTGAGAACTATTTCGTACTAGGCGCTACCAACACACACGTTATTATAATTTATAAGTAAAATATAGGTAAAACTTCAATTTAACACTTTGAGTGCGATCGACGTAATATTATGTCATCTGTGTTTTACCGAGTTGTGTGGAGTTTGCCTAAACGTTACGACACCTTTATCCTCTGAAGACACCAGTGACGAAATAATACTTTACCAGCAGTCTCCGTAAGGTTATCCGCAGCATTATATTACGCCAGCAACACTAAAAGTGTGATTGAGACACTATCAACTCTGCGTTATGTTGGCAGAGAGCCGGCCAGTACCGAACCGTGTAGACTTTAGTAAGCGTGNGTTATTATAATTTATAAGTAAAATATAGGTAAAACTTCAATTTAACACTTTGAGTGCGATCGACGTAATATTATGTAATCTGTGTTTTACCGAGTTGTGTGGAGTTTGCCTAAACGTTACGACACCTTTATCCTCTGAAGACACCAGTGACGAAATAATACTTTACCAGCAGTCTCCGTAAGGTTATCCGCAGCATTATATTACGCCAGCAACACTAAAAGTGTGACTGAGACACTATCAACTCTGCGTTATGTTGGCAGAGAGCCGGCCAGTACCGAACCGTGTAGACTTTAGTAAGCGTGCCCGGTGTTGTGTCAACCATAAGGAAGGTTGTAAATTGCAATATAGAGGCCAACATAACTGATGGTCATGTAGACGTGAATAAAGGTGACTCACTTCTACCTTTTCTTAATTTTTAGTCAGTATGTACCGCACTCAAAGTGTTAACGAAAGTGAAGAGACTTTTATGTTAACATAGGTATAAAACACTTGTGATACATCGCATATTTGAGAAATAACTAAACACATCATACATGGGGTGATTTTTCACAAAGGTTTGGTTATAAAAAAGTGTGAAGAAACCGGGAGTAGACTATGGTCGTAATTTGCCAGTTGTAAAGCCAGCCTCGGAGACTGCATGAGCAGGTTGATGGGGGGAGCGGAACGCCGGCTCCCGCGGGAAAATACCGCCGGCCGCCTGGAAACGGCCTCCTCCACTGGTCGATATTCCGGACCGCGTTGCCCCGGAGTTTGCCTCGGCGAATCAATACCCGATTCTCGNAACATACCTCTTCCCCATCGCCTTCAAGACAAGGGTCCCTTCCCGGGGAAGAGGCACGCGCCTTCCCTTCAATTAATTTGCCGTCTTCGAGAGCACTACTTACAAGATATTCCTCCGCCTCATGTAGACAAAGCTTAACGAAGTCTACACAATACTAACACCAAAGTGACCACGCACTGCATTCATGCGCACTTAGTTTAATGACATTTTGCATACGAACTATTTAATATCAGGCATTTCCAACACATCTATTTTCTCTCTGTTTTTATTTATATTACTGTAAATGAAATGTTATAATTTTTGGATAAAATTTAAATAACAGTTCAGTTTAACAAAAAATGATATTTTTGTATACACAAAAGAATAAAACACGGGTGACACGTGAGATGTTTAGGAAACAACCAAACGCGTCATAAGTGAGCTGATTTTTTCAAAGGTTTGATTCAAAAAGCGTGAAGAAAACGACAAATAGATTATACACTGATCTTGCCAGCAGTGGCTGTTGAAGAACTGTTCAAGGGTACTCTGTAAAACTATTTTTATTAACCCCTTATCACTTTCTAGACGGTACCCATGCCATTCAGCCAATGTTATCCTGAAATACGGTAAGGAAGGAGCATAATTAGAGATGCCTATACACTGTGTGTAAATAATACCACGTATTAAGCTACAAATAAAGGAATGTTCAGCGTCGCTACTATACAAAGTTTGGAACTTCCCTACGCATTTGACTCTTTCCTGAGAAAATTTACGAACTCTACAATAAATGTAGCCTATAAGGGGAAAATTACCATTCCCGCTTTCTCACCAAGCGTACGCATTGGTATGGTAAATTTCCGAATTATTTCTTAGAGTGCACCACACGACCGTAAAATACGTGAATAAGTTCGATAAAATGATAAAACACTAGTCATTGTGTTCACTGCGTTTTTATAAATGGACGTATATATAGCCACACCCTTGAACACAGCAGGCCATTAACAATTATTCGTCGGTACACTTGATGAGCTCCCTGTGGACGAGTGAATAAGAGACATGGCTAAGACAACAGCTAAGCAACGACCAATCAAATGTTCAGCTCTTCGCAGGCACACAAATATATTTCGCATCTAGTTCGTTGCAATCGATAATTCCGTTAAGTTTTTTTGCTGAGTGTTTAAAGTGTTAAGGTGCATGTGCGCGCGTGTTTATGCGTTATGTTGAAAGAATGTCCCGATTAAAAATAATCACNGTTTAAAGTGTTAAGGTGCATGTGCGCGCGTGTTTATGCGTTATGTTGAAAGAATGTCCCGATTAAAAATAATCACGCAGCATTTAATAATGGAGATGTGTTACAAGCACATAACAAATTACAAACTATTAAGTAAGCCCTCACATTTCGCTTCCAATATTATAAATACTGTATGTGCCTTCCACCTAACATCAAGACGGCTGCTTAATTCGTCTCAAACACGTCTATGACTAGCTTCTTCCACAGAATTTACTGCAGTCGTGATGATGTTTTTGATATCATCCATGTCAGTGGGTAGTGGTGAAAAAAAAAAAAACCTTTTACGTATCGCTACAAGACAAAAGTCACAGGGTGTAATGTCTGGAGATCTTGTGAGTCAAGAGTTTATATCAAGTCTTGGCGTTCCANTGAAAAAAAAAAAAACCTTTTACGTATCGCTACAAGACAAAAGTCACAGGGTGTAATGTCTGGAGATCTTGTGAGTCAAGAGTTTATATCAAGTCTTGGCGTTCCATGCGACCTGTACAACATTAAGGCAAGATCTTCAGACACATAGACAGTGCTGGCCATTAAAATTGCAACTCCAAGAAGGGTGTGAGCTATCGCAGCCATATTTATAGTACAGCGTAAACATTATATACGCGGATTATATGATTACTCTTGCAACTCGGTATGACGTACAGAACACGGGGAAATCAGTGCTGTGTGGCTCCACCACACACGGTAATAACTGCTGCTGCACGACGCGGCATTAAGAAGAAGATATTTTGGATGTCCGTCTGGGGCATCTCCGCCAATGCTGCTTCGATGCGTGCCCAAAGTTTATCCTTTGTGACTGCGGGTGTCCTGTGGCAGCCCAGTCGTCGTCCGACCTTGGACCACACATTTTCGATGGACGAGAGATCCGGTGAACGTGCAGGCCAAGAAAGCAGTGTAATGTGGTGATAATTCAGGAGCCTTCGGACGATAAGTGTCACATGCAGTAGCACATTGTCCTGTTGGTATAGGATCTCTGATTGGCCCTGAAGATGGGGACAACCACAGGCTCCAACACCTTCGCGATGTAATGGTTGCTAGGCAGCGTACCAGCGATGTGGACTAGACGCGAAGGGGACTGGAATCCGATAGCACCCAGTACCGTAACTCCAAGTGCTGGGTCGGTATAACAGTGTATAATACAGTACTCGGCCAGGCGTGCGCCTTGGTAACACCAGAAACGGATGCGATCACCGTGGTGCCCACAGTAGTTATAAATAGTAGGTTCTGCGTCGGCCAGGAATGACAGAGCAGGATGTTGACCACGTGACGTCATCCAATATGGCCTTCGCAAAGAAAGAAAGAAAGGGAAGTGTGGAAAATTTTCAACGGTTAGGAGCAACTTTTACATGTACGCCCAAACTTGGGCAGGATCGATTAGTAGAGCCATCTGTTTTACGCGAGAAGATTTGTGCGCAAGGTACACATCAAAACACAAACAGGTATTCTTTGGATATTGGCCGGATGTTTGTGTGAGGATACATTCTCTGTTTTACTGGGTCCATCAGAATTAAGTTACTCCGGCACTGAACTTCTGTGTTTGGTTGGCAGAGACCTTCTACGGGTGGGAGTTCAAATCATCTAACAATGAAATTGTTTCTGAACTAACATGTTTTCGAGTACAACTAGTCATGGAATGTTTTCACGAAAAACAGGTGGCCCTATTTATTGAATACGTTAGTTAACCCCTTAACAAACACATAATTTTTTTTCATTTCAGGTGTTGCAAAAAAGGGAAATTTATGGTGTAAAACATACTCACAAATTTCACATAACGATTGACACATTGGGACCTATGGAAAAGGGGGGCTTCAGTAGATCAATGGTACAAGAAGCAACCAATCGTAAATTAATTAATGTGTCTGCAGCAACCAATAGCATTGCCCAAGGGAAAGCGCTGTCAGTACTGGTGCTATAGTCTGACCTTGCACAACATATGAGACGTGAACGAATGTACTTGGGATAATAGGCTAAGGGGTTAACTCCACGTCCTGAATAACTTCCTTCTAGGCGGGGAAGCTCAGTGGGCGACCTCGCACCCGCCGATTGCATTTGCGTCAACCCGCCGTGTGCGACGTGTGACGAGGGTCGCTCCTCGTCACGTCACTACAGATTTTTTGTGCAGATTCCTAGCGCCTCTTTTTACGCCTCTCTGTTCGGCGCGGAGTTAAAGAGGGGCAGCAGGGCGACGCGACGTTAGCTGTGACCTTCACGACAGTCGTGCGCGCCGTGTTGCCGCACTTGACCTTGTGTTGACGGAGGCACTGCTTCCCAGTAGGCGTCAAGTCGCTGCCTGACAGGCGTGTAGACGTCACAGAGTACTCAACTATACGGAGGTGAAACAGCCGCTTATTCCGGGAACTCCTGCCACTCACGCCAGCAAAATGACGTATCTAGCCAGCAACATGCATGTCGGAGCGCCGTTCGCCAATCAGCGCCTGGTAACCTCCTTGCCAGCCGGCAGCCCAGCCAATGGGGTTCCTTCCGCAGCACGCACTTGTCAATCATACACAAGGCCGTTCCCAGATCGCACAGCCAATCAGAGAATGGGTACGCGCACATCAAAGGAACTGCCACCTCATTTCGTCTCTGTGTATTTATCTACTCTGTGTCGACGTGTCGGCAACAATACGATATTTGAAATGTCGTAAATGCGATGTCACAATATTTACAATAAGTGATTTTAGTAATAATTCCAATATTATGAATATCTCCAATATCGGTAGCACTTGCAGCATTCCCAATATCGATATATCGAATGACTATTTTCGATATCAAAATGGACTGTTTTTGGGATGTCAAATGAGCAAGGTTTATACTACTCAGGCTCGGAAGCTCAATGCTAATAACTTGGCAAATAATATTTTCGCCGATAGGTAGCACTGGTGTTGTATGTGTGCCAGGTTTTCTCCGGTTTGTATGCAAGGAAACGGGTTATTTACAATTTTCATTTAAAAAAATTATATAATTGTGTCAAATTTTAGAATTTTTGTTTTTTGTTAGAATCTACGTGAAAAATATTTTATTATTTGGTTGTAAAACTAGATTTAGCAAAACGTTGGCTTACACAAATACTTAATTTAAATGTAACAACGGAATCGAAATTTTTTTTTTAACAACGGCTATATTTATTTCGCTCATAAATTTATTACTTTTTTTTTTACCAAATAAGTTTGTTAATTAACGCTAAATGCAAAATAGTTTGTATTTTCAACTCTATACCCTTACAAACACAATGAGGACGTCGTGATTACAGAAAGAGCTAACTCGAGATAGTATATAGTGCCAAAATGTGAATATCGTGAAGTAATTTGTCGGTATGGCTATAACTCCACAATTACCCGTATAATTGAGCGGGTTACACTTGATCATTGAATGCTGCATTTATATTTTTTTTTTTTCCTGTGTATTTGGTTGCATTAGATTTCCGCACTGTGCCTATGGTGATTACTGACTTGAGTCCTCCAGGGCGTGTTAGCAAAATACGAGGATCGGCAACGAACGTATCAAGTACAAGTCTATGAAAATCATTCTACAAGCACACAAGTTCGCGATATTTTTGTCAGATCTCTGTTTTCAGCTGTCAAATCTTCATTTACAGAAAAGATTTTTCGTGTAAAAAAAAATACTTTAAAATATTTACCGCTAAGACAATGGACTCTTAAGAAGAGATTCCGTTGTTTAGTTGTATAAACAGCAGCCAAATGCAACATTCCGTTGCGTTAACAGTAGCTTATAGTATTAATCACAGAAAGGCGTCTGTTTTTTTTTTTTGTGCTGGGTTCTGACTTAACAGGGAATAAGCCTAGTTATGCGAAACAAAACCAACCCACATGTGACCCAATCTGAGATATCCAGTGTCGAAGACTTTTCCAAATTCTGCCGCTTTTATTGGCAATTATATAATCATATTTTACATAATTTTCTTCTAAATGAGATTTTATTAGCATCAAAATATATTTTGTAAAAATTAACCAAGCTCATAAATCTTTGCTACCAAACTGTTTATCGATTTAAAAAAAATTTAATGAGCGTTTATTTCTACACAGTATTTCACTGTTATTTTTTTTGTATCGCCAAAAATATTTAATTACCCACAAAAAAAATTTACGAGTTATAAGTTTTGCAGCATGCATTGCAAAAGCGAATACAGCTGGGATGTGTGAGCCGGTTAACGTCAGAAACTTGCTCCTACATATGTTCCCTCGCGACATGTCGTGGCAACGACATTGCCTATTATTAAGTACTAATCGCATGCGTGGTTTTATACGACAGCAGCGCCGGTTCACATCTTGCAAGCGCTAGGTACGTGTGTTACACTCTGAGGACCGTCTTGAAGTAACTGGAATCTAAATAACTGCACGGACACGAATCCGCGTCTTAGTTGCCGAACATTTCTGAAGCCCTGCTAAAGTTCCACTTTCGGTCTGTTATTCTGCCTCGCGCAAACAAAGTTTAACTTAAAGTCTAGAAGGGGTTGCGGTTGCTGAGCGGTTAGCTTGCTCGCCTTCCACCAAGGCGAAACGGGTTCAATCCCCGGCCGGGCCACCCCCCGGACTTTTTTGCATGTGGGAATCGTGCTGGACGATGCCGCTGGTCGACGGGTTTTATCAGGGAACTCCAGTTTCCCGCGCCCCTTTCATTCCGACGCTTCTCCTATTCACCTCAATCACCCTCATCGGCTCTCAAGACCTCGCTGTTAAGAGCCGTCCAAATCTCTTCACTCTTCAGTTAAAGTCTATGAAAATTACACCAAAGGGACGAAGCACTGCATTTGTGCGCACTATGGTTAGTAAAATTTTGCGTGCTAACTATTTCATACTAGGCATTACCAACGCAGCTGTATTTTTTTTTTTTTAATTCGTATTAGTTTTATGGTTTTTTTTCTTCGTATTTTATGTTTTTATTCACAATTTGTAGGTAAAATAAAAGTAAAATTTCAATTTAACCAAAAATAAGACACCTACTTTGATGAAAGAAGACNGCACTATGGTTAGTAAAATTTTGCGTGCTAACTATTTCATACTAGGCATTACCAACGCAGCTGTATTTTTTTTTTTTAATTCGTATTAGTTTTATGGTTTTTTTTCTTCGTATTTTATGTTTTTATTCACAATTTGTAGGTAAAATAAAAGTAAAATTTCAATTTAACCAAAAATAAGACACCTACTTTGATGAAAGAAGACGTTTAAAACGTTTGCGATACATCTCATGTTTAGAAAACAACCGAACACTTCATTTGTGGGGTGATTGCTCAAAGGTTTGATTTAAAATGTGTGAAGATACCGCGAATAGACTATAGCTGTGTTTTAAATATTCATTTGGTTAATCATAGGCCTATAAAAACATCTGAATGTTATTTAATGTTCCGTTTACGATTTTTTAAATTTTCTAATTTCAATTCGTATACATACTGCAGTGTAGGTAATAAAATATTTTTTTGTGTAAACAATTGTGAGCATACAAGTTTATTTTCCTGGCGTTTTAGAATTCATATTTTATGTTAACGGGTAATCAGATCATTATTTTATGTTATAAATCAAACTTTTGAAAACTGTTTGTTTGGTATTGCAATAATTTTACTAAACTTAATTTTCAATTTTTTTTAGCATTATTAGGATTAAGCTACATGAAAAAAATTTCTAATGTACGGCTCTCCAGTGTAAATTATTTGTGGTGCTAATGAAAATGCATTATCCTCCTTTTTAAGGAGCCTACCAGTTACCATATGAGTCTCACTGTAAGCGGTTGTGTCTATTATAATTGAAAAAAAAAACCATGGAATATTTTAATGAAAAACATTTTCAGGAGAGAAATGCAAGTTAGTATTATGTTGCCAATTCACAAATTTGGTTACTGAAACACAAATGTGATCGTTAAAAAATCGCTGTAAGTAACCCTCTGTTTACTATATTTATTCGCCTACAAAACAGTACTTCAAATTATAGCGAAAATGCTGTATTTTTTCTGAACATATTGCTGTATTAAAACCCAACATAACTGTTCACTGTAAACTGAGCACTTTTGAAAGCCCTCTTACGAAAGATAAGCTTTTAATGCACATTATTCTTCCGCCATATGTGAAATTAACATTGCCATGGGCCTGCTTGCTTTATTCATGCGTTGGTCAGTTTAAACTTTTTAATTATCAGAAAAGTAAATATTTTACAAATTTACTCGTTCCAGTATTCACAAATGTTTACCTAGCCCCTACAATTCAACGTTGCGACGTGGAACTACTTCTCCCCGCCGTTACCAACTTAAATGGACGTGTGCCACTCAGTGTGCTCGTTAATAAATATGCAAGAAGAGCAGTGACGTTTTTCAAAAGTTGATTTCAAAAACGCTCTGTTAATCGTGAACAGCTAATAGTCGCCGCTTAAAATTTGTAGCGAACAGAACACACTCGAAGCTTATTAATCCATCGCCGTCGCAGAGCTTCCTTACGGCCGGACTTGACCTTGAAGCGTTTAAAATTCCTATTAGTTCGACCCGTTAAGGTGGACGCGTGGTTGAAGGAATTTTGCACGTCTGAGGCCTGAAAGTGTGGGAGCGCTAGGGGCGACCGAGACGTGCACATCAACTCTCTTGTCGCCTCTACGCGCAAAGCACTGAACTGGCGTGCAGTCCTGCCTCTCTGAGACTTTCAGCGGAGACCCTACCATTTCATGGCGTATTAATAAAAATGAAGGTTTGATGCACGTCCCTATTTCTTTGTTAATGTTTTGTACCGGAATGTTTATACTTAAAAATGACCGTGGAAACACCCGTTTCAGCCAATTTCACCATCACAAAAACAATCTTTTGGGAGAAATGGAGGAACTGAAAAAACGTATACAGACGCGTAACGTTTCTTAAATGCTATTCGTAAGCAGACCTCGTTTAGACACGTTAAACGGTTTTTTAATAAAACGTTTTCTACTGGAGCTCTGCACACCGTTCGGCGGCCTACCCAGGCGGCCACCTTATGCAAATATGTCCTCCTTTTCCAGAGACAACGTCCTCCTTTTTTATCCTCGGTGTTTGGTAGTCCTAGTCGCGGGGGATGCAGACGGTGGCCTGTAGTCCATTCACGTTTACTTCCAACTTTTCTGAAGTCCTGCTAAGGTTCTACTTCCAGAATATTCCTCCGCCTCATGCAAACTAAGCTTAACCAAGGAAATTACACCAAAGGGACAACTCACCGCATTCGTGCGCGCTCATTTTAATAATATATTGCTTTAGAACTGTTTCTTACTAGGTATTAATTACCAACACACCTATTTTTTCCTTATCTTTATTCATGTTATTATCAAATGAAACATTGCAATTTATGTATAGTAGGGCCAGTGACTTTTCGCGTAAAAATCGGAGCACAAAGTATATTTCATTACTATATACACACCTCAGCTGTTGTTATACCTCCATTGGCTGCTGGTGACGTGTCCGTCTTTGACCAAGCCACTCAGGACCAAGTAACTCTGACACTGAACCTTCGTGATTCGTGCGCAAGCTGTTAACACGGGCCAGAACATTTTTCTGCCAATCTAAGAAGATGAACGACCCTACAGTGCTTTGGACTTTATCTTGTCTCGAAATCTTTTCGCAAAAAATCGCTGCCCCTATGTATAAGATATGAGTAAAAGTTCCATTTAATCAAATAAGATACTTTTATGTTAACAGAATTATAAAACGCTTACGGTACAGGACATATGCATATTTAGTCCTTTGAGGACGGTACAGACATACAGGCACTGAGGACAATATTGAAGTTATATATTCTCCACTACAGTAATATCTGTTGCGTTGGTCTCTGTATTTTTACTTGCCATCGTCCTATTGGCCCTGGTTACACTGGTCACGCCTACTGTACTCTGCGACGTTTATTACTGGCTCGTTGTCAGCCAATGAAGTCGCGCGTTGACTGGGTGCCAATTAATGTGTCGCTACAAATGTAACATGTTTTACAATCCATCGTGTTTTTTTGAGGAAATTATTAAAAGTAACAGTTTTATTCATACAAACTTAAATTTCGATTAGTTGTGATTTTCCACTTATATTCCGATAACGTCCAGCCGAAACAGTAAAACTATAAAAATGTTACTTCTTCAAAAGTAAATAAATTGTTATATACACGTAGCTCCGAGTATATACGTGCATACTCATCAAAGGGTTAAGAAACAACCAAACACGTCAATTTAGCAGCACCTGTTTTTCGTGAAAAAGACTTCAGGACAAGTTGTGCTCCAACGCATTTTAGTTCAGAACCACTTTCGTGAATTAGTCATTTGAATTGTTACACGTCTTGTTGTGTTTTTTTTTTTTTTTTTTTTTTACACGGACGGTCAGTATCGGAGAATCTTAGTTCTGATTGGCTCACTCATGACTCTCTTCACACAAAGACAAGTGGCCAATAGCCAAATTAAATCTGCAAGTGTGCACATGGGATATTGACGTCTAGCTACTGCGTAAATCTTTTCGCGAAAAACAGGTGGCCCTACGCATCATACATAGGGGTGATTTTTCAAAGGTCTAGTTCAGAAAGTGTGAAGAAACCGTGAATGGACTATAACGTCGCCGGCGCAGAAGAACGCCGGCAGGCCTGCGCGCTAAGTTATGCGAGGCGCGTGGCCCGTGACGTCACCGCAGCCGAGCAAACACCCCGGGAGTCGCTGGAACAACAGGGGCGTGGCCTCACCCGTGCACTCTCCCTTCGGCACAATCTACAATCGACATGGCGCACATAGCGTGCATAGCTAGAGGAGATGGTTTATCGCGGGGAAAGTTGACTGTTTGCTAGGATTCAACGTACTGTAAACATGTCAGTTTTCTTACCTTATTGGCTGTCATGCATGTTTGAAGCCGCTGCCCCATTTCACTGGGTCAATGAGGATTCTGATACTATAAAGCAGAACGTTCGTGATTGATCTTAAAACAACTTAGCAGAGTCAAAACCTTGATCATCTAATCATGAAAGAATAAACTAGTTAGAGTGTTATAAAAGATATGTTGGCTCAAAAATTCAGCCATTTTCCATAACCTATATGCATAGCATAAAGATGTGAAAATCTCTATTTGAGATGGCAACATCCACAACTAGTATTTGGCGTGACTTACTTGGCGTTATTTGCGTGACTTGGTATTAAGATGGTCATCTCTGAGTATCTGACGACAAGTTTTTAACGCTGGCCAATGAGAATGTGAAACGTCATAAAAACTGCTGTAGCCAACTTATGCATATAAAAATTCTTGTGCTGGCAAAATTATTTCCTATTCGTTTACCCTTTCTAATTGGCTATAAAAAGGGTTTTTTTCTTTCACGTTAATGGCGATTGTAGACAGACGGCTTCGCTTGTTCTGTTTTGTAAGTAATGTTATTTAAGCCAATAGGCTATTCACAGTAAAGTGAGCACTTTTTGAAGCTCTCTCATTTGGAATAATAGTTAGGGATGATGTAAAATCACGAAAAATTTTTGAGCCAACATATTTTTGCTAACACTATAGCTGGTTTATCCTTTTATGATAGTATGACCAAGGTTTTGACTTGGCTAAGTTCTTTGCAGACCAATCACAAACGTTATGCTTAAGAGTATCAGAACCCTCATTGACCCAGTTAAATGGGATAGTAGCTTTATACATGCATGACGGCCAATAAGAAAAGAAAACTGTCGGAAATGTGTACAGTACATTGAATAATAGAAAACAGTCAACTTTTCCCGCGATAAACCATCATCTCTAATAGTCAATAAATACATTTTATTGTGGTCTTAGACGTTAACTTTCGAGCATGGTGAAATATATACACTGTGTTTATTACTTACTAACTTTTACCCGCGGTTTCGCTCGCGTGGTTATAGTAACAAACATACAGGGAGAAATAACGTTGTTTGTTAGTAGACAGACACTGATCATAAACACAGAACATAGCACTAACGATGTCATTTTTGGTGCTAGAATCGCTATTTTTCATAGCCACTGGTCGTCATTTATATTTCTTTGTAGATCTGGGTAAACGCTAGCAATCAGTTCCGTATCACTCTGCACCAAATTACTAAAATCCCCCGTTAGTCACACACAGCCCTCGGCATCTGTTTCTAACCGCCCATCTCCAATTTTTAATAGTGTATCAGCATAATGTCCTGTATCAACGTCATTGTAGAGGTGCACTCTCATATTTGTCGTCAAGCTGAATTTCTTGACATTTACCCATAAGCTTGACGACTTGAGACAGGCTTTGATTTCATCTGCAGGTGTGCCCCTCTGAATCACCGGTAGAGTTTGGCGGAAGTCACCAGCCAGTAATACAACCATTCCTCCCATAATGTCTGTATTGTTTCGTATATCCTGTAGAGTTGGGTGTAGGGCCTCTATCGCCTTTTTTGTGTGACATTGTGCTTTCGTCCCACACTAACAACTTACATTTACTCAGCATTGTACCCCAAGCGCTATTTTTACTAAAAAAAAATTCCTGTGGGAATGAGATATTTTTTCGGGATAAAAAGTAGCCTGTGTTACTTCCCGGACCTCCAATTATCTCTGTACAATAAATCACGTCGATCCGTTGCTCCGTTGCGATGTGAAAGAAGGACAAACAAAAAAATATACTTTCGCATTTATAATATTAGATAGGATATGGCAATATTTATTTTAAAAAGTGGTGGAACGATAAAAAAAATGGCTGATAGGAAAAAAGTAACTATGGCCTCAAAGGTGCTCACTTTACCGTGAAGAGCGTATAACTAGGACCACCCGTTTATCGCGAAAAGATTTCAGGACTTATTGTACTCCAAAATACCATAGCACAGATTCGTTTTCGTGATTGGATAATTTTAACTGTCCCGCACTGCGGGTGTCTGCCCGCGAAACACGGACACTCAGTGTCGGCGTTACCTAATGATGATTGGCTTGATCAGGTAAGGAACAGTCTCCCAGCAAAGACACGTGGCCAATAACCAAAGGAAAACTGCACGTATGCCATCGGACATTGGAGTCTAGCCTTGGAGTAAATCTTTTCCCGAAAAACAGGTGGCCCTAACTGTAACTAACGATACGCAGACTAAACTGCTGCCTTTACTCCAGCCGCACACGCCAGCAAAATGGCGTCTCTAGCCAGCGACATGGAACGCTGTTCGTCAATCTGCACCTGGTATTCTTCTTGCCAGGGGGCAGCACAGCCAATAGAAAACTTTTCGCAGCACGAAGTAGCCAATCAGAAACAAGGTGCGTTCTACAACTTCGGGTGGCCAATCAGAGAACGGGTAAGCCCACATCAGAGGAACCGCCACGTCAAACCAATTCTGTGTTCTTTCCTATTCTGTGTCCACACTGCGATCGCACGTGAGTGAGTGAGTGAAGAGATTTGGGCTGCTCTAAACAGCGATGTCTTTAGAGCCTATGAAGGTGGAGTGAGGCGAGTATGGAGAATTGCCGGAATGAAAGGGCGGGAGAAACGGAAGATTCTCTAGTCTAGAATACCCACCCACCAGTGGCATCGTTAGTTCCATCATGCGAAATTCCGGGAGCGACCCCACCGGGAATCGAACCCGGCTCGCCTAGGTGAGAGGCGAGTAGTCTAACCACTACACCACCGCAGCCCCTGCGGTCGCACGTGTCACGCGATTTTCGTGGGAGTTGGGGGAGGGGCAAAACAATTTTATTTGTGGTATTTTTACACTTTATGTAGCAAACCTTTGAAAAATCACCCCATATATGACGTGTTTGGTTGTTTCCTGAATACACCATCTACAGTATCACAGGCGTTTTATACTCCTCTTAACTAAAAAATTCTTAATTTTTGTGAATTGATTTTTTTTATAATTTATCTATGAAATACAAGATATATATAATATGATAATACGTTTGTAATTGATATGAATAAAAACAGAGAGAAAATAGGTATGTCGGTAATGCATGGTAATAAATATCTCTTATGCAGAATATTATTAAACTGACTGCACGAGTGCAGCGCGTTGTTCATTTGGTGTAATTTTTAGGCCTAGTTAAGTCTTGTCTGCATGAGGTGGAAGAATAGCCTGGAAGTAGAACTTAAGCAGGGCTTCAGAAAAGTTGGAAGTAACCGCGTTAATGCAGCACATAGACGTTCAGCCATGATATGCTGATCAGTGATGCAATTTTGCTGGCATGTATATAACTATAGTGCGTTTCAATCTCATATTGCAGTGGGAAGCTAATCAAACAATTTTATATTTATNGCTGGCATGTATATAACTATAGTGCGTTTCAATCTCATATTGCAGTGGGAAGCTAATCAAACAATTTTATATTTATGCACTACTATACAATTTGACCATTTTGTTATGTAATTTTGTACGTATGAACTTATTCTTTCAACACAGCATAACTTCTTGGTCATGCACTCTTTACTGCAATCTAAGAGTGCGAAGGACTTAAGTTAACTATTAGCGCCACAGTTTTTCGCCTTTTTATTCCTAAATATTCAGTGGTGGTAGTAGGGAGATTTAGTATGTTCTCGGACAAGAAGCTGAGGATTTTGGAGCTCGTTCCCATCTTAGATTGCGTCACCGCCGCCATCTTGGATGACATCACTGCCGCCATCTTGGATGATGTCACGGCCGCTATCTTGGATTGCTTTACCTCCTGCTCTGTCATTCTGATCGCCATATTGTTTCTAGAATTTTTCAATTAATGCTCTGTCATTCCATCTTCCAATAAATGCAAGCCCTATTCCCGATGTATAAATATTTACAAACTGTTCTGTGAACACTGCGGTAATCCCCATCCCAGAGAACCACGAAATGTGGCGGTAGAGATCAGGCACCATTTCTAAAATGGTTATATGGCACTGAAACAGGGCTGAACACGCTCAATACATTACACAATCCTCTCGACTGTAGTATCTCACCTACCAGAGTGCACGCCTCAGATCAAGGTGGGATAGGTTCGATTCCCGTCAGGTTCGCAACTGTATTTTCGCGCATGTGGGAAACGTGATTGATGCCATTGCCAACAGTATCGCCAGTGATGAACTTGGTGATGTCCGGCAGGATTTCTCTGTACACTTGAACTTCTTCGCCTCCTTAATGTCCTCGCCCATTTCAGCTACTAAGCTCTCTCTCAACTCAAAACACTAGGTGTCCTCTGAATAAAATGTACTGGTGTGGGCGGGTGGGCCACCCACCATGATATTTTAGAGTTTTAAATAAATCGCCTAATATCAATGATAATCAACGCAGATCACTGACTAAGAGTGACCAACGGGTGAAAAAATTTTCATTTTCTCGAATCAGTCTGTCATTCAATCTTGTCTCTCTGTAATTCCATCTTGCTACTTCATGCTCTGTCATTCCTTCTTGTCTCTCTCATTCCTTCTTTCCTCTCTCCCACCTCTCTCTTACATCTCTCTGTCACTTTATTCGCCCTCGCGACCTTCGTTAGACTGCCGCCTGCTAGGGGTGCTGGTGTTGGTTATGTTGTTTGTGACTGCCAGAGTGTACCACTATATTACTCATTCTGTTGCCAGTGCATCTCTCACCTTCTTTGACATCGCCATCTTGGATGGCGAAGGGCAGCCATCTTGTTTCGTCTGCTGTAGGCGGCCATCTTGTTTCGTCTGCTGTAGGCGGCCTTCTTGTTCCATCTGTTAGTTCGCTCGTCGCCAGCTAGAGTGCACCAGTAGCATACTCCATCTTGGATGTCTCCCACTAGAGTGTGCATCTGTCGTCCGCCATCTTGGTTGTCGTTTGCTGATATCTAAGTCAATGAACGACACACCAGGGGTGCACACACATGATTAATCGAACGCCATATTTGGTTCTGGCATCTAAGTCGTCGGGCAATATCCAGGAGCACTGCTATTATTTTTATTTTGGAAGCTCAAAAATTATTTGTAGGAGTTTTGGCTATGGCAGCAGTGTGGAGAGTAGGGTTTTAAAAGGCATAATTGCAGCAAACACTTACCATTATCATAATTCTTTCATTAAAATTTAATTACAAGTATTAGTCCACTAGAGTGGACATCTCTCATCTCCATTCGACCGCAATCTTGGCTTAAGTCGATGAACAACATGCTAGGCAGATGGATTATGATTTATTTAATATTCATTATATTCAGAAAAAATATTTTTTAAGGTATGTATGAGGAGGAAATGTGTTTCTGTCCATATAAGATTATTATCATCTTGCGATTCAAATATTTGCTGCATATAAATAAGTATTTTTCAAGTGCATCCCTCACATAGACCATCAAAGGTATACAGGTGCAAAATGAAAATAAAATTAGTGCTACATCACATAATGGCTAAGGCATAAACTAAGAAATAAAAGGTAATTTAATGTCTCTGTTATTTATTCATAACATTCATCGGAAGCCAATATAGTAATAAATAAAATATTTTTATTTGTTTGAATTTTTTTTCTTAAAAAAAAATATGTATATATATTTTCTTAATGCTTTTAGTGTTGCTAATTAGAGCCAGCGGCACAAATATATTATTTTTCACACAAAAACACATGATGAAATGTTGCCTTCACTCTTACTGCTTGCATTGTAACGATGGCAACAGCTCTCTAGGCATTGGGACTGGAGTCTACACAACATTCTTGGAGCTATATTGGAGAGCATTAAATAATTTTTAAATCATAATTAATGTCACATAGCAAACTCAAAAATAGTTCTCCAATATCCTTAGATTATTGTGCAGGCGAGCTTACAATGCCGAAACCTAATAAAATAACATCGAAACTGAATAAAAACAATGCATAAACTAAAGAAAACAATACATAAACTGAAGAAAACCACAAAGAGAAATAAATTGACTCCAAAAAACTGGAGAAATTATGTAAGTGAAGAATGAGAGTATCTGGAGATAAGTGGGCACATGAAAAGTTTATTACCAACCCCTATGGGTTACAGTTCAGAAAGCAAACAATAATTTCATGTGCTTCTCATCTCTCTTCTCTGGTTGAAGGATCAAATTCCTGTTGGTACCATATTATATATATTTTCATGGTAGAGCAACAGAGCAATATTGGTATCTGTATCAATTCAAACATATTTACAGTTCCTCTTCATAGCTGTGAGGCAGTGTATGTACACCATCATCCATTATGAACCTCTTATCATCCATCCAAGTTAGTGATAATTTATTGGAACTCTCAGAATGAAGTATGTGATAACAAGATTAGAGGTCTGTTCCTGCAGAACAGTCAGGTAATTTTGACAAGTAATCTTCTTCTTCACAGCACACTTTTGTACACCTTTTGCTCGTTTTTCTTCTATACCCCCACATTTGTACAGATACATTTTAACTTGCAGGCCCACAAAATCACTCATCACCAACCCATTGCACTCATCCTTAAATTTGGCAACTGCTTTTTTGTTGACAGATGAGTAGCAAGAGTGAGAGGTGGGGTAGCAGCTGGTATCAAAGTCATTCAGAAACACAGGGTCACTGGCCAAGTCAAGATAGAAGTCATATGTTATTATTTCATAGATGAACGAATCCATGTCCATGTATGCGAGGTGAAGATTGTTGTTGCTGTACGTCTTCATGATACTGTAGTGGAATTCATACATCGCTGTCTTCGATAGGTCAATGACAGCAAAACCAGCATAGATTGGCTTATAGAATAGAATGCCTTCTTTGTCCAGTTTTACCAGTACAAGTGATTCACTGTAGATCATTCTATCCTTGAATTATGGTTTCGCAATCACCTTCTTGATGCGTCGCTCATCGCATAGCAATTCCATTCTCGGTCTTTTCTGCTTATTCTTCATACGCTTCCCAAAGGTGGAGTTATTCATCAGCTTGAAAAATCTCGCTCGAATTCATTGCTAGCAGTTTGCCGTTTCCTGGCATTCAAGTCGATGTAGGGACTCAACCAAGGAGTTTGGGTGAACTGCAGAATATGGTGTACTTATTCAGTTTTAGCCCATGCACCATAGTTTACTTCAAGTTTCGAGTGTACAACATAGAGAGTCTTGGTTTCCAGTATTGTGAGAAGTTTCTTCTGCTTTGAGTTTGGAGGACACTCGTTGACTGGCAGAAAAGGCAAATCCATATGATCTTCATGCAGTGCAGTAGGATGTTCAACATCTACCTCTAAAATATAACCTGTATCAGTCATCAGCCACATTCATCACATTTATATCGGTGTCACACCACCAGAAGTCATATTTTGGGAGTGGGAGCGACATTGCTTTTCCATAAAGGTTGTTGGAATCGACATACTGTAGATACGTCAATGGCTGTGTGGAGTCGAACATTTCAGGTGGGTGCTTGTTATTTGCTTTGCATCGTCTTTTCACACATTGAGCCATACCTCCACGGATTGCCGCCTCGAAGAACATGTACTTATCATAATAAGTCAGTAGCTCTAGTTCCACCTTTGTCATCCACATAATTGCATCAAAAGAAAATCCTGGTGCACTAACATAGTGTACACAGTCTAGTACATATGTTTCCAAGCACAGCTCTCCGAAATTTTCGAAAGCATCACTCAGGATGAGCATGTCTGTCTTGAGATAGATGTCCGAGTATTCTCCAAGCATTTTACATTCGAATTTCTCCCAGATGGTCTGGTCTGTGCATGAGCATAGTCATCGTCCGAGATGTTGGAGTCTGTTAATCGGTTGTAAAACTCATCCTTGTCTGGTAGTCGCACCTCTTCTAGTTTCGCCCAAGAATCCATATAGTCATAAGGGTACACATCCTTATAAGTGACGAGACTTATTTCTTCAGGAGTGAAAAATTTGGCAGTATTCCTGAACTTATCAGAATGCAGGTTTTGAGCTAGACTGACAAGACTCGCTGACATGAATCGAAATGTGCCATCAAACTGCATGCTGAACCTGTCACCCAAATGCTTTGAGAAAGTTATCATCTTTTCTTTGCTATGAGGAATGATGATGTAATTTTTGTCATAACCCAGTTTCTCTATAATGAAATTCTCATCATAGGATAGATTGTAAAATAAGACTGGTAGTTGCTTCGGCCTCCAACGAAGCATGTTGCAGTTGTTGCAAGCCACATGCATTTGCCAGTAAAATGGTTATGGTATCGTACTTTGTGGTTGCTTGACTCGAAGGTGGCAGAGCAGTAGCAGCATGTAGAGGCTTGAGCAAAAGAAACCTGTTCGGAAGGTTTTAGAGGAGCCATTGGCAGATGTCTCATATATTGCCTTCACTTTTTTGTCAATATCAACAATGTCATCCATGAAGTGCTTATCGGCATCGATATCTCTGTAGACAATTGGTTCTGTAGGCAGGTCTGAAGTCAATTGTGCAGGAATGATATCACTATCAGCAAAATCATTAATACAGTAAGTTCATGCTTCATATTTTTGATATGTATATGTATTGTGGGGGTTAGGCTCACATTCATCGATAGGCTTTAATATAGCTTCAAAGCCACAATAAGCTACTATTGGTACCTTATCACAATTATGATAATTTCTGAACTTCCAAACAGGTGGCTTGTCGTTCTTCTAGGGCTTGGGCAACTCAGCTCATACTGGAGCATGGGTAGAATAGTACCTCTGGTGTTCTTGCAAAGCTTCTTCTCCTGTGAGACTTGATACACGAGGTTGGTTGTCAAAGATGCAAAACATCGTTTACACATGTAAATTTGCTCTGTATGTGCCATAAGCTGTGGACGGATGAGTCGTGAAAAGTTCTTAATGCATTTAAAATGTGAATTCTCTTCATCAGTGATGAGAAGGTCAATGTGTGTTATTTTATCATTCTTGGTTACATGCTTAGGAACCAACTTCATGTTATCATCGAAAGCATATAAACCTCGGGGTTTCGTCTCTCAAACACTCCAATCTGACATAGTGGCATAGGAAAGTCCAATCCTCTGAAGTCTAACTTGTCTCCATGTCACAGTATCGGGGGTCCATTCTTT
This sequence comes from Clitarchus hookeri, assembly GCA_002778355.1. Lineage (NCBI taxonomy): Eukaryota > Metazoa > Arthropoda > Insecta > Phasmatodea > Phasmatidae > Clitarchus > Clitarchus hookeri. Next base: position 1,170,990 of record NQII01000073.1, on the reverse strand, counting down.
CAGTTTTAGGTCCTTCTACTTATCCAGCAAGCACAGCCCACTTGAAGCATTGATGGTCGGTATTCTTGGGGTTCATTATCGCCTTACTAACCTTGATGGGAGCAGGCAGGTCAATATAGGGGGAGGCCTTCAGTGGATCAAGTTTGTTTATTGTCAGTTATAGTCGCTTTATGGATGATAGAGTCCAGCCAGAGCCCTTGCTTGTATACTCCTCCTCTTCCTGGCAAAAATTTTACACGATGTACACTATGGCTTGCTCTGCATCATTGATATTATACACAGCAATGGTTTTAGTCTTGAATGCGAACATCACTCTCTTCTCCATGCGGCTCAGGTTTCCCATACTCGCATTTCAACACAATATTCAAATTGACGCTCCCATTCTTTCAATCTCTTCTATGTCCTGGTTGATTATATTCTGTTTTATGTCATTTAAATATCTACATATACATGTACATTAATTTCCATCATTCACTGCAACCAATGTATTTAGGTTCTTGCGAAAATCAGTTTAAGTCTCCACAAACCCATTAGAATAAGCGACCCCAGCTCCAGCAACTATTTTGAGACGAGCCAAAGTTTGCGAGACAGCTTGAGGTGCGCTAGATGGTCCCCGCTGAGATGTGCCGGATTATCCTGGCCGAGTTGTAGGTGCTGTAACACATTGCTTCTTTTCAGGAGGCGGAGCTTGTCCATTGCATTTAGGAGCATGTCTTGCAAGATTGTCTGCTCTGGTGAACTCTTTGTTGCACTTCTCACACTGGTAAGTCTTGTAGTCCAGGTTGAACTTTCATGCTGCTTCGTGACGTCTTGCATCACCTGTATGAGAAAACTGAGTATTGCAGTAATTGCAGCTGGTGTTGCTGTATGCCCGATATCACTAGCTCATATTTCGGCAGTAGACTCAGATTGTCGGTTTGGACGAAAGTAGCTCCGCACTTCTCACAAATATATTGTTCTTCCCTGAAGGGATTCAGACAACAATTCCTTTCATGCTGCAGACCATTACAGCGATTTCTGAATAACTTATCGAAAAAACCACATTGCATGACTGACGGTGGAACAGAGGTGCTTCTATAAGCCATGATGGTTTCAAATCAATTAAAACCAATAAATATATGCTAAAAACCTAACTAAAACGTAAACTCTTGATGTGCTAACCCAAACCACTAAACTTAACTCTTGATGTACTAACTAAACCCTACCAACTCTTGATGCACTAACCTCAAACCTAAACTCTTCATGTGCTAACCTAAACCATATCAACTCTTGATGTACTAACCTAAAACCTAACTCTTGAATTACTAACCTGACTAAAATTCTAGTAGTACTAACTATACCCTAACTCTTGAGTTACTAACTAAAACTTATGTATGCAAAACCTAAACTCTTGAAGCTAAAAACTACCGAATACAAAAAATAATCCTAATATACTAGCTAAATAACACTAAGTACTAAAATCCAAAATGCACTCCAGTTAACTCTCTAACTATCACTCCAACCAACACTCCAGCAGCACTCGAAGCTAGACACACGACGAACGATGAACAACGATTGAGGAAACTCAAGGTCTCCAGGCCCTTTTATACATACCTAGGTGGGGAGTTGGGGGGGGGGGAGTGGAGGAGTCACGCTTTATGCTCTGCCTGATGGACAAGGAACTGGATAAGTCTCGACTCGGGAGTCGCATGCAGGCTGACAACATTCCTTTTTCCTGAGAAATAATTTCTGTCGACATGTGGTGCAATCCGAGCGTGTAATCACTCAGGGAGGCAAGTCATGTCGCAGGCCAACTGCCATCATACCTATTTCTGGGAAAAACCCAGGCATCATTCCCGAAACAGTTGCAGCTCACCAAGTGTGCCACTAACTTTTTTTAATCACTCGAAGCAAGTCATGTCGTTGGGGAGGTTGACATACTTATTTCTGGGAAAACCCCATACGACATTCGGAGCTAGTTGCAACTAGTAGTGACGCACATGATTACTTATTTTCGTCATAAAGTCGCCTCTGACGACATATGAATCACCCAAAGCCATGTTGAAGGAATGCACACTCGCGCCAGAATACATTAGAGCCTGTCGCGACAGAGTATGACTTAAGACTGCTGTCCAACATCACTCACACTTATTGCTTGTAGTCAGCCACATCTATTAAGATTAGATCACCTTTGCTGTTCGCTAATGCGTTCTTGTGGTCACAGCAATCGTCATACTGTCGACACTTTCCTCATGTTAGGACAGGAAGAAATTTGACTCGCACACAATTTATTCTTCAAGGAAGAATTAATAGTATAGGATACTTTAAACTAAACCATTTAAAGTAAATATGCTTACAATAAGTATTTATTTAATCTCGTCTGTATATTTTGTTAGTAGAAATATTATGAGTTTTCCAAACAAAACTTTAATCATTTGCAAGTATTGTATTATTTCAGCTGTTTTATCGCCAGTATTGATTTCATTCCACTGTATGTCATGTACACATATGCAGAATAATAAAGTTTATTCAGGTTCTCTTATTTAATTAGTTGAGCATACAATTTTAGCAGATAAATTCTGAACTCGCCATCCAACACACAGGTGATACTCTTCCCATAGTTGTGTTGACCTGGGGGAAATCAGTTGCTCTGTACATCTTGCCTATTTCCATTTCTCTGAGTCTTCGGAACTGTACACCATGGTTCAATTTTTCTATAAGTGCAAGCATGATGACTGCAACTGTTCGAGCACTGGCGAGAGAGTGAAGACTGGCAGACAATGATGTGTCACGGTTCTCTCTCCTCCTTTATACTCGCGCGGTATTGACATCATCGCATACCAAAGCTCCACACACATAGCAGCAAAGCATTCTCACGAAGACAGGTCCAGCCTTGTTCAGGCTTGCAGAGCTCTGAGTCACAGCTGTGGCCTGTATACATTGTCTTTAGTTTTCACAGAGATGGACAATCATAAATGGCTTGCAAGTCGACAATTTTTATAGTATCATTGCAGTAAATGCCCAACCATCTCTTCTGCTCAGGACCAGCCGTGAAGTCGGCGTCATTATCATCCATAATTTCGGTGAGAACACTGTTTATTTTCTCATATTCCACATCTCCATCTTCTCAGTGCAGTACATGGAAATGATTAGTAAACCATTTATTTGTATTCTTGCTTTTGTAGTCTAGCATGTTATGCGAAAATGAAGGTAGGAATTTGCATGACTTTGTGCTGCCATCGGAGTAAGCAATAAAAATTTTCTTTATGATGAATCACATCGGAGATGTTAAGCCCTGCACATTAGCGAACATGACAGAGGTTGGTAGACAACTAAGCTCTTATGTAAGTATTTTAACCACTATCTCTCGTATTGTATGTTGCCAAGCGATCGTGGGTTATGAGAGCATAGGCTTGAGTGTTGGCAAGCATGTTCTCTGTAACCATCATTTCACTTCTGCAGTCGACAACACCTGTGTTTATGCGATCATCTTGTTTAGTGACAGAATACCAGGAGTGGTGCACTGTTCATGAACTCGTTTGGTTCTAAAGTCGTCGAAGCGTCGTGTCCAAAATATGATCTTTGAAAATCTACAAACATTTGATATGCCAACATATACGATCCATTAATGAAGTCGGTGTTTAGGTCCAAGTAGCGAAAATTTTCAGAGTTCAAAAACACTTTAGCATTCTTTATCTTGATGTGGTCGAACTTTGAGCGGTCTGCACCAATAGCATTTTGTCTTCCTGTCTGAAATGGTAGAATTATGTATCTTGGTTTTTCCATAGCAAAACTCGATTTAACATTCCAATTTACATTTTGAGCTTGTGCGAGGTTCGAGTATGTTTCCAAGCTCCATGAGCGGAATGAAACGTCGATATTCCTTCCTTTCTCGACAAATTTCAGTAGTCTAATTCGCTCTTGCATTTTTACTTGTACATACAGTAGAATTTACTTTATGGAATATAGTGATAGTATTACAACTTCTGGATTTTCTGCAGTATCTACAATAGCATTAGTTTACATGTTTGCTAAAAGTATCACCAACTCTTGTTTGGAATTCACTATTATATGTTTGTACTCCTCGGCGAATCCCAGCAATGTTGAGAGTGGAATGCATATTTCGAATCTTCCACCTTGATACACCAGTACTTTATAATCCAGTTCTATTCCCCATTCACCCATTTTGGCTGCGGGTAGTTGGTTTCTTGTAAGAGATAGGTAGTTCTTCATCGTTGCTATAATACCTAAATATCTTGTCTGATCGTGTTCGATGCCATTGAGTTCGTAAGATATTTTATTAATCAAGTGGAGTACACCATTTCTAATTATTTTTGTAGTTGTAGGTACATCATCTTCAGCCTTCGTATGTGTACCTCGGAATCTCAAGTACGAGTTGCATGTTAGCATGTAGATTTCTTTGTTTTGCACCGGTATTGGGACCTCGGACGATAGCATGTAAGGTTAAGGTAGGTACGGTGAATAAGTATTAAATTCAGTCATCGTGATGGCATCTTTGTAGCTAACAGGCTCGTCTGCCTCCATTCTTTCTGACTCTGAACCCTAAACTCTTCAAGAACCTAATATTCTTGCGTGTTAACACACTGGCGGCTCTCGTCATACTGACCTTCAGCTTGGCATCGAGGCTTGCTTTTATATGCTTCTTCTAAAAATGCAGGCCCATCTTACTTCAAATGTAAACATAGCATTATTTCTTCGTCTCGGAAATGTATCAAATGGTCTTCTTGGTTAACTATAGGGACGATAATTTCTTGCACCCTCTTCGATACAATCGGTGCATAAATAAGATATTTCTGAACCTCTGCTAGTTTGACGTCAGGTGGCACTGTCGCTGCAAATTCATGTAATGTATTGTTCTGTTTCCCATTGAGATATGAACTTGTTACCAGATTGCAGTTCACTCTTATAACCTTAACTGGCATCACATTTACTGGAAGTGTTGATTCATGTACTTTAACACACTCGTACAACTTGTGTTCGAATCTCAACATGGAGGCTAGCATATCATGCTTGGTAAAATCAATATGTGCACTGCAAATCATCTCACTTTTCAGAGTGTTTGAGTTTCCTCATAGTAAAAACATAACGTCTGGCTGCAATGTTTTCTTGAGGTACGATGCAAAATCACCGATCTCATAAGAGCCTATGGGTAATGTTACTTCTTCCATGACATTATTTTTAACAAAACGAAATTTACAGTTTGAAATGTCCACATTGGGCACTGAGAAATATGTCTAAAAATCGATAAGTGCCACATACCATGATCCTTCCAAGATGAGTGCTGGGAAAGGCACAGAGCACAGTTCCGAGCTCTTGCCCATCAAGATCAAAGTTACAGACATGGCTGATCACAGTACATGTATGTGTCTGCTATTTTATTAACTCTTTCGCCAAGAACCGAAAACATAGGGGACCGCAGTTCCGCTGACTTGGTAACTGTTTTGCGAAGTAATTGTAAGTTAGTTCCATGTCATGAAAATACTTGCACCGTTCCATTGGAGGATGAAGGTTTCCAAAACTGTCATAATGGTCAACACTGTTTCCATTTTTCCTGTAAGCGACCCAGTGTGTGCCAGATCCACTGCGAATCCCTGAGTCCTCAGCCTCCAGCCTCTTGTCCCAGAACATACTAAATCTCCCTACTGGTGGTGAATAACTGGCGACGAGGACGTGTGTACAGTCGGGTAGTGTGTCCTCTCGGAGTCGACTGTACACGCGGACGCGCTACGCCCCTCATTTGTCACGGGAGGAAGGATTGTGTGTGAGCCACGCCTGCTCGTGGCTGGCGCTGTGTACTGCTGTGCTGCAGTTCACGACCGCCGCTATGAAGCTCCGTTCACCATCAGTAGATATACAGAAATTTCGCTAATTCGTTTGAGGACAAGCTGGACCTCAAATCCATGTACATTTTATTTTCTTTTACAACTGGACCGCAGTTTGTAAGACACGCCCTAGACGAATTTGAGCCAATTGCTAACCTGCAATAAAACAAGGACAAAATCCCGTGATACCTGGTCTGTGGTAAAACTAGAGCATCAACCAATAAACAACTAACTGAGGCTCGAGTGCACAAAGTATTGTGAAGTTTAGCTTGTTGCCGAATGAATGCGCGAAATTTTATATCTCCAACCATCAGTTTCGTTAAGATTTATTCTACTCAGGTTTGGAGCAAAACGACATTTCTTAGGTGTGAGTTTGGCAGAGGGAAAATTTCCGCCGCAAGGTGCTCTCTGTTCCAGAGACATCGCTTTTAAGCTGGCGGTAAATGGGGATGTTATATTTAGTTGTTCGTAAAAGTTCGTGTTTGGCTCGAATTGTGATATACACTTGCCGCAGCCAAAATTTTTAATATTAACTTTATTTCGTAACTATTATTCACACCCTCCAATTGTGTTTACAAGAGCAAACAGTAAAAATTAAACTGTGTTTGGCTGAGTGTTAATAAGCAAACTTATTTCAATGGAAAACGTTATGAATTGAAGTGCGAAATAAATATAGCTTTTATTAAAATGAAGATGGAACTTTTCTCCCTATCCCTTGAGGAAACTGCGCTGTAAAGTCCTAAAAAAATATTTATGAAACATTTCTCTTTTTTCTTTTCTTTTAGATTCAGTTGTCATGTTTAAATAAAGTAATTATATGTGCCAGAGTTTTGCTAAATCCAGTTTACGACAGAATAATAAACAACATTTGAACACATTACGTAATATTTCCACTCTTATTGCGAAGAACGAAGTTTATTCTTTATGTAGGTTCTAACACACTACAAATCAGAAAATTTTACACAATTATATTTATTTTATGAAAATTCCAATTACCCCATTTATTTACATACAAAACGAGCAAGCTATGCGGTAGCCATAACACAAGTGGTGCGACGTCTCCTACATAAATTGTAAGGACACCTGATTTACGCAAGAACAGTCCCGTGCAGGGTAGATTTAAATTCTCTACGTGCACTCATGCAGTTTTACTTCGGAAACTGGGGCCACGGTGACAGAGTGATTAGACTGCTCGCCTCCCACCAAAGGCGAATCGGGTTCAATCTCAGGCCGGATCACTCGGGATTTTCGCAAGTGGGAATCGTGCCGGACGATGCCTCTGGTAGGCGGGTTTTCTCGCGAATCTCCCGTTTACCCTCGCCACCTCATTCCGGTGCTGCTGCATTCTCACCCTGCTTCACCCTCATCGGCTCTCAAAACCTCGATGTTAAGAGCTGCCCAAATCTCTTCACTCACTCACTTGGAAACTGGTCGCTTGTCTATTTTCGGAAAATAATTTCTCTACTTGAGTGGGCCAGTTATGTGTATTTACTCCGATACTGCGATTCGAGGGGAGGCGCGTAAGACGTGTAGCGATTAAAATCATCCATTCTGAAACCTGAAAGTTGATCTGAGCTATATTGTTTTGAAACAGCCGGTACTTTTGAAAGACTATAAAGAGGTCTCATTTGCACATACGTTTATATGGCGACTAAGGGTAAACAAACCCGCTATGCCTACTGACTGAAAATCTCTAGGTGCAGAATACATAAATCTCTTATACTGATAGCATTACATTTCAAATAATCCTGAATTTATTTGAGGACTGACTAGATTTCAAACACATGTACATTTGACTTCATTTTTTAATTGGATTACATTTTGTAAGACACCCCCTGGACGAATTCGAGCCAATTACTAACCTGCAAGAAAAAGAGGACCGAATCCCGTGCTATCTGGTCTGGTGTTAAACTGGAGCATCAGCCAATGAACAACTAACCGAAGCTTGAGTACACAAAGTAATGTGGAGTCTAGCTTGTTGCCGAATGAATCCGCGAAATTTTCCTCTTATTACGCATTACTCATGTTAGCCCTCGACGCCTTATGCTCGGTTTACGATTAAAAACGTGTACGTAAAGAACATGTACATATCTAAACAGTATTATTACGCGCTGACTGCTTTGTCCCGCGCGAGCTAGTATAAGTGAAGGACAGAGTAGTTAGATGATTTATGGACGCGCGCTATCAGTTGCAACCGGAGACGCAGCGGCGTTTGACAAAGGAATGTTTACAAAGCGTGCCTGTTATGCCTATCATGGCGCGTGCCGTTCCGTACCTTGGGTATCGGGTGTCTTTGAAACGTCTGAAGAATGCTCTGGATTACAGACCTCGTTGCTCTCAGCTAGACTCGGGGTGCGGAGAACTTTCCAGGTCAAGGCCAGAAGAGTATAAATAGTGTCATAGTTCTCCGAGCCGGCAGTTGTTGAATGGATGAGTTTCAACGATAGACGACTAGCGAGAAGAGAAGCGCGCGGCGAGAGAAGTGACCAGCGGAGAAAAATCTGCGACTACAAGCATCAGCGCATCGAATAGTGCTACTGGCAGGCTGGAACATTGGACTGGATGCGTGAGTGAAAGACATTACAAATGATGGCGACAGATAGACTGAACACGTGTTAATGATGAGTATGAGTTAATTGACTGTAACTAAACAGAGACATAAAGGACGTAAATTAGAGTTGAAATAGACATTAAATATTGCGCTCACTGAGAAATAAAAAGAGTAATAGTGGTGTCACGGGTTGTCACATTTCCCCGTACAAAGTCTCAGCCCTCAAGAATGATCGTCGAAAATTACTACACCTGGTGATGAAATGGGGCCCTCATCGGAGCTCAAAGGGTCGCGTCTAGCTGCGGTTCGGGTCGGACAAGAACTGTTACGAGGGGAGGACATGGGACGTGGCAATCCCCCCCTCCCTTTTTTTTTCTCGTAACCCTTCTACGCCCGCTCCAGCAGACGACTTTCGGCCACCAGGGCACGGCGGCGGTTTGAACTGACCAATAAGAAGAGGTCGAAGGAACAAGTGCTTCTAGAATCCAGGAATGTAGTATAAAATACTTTTACAGGGTTTATGGTGGACAGAAATCTGCGCCACTATGCTTCCCGCCAGTGTGGGCCAAGTCAAATTGGATTTCATTTTTGTGTTTGTGAAGGACGTTTAGGGGGGAGTGAAAAACTTTAAATTTGGTAAGTGCAATGGCTAATACTAAGGATGCTTTCAACTGTTGTGAGCGCCGTGAAAACAACCTGGATACAGTCTCTTGTCAAGGAATAGCTTCAGACTGTGTTGAAGGAGGCGGGCATCGCGTACAAAGCAGATGATTCAATTGATGTTTTGCGGCAGTTGCTGCGAGGACTTGTTCGAAAGGAAGGCGTCGCTGAAGTTTCTAAGGGTGAGTTCGTTCTTTTTTTAAAAGCCCTTAAATATGTGCCCCGTAGTATAGACTAAATGCTAACATCTATAGCAGTAGTAAATGTAGATAACATTGTTTCTTTCCTAGTAGGATTTTCCCGGGTGTTGGCTCTAAATGTATGTGCTATTAGTTTTATATATGCTCTGCCCTTATTCACAGTTCCTGAGAATTTTCAACCTGTTGTGAGTCTGGCTATGACAGAAAAATGGGCGTTTTCACAATTTAGCCGGGAAATGTTAAGTCAAGTAGGAACTCCTTCAATCATTGCTAGATATCGGATGAAAATTTTAGAAAAAGTGCAAAAAAAGGGTGTTTGCATGAAGTACGTATCGGAAACAATTAGGTTGGTAGAGGTGCTAGGGTTGCCCTGCGACGAGTCACATGCAGTTGACAGTTTGCTTCCAGTTTGCTTCCAGAAAACAATAAGTTTTTTTTTACTTTTGCACGCAAACCCACTTCATTTCAGGAATTGTCAAGCTTGGTTACCGTGGTAGAATTGACAGTGGGATAATGTAACCGAAAGGTAGAAGCAAAGGTAAAACGGCAATGTAGCATTTGTTTTCGCACAAATCACATTACTGAAGACTGTTTCTATAAAAATAAAGGTAAAAATGTGGAAGACATAAACAATTTCAGTGTCCTTGACGGAAAAAACCTTTTGGGATTGGTTGTGTAAATGACGTATTTCGGCAAAAGGAAAGCATAATTTTTGTTCCGGTAATAACAGGGAACCTTGAAGTATCAGCTTTAATTAATTCGGGTGCTTCCGTATCACTTGTGAGCCATGAGTTTTGTAATATGTTGATGCTATTCCATCTTTTTTATTGCAAAAAAACGCCGGCTCAATACCGTCTTAATTGTGATTACCGCAAAATCAATACAAAATTGTATGTTGATGCTTATCGTATGCCAGAAATGGGGAAAGTATTTCAACATTTAAGTAAGGCAAAATACTTCACCATTTTGGGCTTAAATTCTGCTTTTTTACAGTGTGACTTGCATCCTCGGTCTAGGGAACCCCTTGCATTTTGTACACCTTGGGGATTATTTCAGTGGACACGTCTACCGATGGGTGTAAATGTAGGGCCTCAAGGAATGTCGCGTGTGTTAAATCATGTGCTGGGTAAATATCTTTATGATTTCATTTTCACGTATATTGACGACGTGTGCATTTATGGTTCCATGTTATAAGAGCATTTAAAACACATACGTATGATTTTGGAGGCTTTACGAGACGCTGGATTGACTGTGAATCCAGATAATATAAGTTGGGCCGAGCAACATGTTCGTTACTTGGGTTTCATAATTTCGGAAGGCAGTTTGCGTACGGACCCTGAAAAAATTAATGCTATTATAAATTTTCCACAGCCAACAAATTTACTTGGGGTAAAACGTTTCTTAGGGATGGTTGCTTTTAATAATACATTTATTCCAAATTTCTCACAGTTAACAGACCCTTTAAATAAGTTAAACCAGAAGGTGGTGAAATTTGTATGAGAAAAGAAACAACAGCAGGTTTTTCAAAAGTTGAAAGAATGATTGACAACCCCTCATGTTTTACATCTACAAAATTTTGAGAAGGAATTTTTTTTGCATTTTGATGCAAGTTATATCGGGTTATGTGCGGTGTTGAACCAAAAGGAAAATGAGTTATATGTGCCAGTTGCGTATACTAGTAAACTATTAGCGAGTGCAGAAAGAAAGTATACCATCTACGAGAAAGAATGCCTTAGCTGTATTTGGGCGATGGAGCGATTTGCTGGTTACCTTGGTCACGCACCCTTTAAATTGTTTACCGACATCCAAGCGTTAAGTTGGTAATTAAAATCTCAAACACCTGTTGGACGTCTTGCTAGATGGCTAGTGCGTTTGTCACGTTTCAAGTTTGACGTACAGCATATAAAAGGCACAGAAAATGCAGTCACGGACGCACTTCCTCGTATGTTTTGTGAGGGTGAATTTAATGGGGTCACGCAAGCAGAATTAAAGGTCGTAGATCATATCAATACAATCGAGTGCGAGGTAGAAATAAATACGCTTCAGAATTTTCTAGTGTGTCTGTGAATGTAAAGGAGTATCAGAAAGCTGACCCAGAGTGTCAACAAATACGTGCTGAAATAATACAAGGAACAACTATTTATGTTGTTTATAAGGGATTGTTAGGCGAATGGACAAAAAAAGGAAAATTTGACAGTTTTTGTTCCGAAAGAATTACGCCCTATGGTATATAAGTATTATCATGAATCGTATTTCGGAGGACACGCGGGGCGAGACAAAATCATTTCGCGTGTACTAGAATTGTTTATGTGGCCAGGAGTCCGAAAGGATTTAGAAGGATGGGTTAAAAGTTTGTGAAGCTTGTCAACACGCAAAACCTAAAAATCCTCTGTGTCTACCATAAGCCCCGAAAATGTCTTATTCTGGAAGCACTTGTTCCTTCGGTCTCTTCTTATTGGTCAGTTCAAACCAGGCGCCGTGCCTGGTGGCCGAAAGTCGTCTGCTAGAACGGGCTTAGGAGTTGTGTGTAAGAGGGGGAGGGGGCGATCGTCGCGCCACATGCCGTCCTCTCGTATCAATTCTTGTCCGACCCGCGCTGCAGTTAGACGCGAACCTTTGAGCTCCGATGAGGGCCCCATTTCATCACCATGTATGGTAATTTTCGGCGATCATTCTTGACGTTTGAAACTTTGTAAGGGGAAATGTGACAACCCGTCACAGTGGAGATAGATAATTTCGTGCTGTAAATAAAAGCTGTGAGAATAAATTAAAAATCAAATTTTGTTCTTTTATTTTTATTAAGACCTCCATCCCTCACGATCTCGGATACGCCTCCCAGGCATTCCTGTAACAGTAAGTATTATTTATGGCACGGTTCATGTTCATCGTTTATATCAGGACTATTTACATAAACGATGACCACGAATCGTGCCATAAGGAATACCTAATTTCATTTTGATACGTACACGTTCGTTATGTACACGTTTTCAATCGTAAAACGTGATGTATCTTTAACAGGAGGCACCGAGTCTTTCTTGTACCTATGTGAAGTATTTGGACACACGGCAAGTGCTGGCAGATAGCAGGCTGCTCCTTTTTGAGAGATAAGAGTAGCGCAGAAATGCAAGGGGCTAAACGAGAACCTGAGATAAGATAAAAAACTATACTTGCAAGTTGTTCACTTAAAACGCAGAAAATTAATCTTGACGCGTATTGTAACCTACTTCAACCCTACACGAGACTCAAGCGTATTTTATTATTTTATATTATTAAGACCTGCAGTACGAAGTCCGTATACTGCGTGGAGAATGAATAAAGACCCGGGCTGTTTCCAAAATTATAAGCTAAGGGTCCTTGTCTGACTTTGTGGCCTAGAAAAGTGCATCAAGGCTGTGACGTCACTTTGCCGCTGTCCAGATCCGCAGCAAGACCACGAATGCACCCTGGAATGTCTACTTCAACCAAGGGGACACAACGCGTACCCTTCTCGAACCCTTGGTTGGTTTTCAATGCCCTACTGTTAGAGGAATTTCATCTGTCGGTGTTTATACCTTGGCACTGCTGCTGTCACAAAGCCAAATTAAATTCGCGCCGAGGTGCGAACGAACAAGAGCGTCAGAATACAAACGAATACTTCTACAGGAAAGGAGCAAGGGTTCACTAGACACGAAGGGATCAAGGGCAAGTGAACGAGGGCACAGGGTAATGAATTTGGACACAACACCCAGAAACTTCACGAACTCCACTTGCAGTAGGCTTTACTTCACAGTCCTGTATACACTAGCGCGGACTGCGTTTGTTGATTGCCCGTTGCCACAGAAGCCTTTTATCCTTTGGGCTGGCTGTAGACGATGATACGTGACTCAGAACTCTCCAAGGCATGTCAAACAAATTACAATCCAGTGACGAAAAAACACGTATGTAGATTTGTTTAAATGTTACGCAGTTTGGCTAGAATATCCTTCGAAATTTCCGTGTGTCTAACTTTTACTGATTACGTCTAAGCTTGCCCCATTTTTACAATTCTGAATGTACACCTCTTCATTTTTATTCCTCAGTCTGATAAGTAAGGAGCATGCGATAAAAAAAAAGTTTAAAATATTGCACGGGAGAAAGAAGTCCGGTAACCATAAAATACGTTACGAAGCGTGATGAACTGATTAACACTACTCCATGATTATCGCTCCTGCGTATCGTCACAAATCCTCGGACATAGCGCGCCATCGTAGAAACGTTTATCGCTATACCTTGTAAATTCTGAGTGGACAAGTGGGAAAAACACGGCGAAGGGCGAAAGCAAAGTGCAACAACCATTGTGATTTAAGTCTTCGTGGGAAAATACACACAGTTTGCATGTAGTCTATTGGAAGCCATGATTTCCTTTCGTTGCTTTCTGATAGCGGGCTAAATGTCTGTTGATGCTGCGTCTAAATGAAACCAACTTTGGCAGGACCGCAAGGAGTTAAAACCAACTTGCTTTGTAGTGAAGTCGAAGCAAAGATCTGCAACTCTGTACTATTTTCAGCTACTATATTCCACATTCCTGGACAGAGGTGCTAGCATCAGGGAAAATAAGGAAAACCTGGAAAAGTCAGGGGATTTTACATTTCTGAAAAAGTCAGGGAAATGGCACGGAAATTTGTGTGAGGCCAGGGAATTTAAATAAAATAATTTATAATGAATTTAATAATAAAATAAATATTGGATTCTAGCACTTCTGCTACATGCCATGTTATGAATTGTAGTGTTACTTTAGTTTATTCCACCTTCATAAGAAGATTTATGAGTCTAGAAACAATTTTGCTGTCGTATGTTTAATTGCAAGTATTATTACTCATTTTTTCCTCGCCTTTTTTTATGCAGCAAGCATGGGCATTGTGGAAAATACGTTATGGGTGTAAGTGTAAGATTTCACAAGTAAATATTTAAAAATTTTCAAAAATAATTCAAACACTTTCAGTGGTTCTCATTGAATTGATACATTGTATTGTGTTTTTTTTTAGATCGTATTGTTTTTCTGGTCATGAAAACGCTAGTATTTAACCTGTGTCACTGTATTCTTTTTTATAGTTATTTTTATAAATATTATTTTGCATAGGAAAACATTAAAAAATAAAGGCTTAAATGCTATGTTATTGTTACGCATTTAAAAATTTGTAATTTATTTTAGGAAAAACTTTTAAAATATTTTCAATATTTGACGCGTAAATTGGTTAGGAAAATGTTACAGGATACCTGTAAAAGTCAGGGAAATTTGAGGAAATTTGCTATAAGGATACTGCTAGCCACCCACTAGACTGCAGTGTGGGTGTTACTGAAGGTAATTCATGGATGTATCTGTACTCGCTGGACTAAACGATTAATGCACAGGGGCAGGATATTTCGTGAATGTAATGCGACAATGATATAACCTGCTTCTGGTTAACCTGGAGTCTTCTGCATTCAAGAGTGGATTTTTTTCTATGCTGAAAATATTCCAGAACTATAAAGATTAAGTCATTAGTAAGGGAAGTACGAACGACTTGGCCTTTCGTCACGCAAACCGAGAACACGTCGACTGCCATGACATCAGCGAGATGTGTCGTGAGTTTGTAAATAATTACTACCTTGTTCAAGTGTTTGGGAATTAATTTTACTTTATTTCAAACTATTTTTCCCCCCGCAATTATGCTAGTGAGGACGTATTTCTGCTTGTGGTATACATCTTGGCTTGCAGATGGCAAATATTTATATTTTGTACCACAAGTCATATAGGCATTAACCGTGTAAAAATGAAGTTCGTAAAGGGAGTAGAAATGTCTAAGAGGGCGTCAAAAGACTTGCCCCCTCCTATGTTGTTGCTGCTGTTTCGCAACTGTCCAAGTAGGTAGTAAATTTCCCAGTACGATGACGTCGGACACAGCGACAGACGTTGACTGGTTGCACTCAGCAAGGTGCTGTACATACATGCACTCTTCACGGTTAATTAAGCACTTTTAAAATCAGCCTTTGGAAAAAGTCCGGTCCTTAACCTTTTTTTTTTAATCGGACACACTGACCGTCATGCTCCTTGTAAAGTTGGCAGCGATTCACGGAAAGTAGTTCCATATCTATAAGTCATGAATTATGTGTATATTTTGCGGACGCTGGGATAGTTCCATTTAGTTTCTGTTTGTTTTGTACACGTATGAGTAGGAATTATCTTATTATTATTATTATTATTAAATTAACGTTCCTTAAATTCACAGTTTCAGTAGATCGGAGCATCAGTAAAGTGATTGGACCCATAGTCATAAGCGCCAATTACTTGTTTCTAGAACGGAGGCAAATCTCAAACTTTCTGTGATCACAACATTCATTTAAGTCTTATC
>NQII01000073.1:1111714-1147789 GCA_002778355.1 Clitarchus hookeri | reverse complement strand
GAACCTGACTTTGTTGATGACATTGTAAAGGCCTGTTGCATATTGCATAACTTTGTAAGTAGGCGGAACGGTATTAATGTCGATGACTCAGAAACGTATCCTTTTGAGGACGTGAATAATGCTGGGACTGGTGAACAACAAGTTGAAGGAAAAACAGTCAGATACATTTTTGCAGGGTATTTTGGTCGGCGATGGGGCAGTTGAGGTCCAACGACGTTATCTTTAGAAACTGAAACCTAGATGGGTAGTTAGTATATATGTTTGACCATTTATGTAATATTAGGAACCTAGTTCATATTTTTGAACTATTTGTAATCTTGTACTTTTTTATTCTTTAAATTTTTTTTTGCAAGAACATCCTAGTAATGAGTTTTGTTATTGTTGCCTGAAATTAACTACAAACATTTTTCCAGCAAATGTAATTAAATTAAGTCAGTAACATTTTGGTGAGAATTTTTGTTGTCTACATATTTTATTGACAAGAAAATTCACGGTGTGGGTAAAATAAATATGTGAATAAGAACAGCCACGTCAAATATTTATTTAGAAAAGAACGATAAATTGTATGTCCGTCGCACATGAAAAATATTTAACACTCTCCAAAGTATTGGTATGTTACGTGGTGGTAGGGACAGGTGGACGGGGACTTAAAAGCTAAACACACAATACCGTAACTTAAAACCTATATTACTAAAACTAGGCAAAAAGAACAAAATGGGGACACTGACAGGGGCCTCAAAGATTAAACTAAATTACTAAAAAGTGTATGGGCGTGGGACGAAACGAGAGGAAAAAGAATTAACGCTCATTGCAGACAGGCTAGAGTTGGTGAGAGGATTAAATTTAATTAATGCAATAGTTAGGCCAGCTATGGACTTGACAGAATAAACAGTGATGGGGAGGGGTTCAACTAATAAAAATATATGGGTCGGAGGGAGGCGGTGCACTTATTATTACAAATGGGCAGCGAAAATGTGAAATAAAGAAATGAAAGCGACTATAAATATCATGCAATATTTTCCCCTTTTAACAAA
The DNA here is from genome assembly GCA_002778355.1 of Clitarchus hookeri. Lineage (NCBI taxonomy): Eukaryota > Metazoa > Arthropoda > Insecta > Phasmatodea > Phasmatidae > Clitarchus > Clitarchus hookeri. The sequence goes on along the minus strand of NQII01000073.1, from coordinate 1,146,755 downwards.
CCATTGTAAAGTAAGAAATAAAAGTTTGTAAGCTTTTATCTGCAACTACAATACCTTCAAAAGTTATTAACATATATTTCAATTAAAATTAATTGAAAATGTTCTTATCGTGATATACTGCTATAATGGAAAATACATTAGTAGGTGAATGAATAAATAGATATGACATATTAAATACATATATGTTACAAGTGTACGTGTATATACATGGCCTTCTTATTACACTTGATCCTATGCCACATTTCATACATTACATTCTACATTGCCATACGTACATAACATTCAATGTTACCTACCTTGTTGTTGTCTTTCTTGCAGCTCCATTTCATCCCACGTCGCGAACATTCCTTTCACGATTTCCTCCCAACTTTTATCCCGTATGTTCCGGTCCATATAATGTTTTGAAGACATATCCCAGACATCGGGGTGCTCTTCAATCAACTGTATAAATTTGTCTGTGTCAAACATGACGTCCCAAACGTATACGAAACTACGGTCTACAAGGAAAACGGGACCCGCGAAACCGGACAGTGTGGCCGCACGCATTGAAATGCAGGTGTTTTTGTCTACCGTCCCTTCATCCCGCCGTCCGGTCGACCGGAGACATCGTCCTGCCGCTTCCCGCCGGGACCGGTTTGGAGGGATGGTGTGGCCTCCCCCATTTAAAGCAATGCTATATGACCTTCCCGCCGAACGGGTCCCTCCAAAACGCACCCGCTAAAAGGGAAGGTGTGGCCCCAGCTTTAATGTAACGCAGTTCAAGCGGCAGATAGGCGGGAGCCATTACGACACCCCAGAGCTGTTTGGTTCGTGACACCNTTTAATGTAACGCAGTTCAAGCGGCAGATAGGCGGGAGCCATTACGACACCCCAGAGCTGTTTGGTTCGTGACACCATGTGACGTCATAGTACGTGCCCACGTATGGGAACGATCCCACGTCTTAAGTTCATTGACAAATTTCAACTCCGTCTCTAGATAACAAGGGGGAAATGTTCTTATTTATATACGCACTTGCGCGTAAAATAAATGCAAACTATAGTATTTAAACACTGAAATATAACAAGAATATATTCAGCCATTAAACATCGTTATATAGTCACCAACTCTTTCCGCAAAAACCAGGTGTTTCTAACTACGAGCCAATCAAAAACGCGCACTCCGAAGGCCAAGCCCCTTGCTGCCTGGTCGAAGATAGAACTTGCTGCCCTCCGGTCCTCTGGACCAATAGTTGAGTGTGCAGTGTTCAGTAGTTGCAAATAGGAATTACGAACCGCAAGTCAAAGTGTTTTGCAAATGTATTTCGAAACGATTATTAGAATATTTGAAATATACGTGGCCTGGATACCATTTCAACGCTGTTTTGTAGTGTAAAAAAATGTTTATTATATGGAAAATCCAACAAGTGTAACTTTAACTTCGCCAAAAATATTTACGTACATACGGAATGTGTTTATTACTCGCACTGGTACGAACAACATAATATGTATCGCCTTTTATTCTTTCGACGAGGTTAAAAATTACAGGTTATAATAATTTCAATGTTACTTCCGTACGAACAAATTTTTTACTGGTCCATTAAAACAATACATATGTAATTCGAAATTAGGCTGGCCGTCCACTGGAACCGACTTCGACCGACCGGCAGCTTGTCCGTCTATGACCGTACACGGTCGAACGATCCGACAATAGAAGGTATTGGCACGCGTCCATTACACACTGCCGAACACGACCAACAGAAGGTCTGATCCCATCGGGATGGGATTTTCCGGTCTCGTTCAGCTGAACAGTGTGCTTTGTGTATTCACGTCAGTAAGTGACCACTAAGATATAGTGCTTATTTTACTTATGTAGTTTTCGAAGAAATACCAACTGAAGAAGACGTTTTCATATTTTAACAAGTGGGTTTCTTTGTGTAGTAATTTTACCATGGACGCCGAAAAACTTATTAGCCTAGTGCAATAAAACCTTTTTCGGGGTTACGTTTACCGTTAGTTATAGACATTTTCGTTATAAATGATCACAGAGTACTTGCTTATGCTGTCACTTGCATTAATATAATTTCCAAATTACGTTTTATTAATATGAGTTAACAGTTTTATTGGCATTTGTTTCATTTGTTTCTATACAGTTGATTATTTTCATTTATTTCCTAGAGGGTAGTCGGCATAAAATGTTAATTAAACAAAAGTACAAAATAAAATTATCCTGGTTGTCTCTCGTCTTGCCATTGCTGATTGGCGGAGAGATGTGTCATGGTCAGACGACAGCCAATCGGAGGACAGGAGATAGGACAATATAACTAATTTTTTCTTTAGAACAATTTTCACTCCCTCCAACGCTGGACGTGAGTCGTGTAATAGGAAAGTTTTAATTACATAAAATATAATAAGATTGTTGCAATACGTTTTAAAAGATCAATAATTATTAATTGAAGAAAAATAAATATTAATTTTATTGTGTTTGAAAAGAAAATAAATGATAAATGTACAATTTTGCTGAAGATTAAGCACAAGTAAAATAAAATTGTGAGAAGATTTTTATTGCAATATTATAATTTCTACTTAAAGATAAAAACTAACGAATTGGATAATTATTTGAAATATTACAAACGGCGCCCAACGTATTAATAGCACACTTGTGAATTGTTTTAAATTTAACAACCTTCCCTTGTCGGATATGCGTGACAAAAATTACCATCGTCGAGACGTACAAAGGAAGCTATGGGCAACAGTAGCTGAGGAAATGGATGCTCAAGGTAAGTTAATAAAATGATTTTAACATTGAGCTTAACATTATTATTATTACAATAAAACATTACAACATCTCCATTATATAATTGTCCAATAATGGCAAACTTAATATGCAATTCAATGTACAAAGCACGCAATTGACACAAACTAAGCTACAGTGAGTAGGTAAAAGCTATGGATGGACAATTTGAACGTATATGCATCGAATGCAATCACGTATTCGCTGCTTCTGTACAAAATAACGTTTTGAACCTTTCTCTGATAGCATGTACCTAATTGAAACCCCTGTTTTCGCCAACGAAAGCAACTCTGTTTTCCGATTGACGATTTGCTGGCTGACCAACAAAGGAAGCCACGAGCTGTACCGGTGACCCTTCTCTATCAATTGTTATGTTATGCAACGAGCAAATGCACCTAAAAATTTGGTCTGCTTCGGTAGGGTTCATCTCAACAGTCTTATACAATAGTCTCCACTTGCTACACATAATAACGAAGGCGCATTCTACTACTTGACGAGCTTGAGAAAGTCGCTTATTGAAAACAGTTTCTAATGGACCTAGTTTGGACACAGGATACCGTCTCATCAGGAAGGGTTTCAGCGGGTACGCTTCATCGCCTAGGAGTACGTGGAGGACTGTGATATCAGTTCCTGGAAGAGCACTGAGCCGACGAGTACCCAATGCCCCTGCTTCGAGTTTTTTTTTACAAAGGTTCGAATGCCTGAAAACGCCACCATCAATCTCTTTGCCGTAGGCACCGACGCCAATAGCTAAGAACCTGTAATCCGGTCCAGAAACGGCTTGCAAAACAATAGAAAATAGTGTTTATAGTTCCTGTACACGCTACCACAATGAAAGGGCTTCTGTATGCGCACATGCTTTTCATCTATGCAGCCGACACAATGTGGAAATTTTCATCGATATCAAAATTGTTCAGCTAGAGCCGCCCAAATCTGTTCACTCCACCCCACTCCAGCCAGTGACTAAATGAAGTCCGGAATCACCCCGTAGTCTGTCCATGATATGGCTTNACAAGGTCGGAGCATGAGGAATGTCACGTGCCGTCCAGGCAACCTGGCAGATATCTTCTCTTAAAGCAGTGGTAAAAAAAATAAGCAGCAGCTCCACTGATTAGAGGAATGTGAAGTTCAGCCAGCGGCACAATGAGTTCGTGATTTCTCTCGGTTTTCGTTCAATGCTGATCCTCTGGATACGAGAAGTAGCTTGTAACCGACGCGCATTGTTTCAAGCCGCGTTTGAAGCAGTCAGTTCCTTATTTTTTTTAACATTTGCGATTTGGCAGGGTTCAGTTCGGACACAGCCGGCACTCGCACTTTCAGCGCTCGTAGCAACACTTCATTATGTAAGTAGCTAAAAATAGAAATATACACTTATATAGCTGTAACGCTTGAAAGAAGAATACGTATAACCACAGAATTGTCTCAAATATCCCAAAATTATGGTTACAGGGCAAATATTTGTCAAGAAAATAAATATTGTATGAAACTCTATAACTTATTATGATTATCAAGCGTAGGTATTCACTAAAAAATAGTAAAAAAAATTATTTCTGTGATTACTAATTAAAACATTAATTATTTACAATTTTTTTATTTCTGGTTAACAGAACTCTTATGTTGTTCACGGTAAAGTGAGCACTTTTGAGACCCTAGTTAACTTTTCCTTTCAACCAATTTTTTGTCTTTTAACCACCTTTTTAAATAAATATTGCTATGCAAGTAATAAACACAGTGTGTATATTCCACAGCACTCGGAAGTTATGTCGAAGGCTTATATATATATATATATATATATATATACACATGACTATTTTTCCAAATGAGTGGGCTTTCAAAAGTGCTCGCTTTACCGTGAATAACCTATAGTATACTGTAAGGAAAAGTATATCTCGAATCTCAGAAATAAAATATGTGACATAACATTTTGAGAGAGCTACTGAAATACTGCTTATGAATTTTGTAGCTGATTTTGTCATCCTTACATTACGTCCTTCAGCACCTTTTTTACTCTCGTCTAGTCTTTAATGTTGTTACTGTGATTTCAGATATTTAACGTGTTAATTTTTTTTTTTTAATACATGCTTGTGTGTATTATTTTAATGCGTAAACTCTCCATAGCAGTGGCCACAAAGGTAGCATATCGAAAATTACACCGTAAGAATAAAAGCTGACATCCATGGGCTTAACTAGAATTTCAGTCTCAGACAGAGGCAAATATTAATTCCTAAGGAAAGTTCATAACACTACAAGTACACACGTATTAGTTGTTTCATTAATTTTGTTAATTTTCACACAGGAAACTCATTGAAATATATTGAAAATTTCCTATATTTATAATTTTCGTAGTTTCACTATTACTTCTCTATTGAAGGACAAGTGTCCCCCTACCCTTTGTTTCCAACCCGGCTACGCCCCGTTGTTGACGATCCCCAAACAGAATTCCTAGCAACGTGCTTGGCGAACTACGTTCCGTCGTGTCCCTCGCTAGTGTGACCATCTCGCTGGCGTGTGTGCAACACCGTTTCGCTTCTTAGTTCTTGGACAATCTGTGACCGAAAACAGTTCAGCACGTTGGATGAGGTTAGGTAACTGGAATAGAACTGCAGCAGCATTTTCCTGGAAATGGGATTTAAAAAAAAACATAAGGTGTAAAGTACATGCTGACCAGCTGCTCGGTATCCAACACGTCACGATCTGAATGCAGCTGAGAACAGCTGTTGCGTGACCTAATGTGTGCTCGTTCGATTTGTAGTTATATGATGATATTTAGAAGTGCTTCACTGCTTAAGGGGAACCCTCCTCCGCTGTATCGGCTTCTTGGAATTTGAATTGGCTTATTTACGTCCTCTGATGTTGTACCTGAAGGCTTATCAGAGGACTAACTTATGACCGAACTTAAACTAACACCCATGCCTTAACTGGGATTCGAACCCAGATCCTCTCACACCGTGGCGCACCAACCGACTGCGCCACGGGAGGTCAGCAGGATTCTTGGTTTTTGTAGCTTGTTTATATTTAAAAAAAAAAAAAGGTACTCCTATGTCCCGATAGATATTCACCTTAAACAGCAGTACATACGTGACGATTGAACTGCGATCTCGTATTTATTTAAAGAGGCGGTTAAAGGATAAAAAAAATAGCTGTAAGAAAACGTAACTAGGGCCTCAATCACTTTGCCGTCTGACCGGAGGTATTTAGAGTGTCCGAGGCCCAGAAGCGTGAGAGACATACATAAGTACGTGCATGGAATGTAAGTCGCCTCAAGGGGCGCGCACGAACTGCATTGCAATGTGTTTCAAATACAGTTTTTTTTAATTATTTATTTTTTTACGAAATTATAAAATGTGCTTCTAATGTGCTGGGGTAGGATAGCCACGCCACTTAACTTTGTATTTTCAAAAATAAAAAATGTATCAGAAACCCGAACAGTTGTAGGCTAGTCACGGTAAGTGAGCACTTTTGAAAGCCGCCTCATTTGGAATAATAGTCAATAAATATATTGTATTATAGTCTTAGACGTTAACTCCCGAGTGCGGTGGAAGATAGACACTGTGTTTATTACTTAATTGGCAATACTTATTTAAAAATGTGGTTAAAGTATCAAAAATAGCTGGAAGAAAAAGTAACTAGGGCCTCGATCACTTTACCGTGAGCAGCCTATAGCAACATTTCAGAACACTTAAAAAACAACTGAAAAGTTACTTGACGACAAAAAAAAGTGGTGGACGAGCGGTAAGAGCCACGGGCTGAAGACATTTTAACTACACAGTAAAACACCCGCATAATAAAAATTCCATTTATTTTCGTGATCCCAATTTATGAACAGGAAATAGGGAAACACTAACAAATTTATGAAAAGATTCCGTGGACTGGCGGAAAGTTTTGTGCAATTTTCGAAAAGTTTTATATTTAAAAAAGAGATGTTTTACAAAGATTTTCAAATAATTGTTACCAGAATTTTTAAGAAATTTTACGGAAATTTTTTTTTAACGGTGCACGTTAAAAATAGTCTCTTTGTGAGACTTATTATTTATTTTTCAAAGACTGAGTTGAAGAATATCTGACTAATCGGGAACCAGTTATCCGCCATTGTATAAGATCTTTTAACTTTCTAACCTAACGCCCCCAGAGATTCGCAAAAACGTGACTTCGCAGCGGCCGAAGTTAACTCGCTCCAGATCACTTGCAGTTGATGGGTAAGTTCGACTGGAGGCAAAATAACGTAAGACGTTCACTAATGTGGTTACAGTGATGAATCGAAACACACACACTAGAACCACATAAAGCAGACCCAAACAAGACAGGACATTCTGACACGATTCTAGAGTTTAAAAGTTGGACGGCTCTTAACAACGAACCGATGAGGGTGAAATGAGGTGAGAATGGAGCAGCTCGGGAATGCAAGGGTGGGATAAATGGGAGCTCCCCGAGAAAACCCGCCGACCAGCGGCATCGTCCGGCACCTTTCTCACTAGCGAAAATCCGGAGTGACCCGGTCGGGGATTGAACCGGGTTCGCCTTAGTGGGAGGCGAGCAGTCTAACCGCTCAGCCATCGTGGCACCTACGCTATTCGAATGTACGACAGTGTAGATGGGTGTTTCTAAAGTACGATAGTTCTAAAGCATGTGTTTATATTGTAGCATCATTCTAACATCTGTGGTTCTTTTTGTATGATCGTTATACGGTGTTGTACGACGTTTCTAACAAATGTGGTTCTAAATATGTGTTTTGAAGGTAGCATAGTTCTAACATTTGTGATTCTTTTGTATGGCCGTTCTAACGCTTGTGTTTCTCTGGTGTGACAGTTCGGTTGTCTTGTGTTTCAAACAAACGTTGGTTCTGAGTTGTGCGTTTCAGTTGTGCGACTGTTTTAAGACGTGACATTTCTGAATTATGTGGCCTCGTTTGTTTATTCATTATCTGGCAGTTCTAGACTGCGTTTCTAACGTTTGTGCGGTCCGTCATAATGCGCTTCGCAGGGATAACTGTAATTCGGTTTCAGCGACATGCAGTCGATGCGCTGGCAAGATGCCAGCTGCAGGAATGGCGATACGCGTCTGGCGTGTCTGCACGCCCTAAATATGTCTGACACCGCCTCGGGACAACCCAGCCCGCTACATCGCTACAATGCAACACTGTGTGCATTTATCTGCAAGCCGACCTCTTGTTATTTATGAGCAGAGCACAGGGATTTATTACTTGGGGGGGACTCTCAGTGCTTGTTAGCGTTTAACATACCGTGTACAAGTCTGCAACTTTTTCTTTCGCAATGCGCAAGATAACGAAAATACTGTAAAACCTCACACTGGAAATATAAGTCACGAGAAAGAAGCATACAAAGAGCGTGTTTCGCGGTAAATATTAACGATAAAATCAATCACCGAGTTCCCCATCCCCTCTAAACAACACGCTTTCCCTAACATCAGCAAACAATTTGTTTAAAATTTATTTTGGAAAACATCATGTGCCGTGTACGGTTGCTTTATGCATTTTTCTATCAAGTAATCATGGCTCGCCTGGTGGCTGAATCGTGTTGACATTAACGCCACCTATGTGTTGAAAATAGAATTCCAACATGGAGGGCGCCAACAGCACAACATATACTTTAAAAACATAAACATATATGGCTGCCACCTGGTGGCTAAATCGACAACTCGTCTAGTGTATAAATTAATACACTAGCGCCACCTAGGTACTGAAAACCTGTGAAAACCAAGATGGCGTCGTCTAGCAATGTATAAGCAAATGACAAACCAAAAACCAAGACGGCGGCCTCCGGCAATGTATAAATAAATGGCATAAGAGAAACCAATAAAGCGGTCTCCAGCAATGTATAAACAAATGATAAACGAAAAATCAAGATGGCGTCTCCAGCAATGTATAAACAAATGATAAACTAAAAAACCAAGATGACGTCCTCTATCAATGTATAAACAAATGACAAACAAAAACTCAAGATGGCCGCACACAATATAATGAGTATAGGTGAGGGGTGGTGGAGGCGAGGGAAACCTCCGGAAATGTAAGTTTTTAAGAATACATTTTCAAATAATAATCATTTTTTTTAATTTTAATGATACATTTTTAATAATTTTTTTATAATTTTTTGGGGGTTTTGAGGTTAAATGTCACCGGGGGTAAAGGTTAGGTGTCACCAGGGCCAATATAAAATGTCAAGGTCATGTGGATCCAAGATGGCCGCCGGTTGACCGGAATGACAGTACGAACAGCTCCGACGCTCCGGTCCCAGGTTCCGATGTGACAAAGTCCCCATAATCCCTCTACTGGGCAGCTCTCAACATCGAGGTCTTCAGAGCCGATGAGGGTGAAGTGAGGTGAGTATGGAGCAGCGCTGGAATGAATGGGTGGATGCGAAACGGAAGATCCCCGAGAAAACCCACTATGGTGATACTAATAGGAAAACACAAACTGTCACCACCCTGCTAAACTGTAAAGTGAAACTTTACTATTCAATTAAATTATTTTAATAGTCATTTTATAAATGGGAACAAATGTTTGACTGGTCTTTTAATACATTTTCTCTTGTAAATTTATACGGAACGCCTCTTAAATCAAATGTAGTTTCAACTCTATCTCAGTAACAACTTGGGTTCTTAAAACAAAAGATCTTGAAATGATAAAATAAAATTAATAATAACTTTTTGATAAACTTACTGCACTTCATAATGAAAAAGAAACCAAGCAGGTACAAATGATATCTTGAATAACTGGAAATTTAAACTGAGTCTTTTTACATTTTTAATAGCTGAACACAATTTACATAACAACTGCTGATAAAATACAACCAAAGATAACATATATCACACAGGCCATTCTCCACACCGCCGACCAGCGGGCATCGTCCGGATAAGTGCAATGTGAAACCGTAATCCCGGCCAAAGACTGGAGGAGTCGGACTCGGGCGGGGCTAGGAGCACCTGGTGTCACGTGACGTGGACAGCGGGGGAAGAGTGCAGGAGCTGTCCACCTGGAGGGCCGCCCTCACATCCAGCCTCGCTAAAGATAGCCGACATGGAGCACGGGCGGAGGAGGGGGCAGCAGGACAGCTGCGGTGTCCTGGTCCACCCCGAGGGGGGCCGCTGGGGTTCATTACACCTGTGTCCCGGCCTCCGGCGGGGTGGACCTGCCTGGTCCAACGGCCACATCGCAGCCTTCCCACTCCGCTCCTGGCCGGCCGCCGCCTTAGAATCTACAATAGGAGAAACGAATCCTTGCCCAAGTTAAGGTGGCCGCCTGGTTGAAGAAATTTTGCACGTCTGAGGCCTAAAAGCTAGGGGCGACCGAGACATGCGCATCAACTCTCTCATCGCGTATACGCGCAAAGCATTTAACTAGCGCGCAGTCTTGCCGCCGATAGCGCGCCTCTGTGAGACTTTCAGCGGAAATTCTACCATTTTATGACGTAATAAAAAAATTAAGGTTTGATCCACGTCCCTATCCCTTTTTTAAAGTTTTGTACTGGAATGTTTATACCTAAAAATGCCTCTGAAAACATACGTATGAGCCATTTTCATTATCGCAAAAACATGCTTTAGAGAGAGACGGAGGAACTGAAAAGAGTATACAGACGCATCCCGTTTCTTAAATGCTATTCTTAAGCAGACCTCACTCAGACACGTTGGACGATTTTTAAAACAAACGTTTTCTGCTGGAGCTCTGCACACCGTTCGGTGGCCACCTTAGACTCCCGCCTACCTGGAGAAGCGCTGAAGCGATAAGGACGGCACTGCCACGCGCATCAAGAGCGCCATCGCCGCTACGCGCAATGCTCTGAACTGGCGTGTAGTGTTCTCGTCGCACTACGTGTACCTACGGGACTTTCAGCGGTGATCCTATTATTTTATTGGTGGTAAGTCTGTAGGAAGGTTCTATGCAGAGCCCTTGAATAGTTTTGTATGGATCTGATGCGTATATTTTGAAATACAACGCTTTGAAAAAGCCATATTTAGCCGTTTTGGAATACTTGGTAATGGTGTTTCTAACGTGTGTGACATTTAGAAAGTACTCAACAGCCTCCGTTAGAAGAGTGTGTTCCTTTTGTATATCTTTTTTTTTTAACCTACTCTAAATTTAAGTGTTATGTGTAAGCCCGCGTGGAGACGGAAGTTTATTGCGTCTCAGGGCTAAGCCCCATACGCCTACAAGGAAGGGAAATCATGCAAGGAGACATGCATCGCGGCAGAGAGGGATTGGGCTCTTATAGCTTAACTACTATACTAAGAAGAGAAAGGGATAAACCGGCATAGTCACCGTAAAAGCCCTTTCGACAGGAAAGAATTAAAAATTGTTACATGCATTATCACAAAATGCTACAGGAGACAGATAGGTGGGAACCATGCTCTTTATTGGTGGGTGGAGAAAATACTAATAGAGGGGGCGGGATTTTGTATATCAGCACATTGGACGCACGTTTAATAATTTCGTGGGAAAACGGTTACTTCAAATACTCTTCAACGCAGTACAAGCGCCATATAAGCGCTTGTACTGCGTTGAACATCATCGTCCGTTGTGACCACTTTTCCCTCACACCCCTTGGAGCTTTCAAATACCTCCACTACTATTGACGCAAGTACAGCACTCTTGTCCCTGCTTTCACTATTAAGGCTCGGCTTCTCCCCTTCTGCAGAAATTCTTCCGTTTTCGCGTCATAATTTCGGATTCATAGTGATTACTGACAATGTACGATTATAGAAGATGTACATTTTCCGAGTTGTTTAATATTTTTGTGCGTAATTTTAACTTTGTGTAATATGGTCATCATAAAAAGTTGAAAACATATTTATATTTTATTAAAACATTATTGTGAAATATGGCTCTAAGTGTTAACGACTTTTCCGCTCTTTTGTGATATCATAGACGACGGAGTCACACACAAGCTAAGGTTTATTCTACTCAGGCTGGGTAGCTCAATGCTTTTAGTTTGGCAACTAAAACTTTTCGCCATTAGGTAAGCGCTAGTGTCGCATTGTGTGCTGATTTTTTTTTCTTTTTTTCATTTTCTAAGTTAAAAAGCAAAATAATTGCAAAAAATCATAAATCAAATATAAAATAACTTCTTAACTAAGTGAAATCTTTCTCTTTTATAATTCACGCAGTTAAAAATTTTAATTTTAATTGACCTATTTGGAACACTGGTGCTAACCAAGCGGCGGAAATTTTCCCCCTGCCAAACTCTCCCAATAAGGAAACTCGTTTTGTTCCTAACCTGAGTAGAATCAACCTTGCACAAGCTAAGAATGCAGAAGTGGAACGGCGCCGAGGTTCCTTCGATACGGGCGTTCCCATTCCCTGATCGGCTCCGCGAACCTCTAGAACTGACTTTGTGTCTGGCTGCGTGCTGCAAAACGTTTTCTATTTTTTTTTTATTTGCCTAATTTTTGGTGGCGCAGTCAAAGCAAGAGTGCTTTTTATTCCTCAGAACCACATTGTAATTAAACCATTTTAACCACAAAAATACAACAAACATACCACAGAAATTGTTCAAATTTAAAACTAGGATATCCAAATGCACACACGCAGTTATGTGTTATTTGAGGGGGGTACAGTTAGGTTACTAATTCTGAGTAATTGCTGTGGTGAGCTATTTCAAACAAAGGTTTGCGAACGGAACTTTCGAAGATAGTGACTGACTCCATTTACCTACGTAAGGTGCTGTTCCAAGAAATTCCAGAGGCGGCAGCTATTAGCGGTGAATGATCCGGAGTAGAAATTAGTTCTGTCCGGTGGAATGTTTAGTATACCTGCTATACGAGAACGAGTTCCGTGCTCGTGATGAAAAGACAAGAGTTGGATTCGCGAGGCAAGGTAGAGAGGGTGGTCGGTTCGCAGCACTTTAAATAACAGCAGTGATGTGTGAGCGTTACGTCTGCTGTCCAAATCAAGCCGAGAGATTTTTTTTTTTTGTGATATGGGGTCACATGTTGGCTGATTTTTGCCGTCGGCTGGCGAGTAAGTTACCAGGCGCTGGTCGGAGGTGTTCCGACATGTTGCTGGCGCCATTTTGCTGGCGAGTGAGGCTGGAGTTCGTGGTTCACAGAACAGACTCAGTAGCCAAACCAAATGGCGTGACGATCTCTTTCATGCACCTCTGCTATAGTATATTCACGGTTTCTCCACAGTTTTTGAATCAACCCTTTGAAAATCACCCCGTTTATGGTGTGTGTTTTTTTTTTTATATGTAATGTATCACAAACTTTTGTAGTTCTTCTAACACAAAATATCTTCCTTTTGGTTAAACAAAAATTTTGCATATATTTAACCTATAAATTATAATCTTTCTTTTAAAATTAATATGAATAAATACAGTGAGAAAGTAAGTGTGTTGGTAATACCGGGTAATAAATAATTCTCACGCAAAGTGTCATTAAACTGAGTGCGCACGAATGCTGTGCCTTGTCTCTTTAGTGCGATTTTCTAGAGCAGGTTAAGCTTAGATTGCGTGAGGCGGAGGAGGAATATCCTGGAAGTAAAATTTTAACAGGGTTTCAGAAAAGTTGGAAGTAAACCCGAATGGACTATAGTGCTCAGACGTTGATTGTGTGGGTAAAGTTTCTTAGGCGACCGTGCTTACGAATGTTCACTCCACAGAATGAATAAGGACACAGAAGCGAATGGCGTGGCGCAGTGGCGTGTGGTGAAGTGTTGCGAGGTAAGCTGGTGCTTGCTCAGTGCTGTACTCACTCGGCGCTCGCAGTAACCAGAGCGGAGCCGGCAGAAATTGAATGTATTGCGGCCACTCACGAGAGAGCGGCGAGGCACCCATTACACACGTGCTGTGACGTCAAATGTACTACTACGTTAAAGTGGCCCATGTGTATACCAGCAAACGATTAGGTATAGCACAGAGCAAAACACAGCTTACCTTGCAATAGTTCACCACACGCCGCTGGCGTGGCGTATCCTTTTATACAAGCATACTCAATAGCATAATTGGCTGCGTCAGCGGCTATAGATGGCCTTGTGTCCGATTGGCTGTTGCAGGCTGCAAATTATTCCCTACTGGCTGGCTAACGTCTGGCAAGTTGGCTTCTAGACTCTAATTGGCGAAAGCTTCGCCTGTTACTGGCAAGTAAGGCCATTGTACTGGTACGTGCAGTAGGAGTTCGCAGTACAAGCGGCTGTTTCACTTCTGTATTCTCACCTGTTGTGTTGCTACGCCATTCATTTGGAAATTGCCTGCGCAGCTACGAGAAAACAACCTACTAAACGTAAGATGACGCCATCAACAGGAATGGCCTATTATGGACTAATCAATAAACAGAATCAACCCGAACAATAAACGTTTAAAACAAACAAGTACTACTACTTATTGTACACTTCCTCGGAATAATAATAAGACTAATATGTTTGATAACAACGATGTAGATTTTCCTTGCCGGGAATCAAGACGACTATGGCCATCTACAAGGAAGATAAAAACGAATTCTTGGTCTCAATATTTGCAAACAAATGTGCTTTGTATGGTGGAGTAAAATTCGCTTCAAAATAAGGGAGAAGGATTTTAACAAGTGCACATCTGTAATAACTTCATATTTTTTCAAATATTACATACAGTAATTAACATGAGTAGAGGAGAAATGGTGACTTTGGCGCAAGATGCTGTGGGCTCGGAGCGTAGGAACTGTTCATACTCTGTCGTTCCGGCCCCCAGCGGCCATATTAACCGCCATATTGGATTCGTGTGATATTGACCTTGACACCAAACATTTTAAAAATCCAAAAAATTACAAAAAAATATATATTAAAAATGTTAAATGAGTATTTAAAAATTATTAAAATGTGTTTAAAATGCATTTAAAACATTTATTTAAAAAACTTAAATTTCCGGAGGTTTCCCACACACCCTTCCACTAATAATCATTCCACCATCTTGGTAGGCGTCACATGTTTTCCGGAACATGTCCGGCTCTCCGCACCACCACCCTCCTGTACCTGATCCGCAACGGTATAACAGGAGACAACTTACAGAGCCTAATTCCAATCTTGGACAAGTCCGGTATTTCTACCTTGGGTCTCTAGGAAAAGATGCCCCTCCACCCGATTGCCACTACAGTCAGGCTTCACTGGTCTGAACGTGCCCCCACTCTGAGCAGGGACACGGTTATCCATACGGGAAATTCCACTTTGTGGGTCTACAGCCTCCGGAAAAGGGAGCGGCCAATTTGCCATCAGCAACTTCTGATCCGACATCCAGCCAGGTTGAAAACCGAACAGAGCCATGGAGCTACATGTATGTGCTCGTCTCACATAACCCGGCCGTAACTCCAAGGACTTACTACTCTCTCAGGTACAGCTTACAGGGCTAAGAACCCCCGGGCGCTTTCATCCATGGGTTCGAACTATTACCTGTCCTTAGACAAAGATTTTGGTTCCATCAGGCTAAGAATACCCGAGCATTAATTGTTCAGAAAGGTTATATCTGAAGCCCCATCAGGGCTGGACCCAGAATCACCAACAAGTTGGTTCGCAGTACCCATCTCCGAGCTTACTAGTCAGCTTGCAAGGGGATATTGGGCAACCGCTCAGCTGGAATACGGTCAACCTCATTCAGCCGGCGCATAACATTGCTGGCGAATTCCGACAGCGATGCTGTCGCGCTGCTGTCGGCAGCCTTTAAAGCTGCCAGACCAAAGTCGTATCTGAGAAGAGAGAGCCTCCATTTCAGAAGCTCTCAGAGGTCCTTGTATCGCACACAATCATTTAGCACACGCTCCATGGTGTGCGGTACCTGGCAATCATCGCAGAGTGAATTATCAACCAGACCTAACGAGTGGAGTCTGGCTTGGAAGTTACCATGTCCTGAAGGAAATTGCATCAGAGATGGCACCGGAAAGATGGTGAGTTGCAGTCTTTCCCGGACACGGGGAAAGACCGCATGGGTCATTCACCCCTTCGCAGAGGTCGACCACAGGTGTTGCCACTCATCCACGACATTTTCCCAAGCAACTTTCCTGCTGTCCTGATCTAGCTGGCCCAGGATCTTCTTCTCCGCGAGTGGCCCAAGTTCAGCTACGCGAAGATCAAGAGGGACTACTGCCAATACAGTCAGGGCATCCGTAGAAGTTGTACGGTATGCCTTAGTTAGTGCTAACAGCGCCGCACGCTGCGCGCTCAACAGCATACGCTGTATGTGTTTGTGACCCACTCGCTTATGCTACATGGCAGAGCGATGGGCTCGAAGACCCCTTTGTACAGACTTAATAAAGTTTACAAGTTCAGTCCTCGGTTTCCCGGGGACATCGCTCTCAACTTATGGAAGAGAACCACAGCCGGCAGGCGTCACATCCACCGTCCCCCATTTTGGTCGGTGCAGTCCGCAATCTTGGTAGGCATCACAGTCACCATCAGTCATCTTGTTTTTTACGTTTGTCATTTGTTTATACATTACTGGAGTTTATTTATCACCTTCGTTCAACCGCCATATTGGTTTTTTCGTTTGTCATTTGTTTATGCATTACTGTAGTTTGTCTCTCACCTTCGTTCGACCGCCATTTTGGTTTTTTCGTTTGTAATTTGTTTTACATTGCTGGTGCTATTCTCAGCACCGGGTCCATCAGACGACTGGCCCCCTACAATCCCCCCTTCCAATATATTTTTTATTGGCCAATTGTCCCATCACCTTCCAATATATTTAATTGCTCCGACAATGTTTATCAGTGGCTAATTACTCGAGTGTTTTCGGAAACCTTCGTTCCGACCAATCAGCGGTCTACTTTGATCGCGAGGGCAGATTTGTTCCCCCTTAAAAACTCTTTATAAGACGCACCCCGAGCCCCCTCGGGAAAGCAGTCATTTTTCTAGCTGTCATTCCTTTTTAGCTATTTCAAGAGGAAAGCCGAGTGACCATTTCGAAACTTACAGAGTTTCAAACCCCTGTTAAATATACGATAGCCATGTTGTCAAGTGAAGAAGAAAATAACAGCAACAGCAACAGCAACGCAGAAGAAAATGGAGATAATATTCTTCAGCTTATCCGCACCATACTGGCATGAGGAGCAACTTCGTCAATGCCGTCTACTAGCACGAGCCCGCAACCATCAGGTAACCCGTACCAGCCCCCATCGGCCTGAACGTCCTACAGCTTATTCTCTCCCAGTTTCGCAGACAGCCCCATCAGCTGCGACTTTGAATACAGTGATATCGAAGAAGAATAGGAAGTCTCCGTCGCCGAACTGTCTCCATTCTGGTCAGAAGACGTGAGCAAGTANAAGTCTCCGTCGCCGAACTGTCTCCATTCTGGTCAGAAGACGTGAGCAAGTATAGTGAACTGAATTGTGGGTACCGACGCGTAAGTTTTCGAGATGCTCGAGGTATTCTGAAAATTCAATTTTGTGATGGTACAATTCACTGGCTATGCTGCTACGATGATTTCGAAGGCTGTTATGTGCGGGACACGTTACCGTGCGAATATAAAAACTATTACGTTTACAATTTATGTCCTAACTCTACGCTTCCTTGTTCGCTGGAGGAGTTGGTAAAACAAAATCGTGATGTCCACGTATGCAAGGCAAGAATGTACAAAAGTGTAGTGTACGAACTTTTCTGAAAAAGTAAAAATAATTATGTGTGCAAATGGCAGGAGAAATGTGATGGACATAACAATGTTGTGAAAAGGCAAGGTTTCCCGGACTGGACCTTCACCTGCACGCCTTTTACGTGCGAAGTGCACGTCTCGCAACGGTCGAGCGCGTCCTGGTGATAAGTTCATTCCCGAGAAAAAATATGATAGTACATATTCTCTACTGCACGGCGCAACCTACAAGGACCAGCCGGCTGTTACCGTAACTGTGGAGCGGTGTGACGGAAATGTTCATTCCCTCCTTGAAAGAAGCGTCTTCGATGGTAAGACTCTTGAATTATTAGTGCAAGATTGTGACAGTGACATGTGTGCAGTTAATTTGTGCCGTCCACAAACCAAATTTCCCACAAACACCAAAAATATGAAAAAACGAATTGTGGGCAAACGACGTTCAAGCAAGTATGACAGGGAAAATTGCGAATTCAATCATCAAATTAAAAATGATAAACTTTTTAAAGTATGCTCTGAACGATGTGATAGCGCATGGCACAGTTTGGTGGTTACAACGCCACCGGACCCATGGCGAGGGGTGCTCGTGTGTGCGTGTGCACATGGACGCAAATCTGGGAGCGACCCTGCCAGGAATCGAACTCATCTCGTCGTGTTGCGGGGAAGAGGCGGAGTGAGGAATGGGCTGGTGTTGAAGTGGACCTCATGTGCGAAAATGTGTGTACAAAAGAAAGGATGCTGTATGCGTACTCGTGATGGGAAAATGGGCCTGGGGTGCCGTTTTCGATGGGGAGCCTGAACTGATGTGTCCAAATCTTCATAATTTCGCAGATTGCAGTAAGCCTTCTGACCTGAGTAATCCCTCTTGCAGCCTGATATATTATTTTTAATTTTGCATGGGTAATACACCTTATGTGCGTAAACATGCAATTTTTTTAAAATCTATTGCTTAGGTACTTGCATTATACGAGATTTTGTATCTTCATTGCATTATGAGAGGCTGATAGAGAGCAAGTATGCTAGGAAGCATCAGAATTCTTTCTGAGCATGATGGAGGTGCACAAAGTTTGTCGCAAAAATGAGCACCGATAATAGGTCATATAGATCTCGCTTCTGACCATTCGAATTTATCGTTTGTATGTCTTTGTGATACACTGGCATGCCTGGGATGAAACATTGCCAAAATGCGTATGTATCTCTGCAGGTTCATAAAGAACTGGGGACTATTTTAGAATCAGTATTTAGCTTTGATATTATGACGCGTACTCTGTAATTAAAAAAAAAACATTTTATTAGGGGACGACTTTTTTTGTTTATTTTGTGTTTTTGAATGGTCAGGTTTTTGGTGTGTGAACATACACGTTTCCTCTGAAGGTTCAAGATTAATACAACTTAAAATGCTAGTTTTTTTTTCACCCCGCAATATCGCTTAGTTTCGGAAATATAAATATATAGCACTCTTCTTGTAACGAAGTGCATTATCTCAAGTTCGTTACTGGGCAATTTTTTTCCCCTATTTCTGTAATTGGTGGCCTGTTTTCTCTTACCTTGATTTGTTTTCATTCGCGCGCGCGTGTGTGTGTATGTATGTANTATATATAATCGATGCAAAAGTGTTTTAAGTTTTCCCGTTGCAACAAGAATTAAATATTTTATTAATGAAATGAGATTTTCACTCATATTCACAGATGTGAGTGGGTCGAATTTTCTGTTACATTTTTTCCTCCCAAACGGTTTAACATTAATTGACCATTGTGTATGTGGGAGTGGAAATATTTCTAAGTATATGTATCAGCGGTTGAAAGGAGTCGTTCGTTGCTAAAAAAATGCAAGGAATTGCTGATACAAAATAAATCTTTGTGGTCAATATAGTGATTTTTTAAAAGTTAATACGTACACATTTGTCTGCATTACGTGTTGCAATTTTTTTTTATGTTTTTCGTCCGCGAAACGTGGATGGCTCGTGTTTCTGAAAGCCAGATGTTGCGGATTCGATGTGAGAGAAAATGGTGCAACCCCCTTCCTCTTATAATGAACACGTATAGATATTTTTCAGTCGTGACTGTATTAGATTATCGTAAAATAGTAGCTTGAGTTTACATTATCTATTGTCCGTCTCATATAACTTGGCAAGATTATTACAGTCAGTGAGTGGCAAATTGACGTATACGAAACAAACAAAGTGCCATTTACAAAATCATGTATCAGCTGATGCACGAACGAACAAAAGTTAATGTTACATTGGCTATTCCGAGTGCACTGCCGACGCACGTCAGACAAGCAGAAAATACGCGATAAGAAAGAGTTCTTAGATTAATTAATACATTTTATTTTACGTGGTTACAAAACAGCGATTGTTAGAGTTACAAACTAAACTTCGTGATAAAGTAGTAATGTATAGGTCTTCAAAATGAAATGCACAATAAAACGATCCGTATCCAAATGAAACGCAACTTCAAAACCTTGAGAGTTCTTTGCACGTCGTATCTCCACTCTCCATCCATGCTTTCCATACGTGCTTGATATTTATTCCAAAAGCATTCAAAAATATTGCATGGTGTTGTTAGATTATTTTTTCTAATAATTTGAGGAAATATATTTTAAATTCGTGTCGTTTCGAGCCAGTAATACAAGAAAAGTCAACTTTTAAAAAGACGGGATCAAGAGGCAGGCCAACGTGCACAAAACTTACGACGAAACAAACGAAACGCATTATCTAAACGTATTTAATATTAGTTTTTTTTTATTTTCAGTATTGAAATATCTTAATATGTAAATCCAGCAATGTTGAAAGTAAAAAAAAAAAAAAAAAAAAAAAAANTTACAAGTCAAACTTACTTCAGTTAAAAATATCTAATCAGTAAAATTACAAGTACTCGGTATTTAATTCGTAATTTGAAATAAATTTTAAAGGTTCCCACAATGGCGAATTTTTTATACCTATTCAGCGTAAAATCTGAGATACAGCCTCGTAGGGAAGTTTATGAAGATACAGGAAATAACAGGATAAAAACTTAAGTCTATAAAAATTAATGTCGCATCACCCACAATCTGCGCAGCTCTCCTTCGTGGAGCGCGAGAAATCGACACACTGTCCGAATCAGTGACATCAATCAGTGAAATAACGTTCACTGAAAGCCAGTTGATAAGCTACTGCTGACCGACGAATCAAGCAAATTAACTGGGAACAAGTGATTTATAGCAGTGGAATTCTTGACATTCAGTGGGAAATCACAAACAAATCAGTAAAATTCAACCACTAAAATAATTAGTTATCTGGCACTGATTATCAGTTGCTCAGTTCTCGCTGTTTTCACTGATTTGGCCCAATTCTCACTGATTAAAGTTTAGAGTGCAGGCAGCATACACTAACACGCGGTTGCAGGGATGAATCAGCAAGTTCAGTTAGAGCCCAAACATTATACTTTGGGAATTTTTCAAAAATTTGGGAAAGGCCTTGAAGTAAAGATTTACCGAATGCATACTGATGTTAGTACATACATCCATGTTTATGCAAAATAAGAACAACATTGGTCCCTTCACTCCCTGCATTCAAATTCAGTACCAAAATAACATACTTATCAGTAATAAAATTACTTACTATTAAGTTTTCCCAATTTTGTTGGAGTGCTACATTCTGCACTTAGAAGCGTATATCTACCACACAACTTGCAACTCATAGACATGTTTTTATTATATTATCTGCTTGCGTGTTCAAAATACTTTCACAAAAACTCACAAGGAAACAGTTTTTTGTTGATATTTAAATTTACTTGGTTAAGTTACATGAAAAACCATTGTTTTTGTTTGTGATTTTCTATAAATACAATAAAATATAACCAATAATTGAGTTAAAATCACGATACAAAATACGTCGCCGACATGAATGGAAAATAACACTACAGCGTGAATTAGCTTTGAGCATCATTCGAATAGAGAGCTGATTATGTTATTTGCTTTGAGAAAAACGTTGAAATAGGTGTGCCAGGTTAAGGTAAGCAGCACTAACCTGTTATTAAATACAAACTGCTTCAGTAGTAGTAAATACTGTAACAAATTTAGTAAATTGTTGTATGAACATTGCATATAAAAATCATATCAGTTTAGCTAATAATAATTCCGTAAATAAGATGCATGTGAAATTAATTACGTTGTGTTAAGAGTAGTGGAATATAAATTCACGGCGTTCCAAATGAATCCTTTTTTGTAACTAGTTTTCACCCTGTGGCTAAACTCCGCCGAGTCACCCCACCCCTAACATCGCTTTTGTAGCAAAAACATGATGTAATGTTTATCGATCAGTATCGATATTGTGACCAACGTGTATGTTATTCGCTTACGGTGGTAAATCTATAAGAATCAAATGTAAGTAAAAAGTAGATACTGTAGATGCAGCGAAAAACAATAACAATTACATCTTTTTCGCCATAGGTAGATTACAAGTAAAAATTTCTTTTTTCCAGCATGTAACTAATTACAAGCAAAAATTACCCAGAAAGTAATCGTTACCGGTAACGAGATTTTTTTGTATTTCGTTACATGCCATCACTATGTAAATCACTATCCTGTGGAGGGTGTTTTCGAGTATTTCAGGTTTTGTTTACAGCTCGAATGACTTTCTCGAGTCATAGAGATCTCGTAGTTTGAAAACAGAGACACTGGTCTCAGATGCCACGTCTGTTTATTGGACTAGTATTTCCGTTTATATTTCTGTTTGGAGAGAGCCAAGAGCTGTCACCGGATCCTCTTGGTTTCTTTTTCCAACAGTCGGCTTCAGCGGTGGTAGCAGTTAACAACATGGACTAACATCACAGGTCAGTGCTTCTAGCCTGGCCCTTGTGTTCGGCCGTGGACAAGAAGAGTATTAAAATATTATTTCAGACCATCACTCCTTTGGTGCATGTTGCACAGAAAGAAGTTTTACTATTTTAAAGTTCACACGGTAAGAAAACTGCTGGCAATAGCTAATATAGGCCTAAAGTGTATGAAGCTATTTGTAGATATGAAAACGCATTAGGTTCACAAAAAACTCTCATCTGCCAAAAAAAGGATGCATTACAATTTTTTGTTAACCCATCAACACAAGTGAGCGTTGTAAGGATGGTAAAATTTCGAGAATTTATATAACCTAATCAGTTACTGTGTCCACGATCGTGCACATGTTGCACGCGAATGATACTTCTGGCCGATGCTGTACATAGTAAGGCATAAGTGCCCAGTGAAAGTCTTCCTTATTGCTAATCTGATTTGTGGAATTTTCTACACCTCTTTGACGTGAATGGTTGAGGCCAGTATCGTGGAGCACGCAGCACGTTGCCCACAGGTTGTAAGAAAAATGCTCAACACATGTACAGTCCACGTCAGAAATTTACGTGACTGCAACATTTGAATATAGAAATGAACGTGTGACCGAACGGGTTGAAAACGACCTAGACGCGGCATACGCAGTGGAGTTACTTTCGCAGTTTTAACGCAGAATATCGTTACACACGCCCTGAACAGCTGTTAACTGACAGGGGCCGCGGCTGTGTAGTGGTCAGACTGCTCGCCACCCACTTAGGGAAACTAGGTTTTTCGCACGTGGGGATCGTACAGGACGATGCCGCCGGTCGGCGGGTTTTCTCGGGTATCTTATGTTTCCCCCCCACCCTTGCATTTCGGCGCTGTTCCATACTCGCCTCACTTCGCCCTCATCGGCTCTCAAGACCTCGCTGTTAGGAGCCGCCCAAATCTTTTCACTCGCTCACTCAAGTAGGGGGTCGACAATTCGAGCCCCTTTTGTAATTGACTGCACGATGTGATGCTCTTCTCGGATTGGTGCCGGTTTGGTGATCAAATGTGGGGCGTGCGCCCATCACCACGCCCCGCAGTGCCCACGCCCCTCTCTAGAAAACTGATCACTTTGTCATCTCTCAGAACATAAGCGTTGCCCGTGTTGTTTTCATTAATCCGATACACATGGTTATACAGTTCCAGAGGAAAAAAAAATGTCTGTCTACGGTGGCTAAAATGATTAATTCATCCACGACTTATGTGTGTTCAGGAAACATTAAAAATCATTAATATAATATTTCATATTTTTTTCCTTTTGCTGCCGCCTCGCATGAGCAGCATTCTAAATGAAATCGTTTCAGCCCCTGGAGACGAAAACAATTGCAACTTTCACGTCGTGAGGTGCCCTTCGTAAGGTCACATGAGTGCAGTAAACAAGTATTAGCTATTTAAATGAGGTATTCAAAGACTCGCCGGCAGCTGTTCATAGCATTAGCTGCCTCAGATGTTCCTGTCGCATGCAGAAGCCACTCTTATAGAACGTGGCACTCCCAAGTACAAAATTGCCTGTAAAATGAGTGTTTGTGCGTATACGCGTACCTGAGTAAATAATTGGTCTGGGAATACGATATTTTTCCAGGAAGGATAATAAAAGTACTATCTATAGAGACCACTTTTTACTTTTTTCTTATTAAATATATTCAAAAAGGAAAAAAATAGTGAAAATAATTAAAAAACAGCATTTTTAAGACTTTCCTGAGCGGTCTCCTTTAGGGAACAGGAATAACTACAAATTGGTGTCGGTAGATTAATCTATTGGCCTTTATCGCGTATAATAATATCCTACTTTTACACCGTAATTTGCGAGGAATCCAGCTACCCGGGAATGCATATTGCAGCTTTGAGAGGGGCCGTAGCAATGTCTCCTTATAGCCAGACGAGACCTTGAGGTGTTTATTGTATGATTTGTTTTTACTAGGGATATCCCTTAACCCTTTAGGAAGGCG
Source organism: Clitarchus hookeri (assembly GCA_002778355.1). NCBI lineage: Eukaryota > Metazoa > Arthropoda > Insecta > Phasmatodea > Phasmatidae > Clitarchus > Clitarchus hookeri. The sequence continues at coordinate 1,122,657 of NQII01000073.1, read as the reverse complement.
CAGATTTACTATCGCTGAAGACAAGGTTGAAGTGAACTGATTACATTCTCCACTAAAACCAATATGAGTTGTGTTGGTCTCTGTATTTCTACTTGCCCCCTTCCTATTGGTCCTGGCTACGCCGGGCACGCTTACGATATTCCGCAACGTTTATTATTGTCTGTCCATCGGCCAATGGAGTCGCTTGTTGACTACGTGCCAATCAATGTGTCGTGACAGATGTAACATGTTTCACAATCCATAGTGCTGATTTGAGAAATTATTGAAATTAACAGTTTTATTCTTATGAATTTAAATTTTGACTAGTTGTAATTTTTTACATAGTTTCCCATAGAGTCCAGCGAAACAGCAAAACAATAAAAGTGTGAGATTTGTCTTCAAGAGCAAATAAATTTCCAAATAAACTTTGCCCGAGTATATACGTGCATACTCCTCAAAGGGTTAAATACAATCACAAGGACCACCTGTTTTTCGCGAAAAGATTTACTCGAAAGCTAGACTCCAATGTCCGATGGCATACACGCAGTTTTCCTTTAGTTATTGGCCACGCGTCTTTGTTGGGAGACAGTTCCTTACCTGACTGCGCCAATCAGAATTAGGTTACCTCGACACTGAATGTCCGTTATGCGCGGGCAGACACCTGCAGTGCGTGACAGTTAAAATCATCCAATCACGAAAGTGGATATGAGTTCTAGTGCTTTGGAGTACAAGTAGTCCTGATATATTTTCCTCGAAAAAACAGGTGGCCGTAACAATTACGTCAGTTGAATTCTACAGGTCTTTGGAAGCCAAGACAAAAAAAAAAAAGGACAATTTTTGATAACGGCATTTTTCAACTTTTTGAGCAATTGGTTTGCAATATTAGTGCAATTTATTTCGCATAATCAGAGACCTGCAAAAATTCCCGTTATTATCCAGTGACAGGTTATACTTTAAACACGTGTATGTTTGATCGTCCTATGTCATTGGATCACATTTTACATGACACATCCTGGTGACTGCACCAATCAACAAACACCTATTAGCATGACCGAATCGTGTTCAGTCCTGTCAGAAGAGGAATGGATTCTCATCCAGGCAGCAGCCAATGAACAAACGACGTCGTCTCGAGTATCTGCAGGATGGTGAATTATTGTTTGATGCCAAAAATTACACGGGGTTTGCATGTTTCTACGCATATCATCTTGCGCGGCGATAACATATGGAAATTTACAGCGCTAGAAATAGCCCAGAAGAAATATATCACTCTCGTAAAATGTTTTCTCTCGTGTGGGTAAAAACTATTCTGTCGGATTGATACATATATATATACTTTANCGTTTTCTCTATTGGCTTTCATAAAATAATAAAATACAATAAAACTTTTTAACGTTAATTTATGACCGTGTCCCCTTCAGTTACACTGACTGACAGTGCTGTGTATCCCTGTGTCAATTCGTTCCGCTCATTAAGAGTCTTGTAAAAATATTAAGCAGTGCAGTATAAAGTAGTGAAATCACGCTCTAATCTAACGTGAAATTTTTTTCATGTAACGACCCATTAATGGAAATATGTTTGGGCGGAGGCGTAATATCGGGAATACCGTGTGTAGGCACTTGATATTCTTGAGGCCTTATCTCTTTTGACGTCAGAAAGTGTTGCTATATCATAATTTTCCCGTATGTTTAGTTCTTGATTTAATTTCTTGCTTATATTATTATATCCTACATTTCTTCAGAGAAGAGTCAGCTGCGTAATGGAGTGCCCATTTGTACTGTACCGTGTTTGTATTTGCAGCCTGGTATTTGGCTCAAGTTTCATAGAATACATACTTAAAAATTTCCATTACAATTCACAAAGTTTCCTGAAAAAAAAAAATTACAGCATAAATATACCCGCCTACACGTCAACAAACTTCGTATATTAAAAGAAATAGTAGTCGTATGGAAGTAAAAAGTATCGCAGGTGATTAGTATTTTTGAATTAAAATTGTTTATTTATGTGTTTACACATTTAAAGTCTGTGATAAACCTTCCCCCATCTAATATGCCCGAATAAGTTTGGGTCTGCAGACTTTTAAGCTTTCAAATGGAAATGGATGTTAAACCGTCGTAATTGAGACACATATTGCCTCTACTATCAAGTGTGTATTGAAGAATGCAGAAAACAATGCACAAAAAAAACCAATGAATTGCTTCTTACGAACGGATCTAGGGCGTTCTGGTGAGCAGAAAATCCATGGCGTTCCCGTGTAAAGAGATTTCTCGTTCAGTCACGCAAGGTCGTGAGCACACACTAGACAAGCAGTGGCGTGTGGTGAAGTGTTGCAAGGGAAGCTGTTGCTTGCCCAGTGCTGTACACACTAGGCGCACGCTGCAGGAACCAGTAACCAGAGTGGAGCCAGGAGAAACTGAATGTATTGCGGCCACTCACGAGAGAGCGGTGAGGCACCCATTACACACGTGGTGTGACGTCAACTACACTGCTACGTTTAAGTGGCCGATGTGTAAACTAGCAAACGATTAGTTATAGCTAGGGCCAGTGACTTTTCGCGTAAAAATTGGAGCACACAGTATACTTCAATACTACATACACACCTCAGCTGTTGTTACACCTCCATTGGCTGCTGGTGCCGTGTCCGTCTTTGACCAAGCCACTCAGGACTAAGTAACTCCGACACTGAACCTTCGTGATTCGTGCGCAAACTGTTAACACGGGCCAGAACATTTTTTAGCCAATCAAAGAAGCTGGACGATCCTACAGTACTTTGGACTGCATCTTGTCTCGAAATCTTTTCGCGAAATGTCACTGCCCCCTAGTGTTATAGCACAGAGCAAAACACAGCTTACCTTGCAACAGTTCACCACACGCCGCTGTAGACAAGTGCGCGGAGGCGAAATGGCGAGGTTGTTTTTTGTTTATGTGACCGTACCTATTCTCTGATTGGCTGTGCAAGGCTCTGGGAACGATCTCCCTGTGTCTCGTTATGGCTACCACGTGCTACGAAACATTCCCTGTTGGCTGGGCTGCCGGCCGGCAAGTAAGTTACCAAGCGCTGATTGGCGAGCGGGGTTCCGGCAGAGTGCTGGTTGGTGACGCCATTTTGCTGGCGCGTGCGGCTGGAGTTCGTGGAATAAGCGTGTGTTTCACCTCTGCATTAACAAGTACTTTGTGTCGCGAGTGTAGCAAATCACTTCCTTCTCCTCTTCCCCTCTGTACGCTTTTACTGCAATCAAGTTTTTATTTTCCGTTCTCGAGGTTATCAGAGTTTGTTGCGAGCGTGGAAACGACTGGATACACTCCGATTTTTTCTTTTCCATTTCCTGGAGTAGTTTGTCTCGGCTGGCGCAAGTAATTTATCTCTTGTTTACATCTTCCTCAGCCACGCGTCCCGGCCAAGGAGTTAAGGGCACTGCCTACCGGCTCGCAGCTGCAGAACTTAAATAGGAAATCCCATGTTAAGGAAATTTCGCCTCAGTGCGTTCATTTTAAAGAAAGGGGTTTCAAACAAAATGTATTCTTCACAAATTTTTTTTTAGTAGAATATCCCTACGAGCGTACATTTTAAATATAGATAGGTAGTATGTACTTTTTCGTAAAACAAAAAAATTTAAAAATTTCTTGCAAACAGGCTATACATGTTATGGAAACATTTCCGCTGTCCGTCGTATTGCCGACCTCCCTTGGCGCAGTCGGTTGGTGCGCCGCGGGTCTGGGATGCGGGAGGCTCTGGGTTCGAATCCTGGGTAAGGCATGGGCGTCACAGTTTAAGTTAGGTCATAAGTTAGTTTGTAAGCCGTCCTTCAGGCATAATACCGGGGGACGTTAAGAAGCCCTTTGCAATCCAATCCAATTACTGTCGTATTGTAATGACAGAAAGAGTTAGAGAAGGGTGTGTGTGTGTGTGTGTGTGTGTGTGTGTGTGTGTGTGTGTGTGTGTGTGTGTGTGTGTGTGTGTGTGTGTGNGTTCTGGGTTCGAATCCTGGGTAAGGCATGGGCGTCACAGTTTAAGTTAGGTCATAAGTTAGTTTGTAAGCCGTCCTTCAGGCATAATACCGGGGGACGTTAAGAAGCCCTTTGCAATCCAATCCAATTACTGTCGTATTGTAATGGCAGAAAGAGTTAGAGAAGGGGGTGTGTGTGTGTGTGTGTGCCCGCGCGCGCGCGTGTGTGTTGAGATTGGGAGGATAGAAATATTTCTCCTTCCCTTTCACTGTTCGAAATGTGTGTCTTACGCGTGTAATCAGAAAGCAAGAGTAACGTCACAGTAATAACTACGTGAATATGAGTTCGCAGATATCGTGGTTTTTTTCCCGAAAATATTTCGAACCAAGCTGTTTTTGAGAACAATACATCTCCTTCGTGGAGTTCACGATTTGATATCACATTTTTACAAAGACTATATAGCTGTTTGTTTGCGAAACCGGGATCGGCAGTGCAAGCGTGGTTGACAACGCACTGGCCCAGTCAGACGAAGAAGTAGTTTCTCACACGGGCGGCAGTCAGTTACGTCAGACAAGTTTCAGACGTCTGCATGCTACATAAAAGGCTAGGTATAGTTTATTCGCAGTATCTTCGCACTTTTTGTATCACACATTTGAAAAATCACACCGTGTATGACGTGTTTGGTTGTTTTCTAAATATGTTATTTCTGTTAACATAAAAGTATCTCATTTGTTGGGCAAATTTAAATTTTCCTTATATTTTATTACTTATATTGCTTACATTTTATCCATTAATTATAATATTTAATTTATAATTAATATACATAAAACTGCGAGAAAATAGGCGTGTTGGTAACGTCTAATATGAAATAGTTAACCCTTTCATAGCCACTTTAATTTACGGTTTCAGGTGTTGCAAACCATTTATGATGCGTGCTGTACTTAATACGACACAGCACGTGTTTCGTTATCACAGCCAATGACTAATGAGCTGTAAGCAGGGACAGGAAAATTTCGCGTTTTAAACGACCTGTAGGCTAAATCCCATGGTCCTACATATTTTCTGGCCTCAGATTTCCGTTCATTGGCTGCTGCCACATTGTTTAGCGAGTTTTACCTTTGAACAGGTGGCGCGGGATTCGGTGCCTGTTTCTTTACAGGTCTGTTATTGGCTCGGAATTCACCTGGGCGTGTCTGATAAACTGTGATTCAATTGTAAACGTAACAGAAATACACACATGTTTGAAGTCTGGCTTTCCTTAAAATTAATTCGCGACGTTTTCCAGTCCCTTTGTATTACTGGTTCACAGCCCTGCAGGCCGGGTCAGGAAACGAGTGGCCCTGTCAAAAAAGTAGCAAGAAAGTACTAGTGTTTTACTTACGAAGGCCGTTTCTTGGCAGACAGAACCACCAACTTTGTAACGGCGTCACAACAAATTACTCCATTTGCAGTGCCTACAATCAGCTGGTTCGTAACATGTCTGTGTGTGTGTTCATGTTGGCAACACCTGCTGAATGTAGTGCGCACAAAATAAATCAGGAAATCTAAGATTCCCGTCAAAAGTTGACAACAGTGTTGAGTTTCCAGTAACATAATCGGTTTTTTAAATATTTTGGCGTTGCTACATTGTACTTTCAACAGTTTGAACTACCACGAATTTTTAATGAGGCCGCTCTGGCCCACCTCACCCGTTGTGAGCAAGGCAAGGCCCCGGCAGACTCCGCGCGTGACGGACGCCATTTTGGTTACTACGATTTCACGAGAGAATATATCCGTTCCGCGTTTTATTGCTTCAGACCTTGTTNTTTTTTTTTGCAGCAACTTAGTGCAACCAATTAATATACTATTTCCCGAGCAGTGCTGTTTTCGGTGCGTTATTAATATTTCATTATAATTTTCTCAAAACGACAATTAAACTTCCGGCAACATGTTGTGTTTATTTCCTTCGTGTGCAGCGTGTATATTTGTGATGCGATAAAGTTTCCTGCATGAATCGCTTATAGAATTAACACACACACACGTATTTACACATAAAGAAGTTTGCTGTGTTACTGAAGTCCCAGTGGTTTGAAGCACGTAATACGTTAGATGTGCTTTAGATTAATATCACATTTTAAAATTTGAATTTCAGCAGTCTCAGGTAAAATGTGCCAACTTCATACAGAGTTAACTTATTTTTTTATTATATTCATTACGCATAATTACACGAGGCCGAAGTTATTCTGTAAGATTAGCTACTTTTGTGCCTAACGTCGTCTATATTTATTTCCGCACACTTTTGTCCGGTACTTTTTTGATTTTATTATTTTGAGTACAAATATAAAGTATTTCTGTAGCCTAAACATGTGTTTGCGTGAGGGTATCTGAGATTTGCAACTTTCGGTCGAAGTTAATTAAATACGTTAACTGATGTGCGTGAAAATAAAGCCACGTATTTTTTTAAAAAATGTTATTCGATTGTAGTTCGTCAAGTTTATGTGAATTGCCACTCCTTGAGCCTGTATCAGAAATAAGTCAAGTAATCTATAATCGCTTTGCACTAGTAGAGTAATGTTGTACTTTCCTGTGTACAAAATTCTTTGAAAAAATGCAAGGCGTGTTCAGGCGTCATTCTATAGTTATTATTTAATTTAGGCAAAGTGTATGCGTTCGTAATGATTATGAAGTCAAATATAAAATAAACTAGCTATGAATTTTTTGGCACTATGATTATTAGAGGTCGAATTTTAAGCGCTGCCGCCGTTTTAAGCGTATTGCAGTAACAGGCAACCTTTAACTTATTTTCATGTGTCACAAAGAATAAGGCAGGTAGGTATCAAATATTTGCTTCCTTCAGCATGCACACACATTTCGATGGTGATTCATACAGGAATAAAATCGTAGCATTAAAATTGAACAAAATAATGGAAATGGCGTTACTTAAAAGGTAGAACAAAGTTAAAAGATAGAACTGGTAATTGTGTAAGCTGAAATTTGCAGTTGAAATACGAAAGCATGCTAAGGATGAAAAAAATAACTATGAAATAAATAATGATCATAAGTAAACAGAAGATTTGGTCAAAGCCGTGGACGAAAAGATTCGTGAAGACAGGCGATTCACAATTTCAACTTTAGCATTGGAATTTCCGAATGCGGGTAGAACAACTTTGAACAAAATTGTCTCCGAAAATGTGCAATTTCACAAATTGTGCGCACGTTGGGTTCCAAGGCTGCTTACTGAGGAACACCAAATGAACAGAATGGCTTGTGCTCTTGATTTTTTGGGCCGATATCATAAGGAAGGTGATCAATTTTTAGAGAAGATTGTCACAGGGGACGAGATGTGGGTTTCTCACATGACCCTAGAGTCTAAACGTCAGTCAATGGAATGGCGTCACTCGACATCACCAGTCAAAGTCAAGGTCAAGCGGACAATTTCAACACGCAAGGTTATGGCAACCGTGTTCTGGGATAGACATGGAGTTTTAGTCGAGTTTATGCGGCAAGGGACAACAATCAATGCAGCCGCTCACTGCGTTACCCTGACTAAACTTCGACGTGCGATACGAAATAAGCGACGTAGCCTTCTGACATCTGGAGTTGTGTTGCTGTATGACAATGCCAGACCCCATTCTGCCATTCACACCCAAAATCTGATCAGATCTTTTGGATGGGAACAGATTGACCACCCACCTTACAGTCCAGACTTGGCGCCGAGCGATTTTCATTTGTTCCGCTACCTAAAGGCGTTTCTCGGCGGCAAGCGCTTCGCCACAGATGACGAGGTGAAAAAAGTAGTTACAGACAGAGTGGTTATCCTCACAGGCGGCAGACGTCTATGACGTAGGCATACAAAAGCTTGTAGAACGTTATGACAAATTTTTTAAACAAATATGGAAACTATGTAGAAAAATAGAGGAACATGTAAGGAATTAAATAAAAAAAATTTTTTTGAAAAGATTTCTGATGGTTTATGTTTTATAAGAAATCGGACCTTACTTTCCGAATTAAATTTTGTGTGTGCGAATTCGTAAAATACCTGATTACCTTTAATACGGTCATAAGTAATACAGTCTCACTCTCATTACAATCAGTCCGTGACATAAAAAAAATGTTATACCACAGAAGATATCAAATGTATTTATACTGTGCGTGGCAAATTACAGTCGTTCAAAAATGTTGACTGAAATTATTTATCACCTGCTGGAAACGCTGCACTAGATACATTTTACTTGAAAACATTTTAATTTACTATAAAAATTCGAAAATAGTTATTGCAAATGCACATTTTGGATTTTTCAGTTTCTGCTGCACCAAAAAAGAGTTCATACTTTCTGAAGCAATGTCGGCTGTGCGTATAACATCGCAGTCCCGAGTGATGTCAACAGCTGACTTAACAAACAACATGGCTTCCACCTGTCAGAACAGCTGAGGCGGAGGGATACGTTAGCAGAGCAACAACACTGGCACTACTTTCTTAGAGCTGTCAAAAAAAAAACGGCCTTCGTAAATGAAACAGAGTATAAAAGCCTATCCTAGAACTGCTTAAACTAGCGAAATCTCAGGGTTTCTAGTCATGGCCAAAAGCCGCGTCCACAAGTGCAATGCAAACAGAAATGATACGCTCTCCTAGCAGTCGGCTACTATAAAGCACACAAGGAAAGAGTTGCAGCTCAACAGTACACAGAAAGCACTTCTTATTCATTGGTCTGCCGTAGTAGGTCCTGCAGAACTGCCAACATTAGAATACGCAGTAAACCACAAATTCTCTCTTTGCTGGACTGAGACAATGCGCATGACGTCGGCAGTGTGCATTTTACATATATTTTAAAACTAGTTTAATTTTTATATTACTTGCATCGTTACTTCAAAGTAAATTTATGCCAAAAAAAATGCATTTGAAAGAATGTGAATCATAATCATGGAGCTGAAAAGTTATGGACTGCTCGTGGTTAATGCAGCAATTTCGAGCATAGACTAAATAAGAGGTAGACCGACTTTTCATCTCCTGCGCATGCCACCAACATTGACCAAACCCCACACCAACACATCTGTCCAGGTCACGTGGCCAACACTCAGATGGACGTGTTTTTTATATCTTAATTTTCAAAAGACAAGCCCTGTTATATGAATAAAATATTTTTACCAATTTTAATTCAATCAAATTGCATTACAGATTAGTTAGAGGAAGTATACAAATATCTCAAAGCACTTTTCCACTAAACAGTGTTCTAACCTCAAACCCTATCCACGCCATTTATCGTATTAGTGTTGGCAGAAAAGAAGTTCATTGTTGGGACACGGAGAGTGGCTACTGCGCACCTTGGGTCAGCACTCCACCACATTTTACATTTATGATTTCGAAACCTCAACTTTTCTGCCAATTTTTGTATCATTCTGCGGCCACCGTATGAAAAATGACCATTGCCTTGGATCCGATCACTTTATTCAAATATCGATCATATGAAGATTAGTATTTTACTAATATGATAGTTATTAGTTTTATATTCATAAAACATACATCAACTGAATAAAATATATTAATTGCACACGAACTTATTTTCTTCGATGCTGCCAACTTTACTGGGAGCATGCAAGTGTGACTATTAAAATATAGGTAGTCAAAAAGGAACCTTTTTGAATGGTAATTTTTAAAAATGCTCAATTGACAGTGAATGAGCTATATTTCCAATAGAATAATCGTCAAAATTCGCAAGGCGTATATTAACAGATGGCCATATCCTCATGTACAAAGAAACTGTGCTACCATCTTCAGAATTAAAATTAATAAAAACATTATCGAAACAACATAATTATTATGCGTGTAATAAAGCGATTTGCTGGGATGAAATAATTTAATTTAATGTGAAAAAAAACACATCAAATTCATAAGTTGTAGAACGGTAGGACCTCGACTCGGGGGTTTGTTCGGCGAGTGAGAGGAGAACTGGGGCTAGGAAGCGACGCTGGCCTTCTACAACTGCCGGTTGCCTCATCCCCTTTATTCAATCTGTCGGCCGCTCTTTTTTTACACTTGTTTCTCTTTTTCTCGTTATCTCCGCCCCCCTTTCCCCCTCAATCCGCCCACGTGGTTGACTCCCTCGGGAGGAAGTCAACGACCTGTTGACCCACTGTGGGGGGAGGAAGGGGGCTTGGCCAGGCCCCGGCGGGGTTGGTGGTGGCATGCCAGTGGCGGCGTGAGGACTCCTTGCTAGTGGGGGCAGCATCGCCTCAATACCAGCGCCAAGGCGGATCCAGAGGGGAGGGGATACACAGGGGACATCACCCCCTCCCCATCACAAAAATACCCTCGCATTGACATGAAACTGTCCTGTGAATGTTTTAAAACTGCAATGAAATGATATCATAATTGTTAGAGACCCGTAAATTTCGCGAATTCATCAGAGGACAAGCTAGATTTCAAACACACTGCCTTTTTTGATAGGATCGCAGTTTGTAAGACACGCCCTGAACTAATTTGAGCCAATAACTAACCTGCAAGAAAACAAGGGCCGAATCCCATGTTATATGGTCTGGGGTAAAACTGGAGCATCAGCCAATGAACAACTAACTGAGACTCGAGTACACAAAGAATTGCGGAGTGTATCTTGTTGCCAGATGAATCCGAAAAATTTCCGTCCCTCTAATAATTGTTTAAAATGCGGATTTTATTCTATTAACTTGACCCTTTACGTCACGCATTAATTTTTCGTTCCAGGTGTTGCAAAAGAGGATATTTTTGGTCCAACAAGTACTTTCGCATTCCTTGTAATAACTCAGATAATGGAGTTTACAGGAAGAATTTTTATTGGTTTATGACACCGGCAGAAACCAATAAAATTTTGGTGTCCTGACAGTACCCAACCAGGAAAAAAAAAGTATCTGTATTTGTGTTAGCTTCTGGCATTGTACAGCACCAATCATGATATTACCTATTTTGCAAAACGTCATCCATGAACGAGTATGTGGGATATTATGATTAAGGGGTTAATATTGTTTCCTAAAATTATGAGACAGTGCCGCCCTCCCATGCTAAGAAC